>KZ111142.1:2001257-2024902 GCA_002077045.2 Rachicladosporium sp. CCFEE 5018
ACCCGACTGCATGATAGCTCAGGCATGGATGGGATACTTAACAAGGTAGCATGAACTCTGCTCGCACCTGGCCGATGGCGTGTGAACGAGGCTGGTAGTGTCGTGTGGAAAGACTGAGTTGACGCCATCCGCGACCATCCTACATTCGATGGCAATTCGAGTCTACTGTATGCATTGGCAGAGCCTCTTGGGTGAGAAGCGAGTCTTGGAGTACGGCAGACCAATGGCTGTCTGCCTTTTGGTCGGCACGCCATCGATCCCCACCAGCACGTTATGAGTTCGCTGTGCGTGTAGACCCGCCAACATTGATCAGCAAGCCAGCAGTAAGGGCGATATTCGGGTGAAGGCCGCACTCTTCGTCGGCGGTTCTATATATTCGCCTCGAGATTCCTCAAGGACACTGTTGCCGGACGTAACGCTCCCGTCGTCGTGCTTGCTTTTGATCGCGTAGGCATGCGGGTCATGTCAACGTGTGATTCCAGTGGCTGATGGCGACAGCAGGAGCTGTCGAGTATCGCGGCCTATCGCCGAAAGCATCCATACAGCGGACTCAACGGCAATTGCTGCCGACAGCTTGCAGTGATAGACCCGTGGTGCAGTACTGAAGACGTCCACCGGTGCATGAACAAAATAGGGTTCAAGAGCAGGGGGAAGGGACAGACTTTGCATCCATTTCTTACCGTAAGCGCCAAGCCAGACCTGAGTCCCGAGCGCCAGGATGTTGTACGTGTGCATGCACACGCGATGCTATGATGGACGATTTGGCGGATGCAGCGCGATATCTGCAGGATCAGGAGGAACCGCAAAGAACAGAACTGAGAAGTTGTGCTGATGAGAGACAAGAGTTCCGAGGCGGCACCAGGCCGCGTCTGACACCCATTCTCCGCTGACACACTGCCTCCTATTTAAACCTTCATCACCAGGCGACCCTTCAGATGCGGGTTCATATACATCTCAGGCAATTTCGGCATGTCGTTGAATGCGACCGTCGTAATGAAGGACTGCACGCCATGTTTGGCGACGAGTGCTAGCATCTCTACCAGCAGCTCCTTGTTTGCTACAAGGCTTCCCTTGATGGTCAACTCACTGAAGACGAGCTGGAAGGCGTCGAATTGCAGCAGACCGTCCAGTTCGGGAGAGGGTAGACCAACTGCAACGAGTGTGCCGCGAAGTCTTAGGATGCTCAGCGCCCACTGATTTGCAGACAACCGATCAGTGCACACAATGACAGCGGACACTCCACCGAGGCCGGCCCATTTCTTGATATCCGCAACCGCGTTCTCGTCATTGATGTCTACGACGTGATCGGCACGGAGTTTCTCAGGCAGACTGGTGGCAAGCTCACGTCCCTCTGGCCTGTTGTCGATTGCCACAACCGGATGGCCAAGGGCTTTGAAGAATTGCACACACAACTGTCCAAGTCTGGCCTGTGTCAGCTACCAGAAATCTAGACTCAAAAGTCGCAATGTATGAACCCACCCGCCTATACCTACCACAGCCACAGGCTCACCCGCCTTTGTTGCTGCGGCTGCAATAGCGCCCCATACAGTTGACTAGCTGGTGGTCAGTCACCGCAACGACCACTTCACGACACGCCTTCTACTCACCCCAGCACACATCAACGGCGCTGCCTGCTCGAATGATACGCTCTCCGGTAAGACTGCGGCTTGCTCTGCATCTGCCACCGCATACTCGGCGAATCCACCGTCATGGGACAAACCAGCCATCTGCTTCGCTCCACACATACGGATGTCAGGATTTCCAGAGCTATCCTTCCAAGTACGACATCCGTCACACTTGCCACAGGCGTGCTTGAACAGCAGCATGCCGACACGCTGGCCGACCTTGAAGTTACGTGCTGCATTCTTGCCCACAGCAGCGACCGTCCCGACAGGCTCGTGGCATCCAGTCAAGGGTGTCGGCGACTTGTAGACTCCTTGGTATACTTGATAGTCTGTGTGACTACAGTATGGAACAAAGCATTAGTGTACTGATTAGTCTTTCGGACCAAGTCGGATGTGAAGCAAGACGGGTACGCACCAAAAGCCTGCAGCTGCGATCTTGATCAAGATTTCGTTGTCGTTGATACTTGGCACTGGTACCGTCTGGAACTCGTACGGCTTGTTGTACTGTTCGGGTACTCAATGTCAGCACACCATCGTGCGTGATAGGGGCAGTACTGCAACATACCGCGACCAGCCGAGCTGCTCGCATGGTCTCAGGTACACTTGAAGGCATGTCGATTGCGTTTCTGTGGAAAAAGGACCCAAGGTGGAGCGCGCGGAGTGAACAGTGAGATATGTGCTTGCTCTAAAGCGACATTCCGGATCTTACCTGGACTGATATTTCCTTGTCCACTGCCTTCCGATAATGCCTCGCTAATGCTCATGCGCAGCAATACTACCATCACACCGTCGTGGAAAGGTTCGTATGCATACTGCTTGGTAAACACAGTCGCTAACACCTGCATGATAGCTGGCACTTGCTCATGCACGGCCGCCTTCACGTCGATAAGACTGGCACAAGCTACTGGCCGACACCCTCGGATCGAGACACCAGTTTCCCGCCGTCCATTTTGATCAAGTCAAATCATACTAGCCGTCTTAGCAGCTGCACGTCACTCGCTACGAAAGAGGATCCGTGCGGACACGCTACAGCGTTGTGCGGCAGCTGATCCACATGACCAGCACTACGAGAGGGGCTTGAGATGACTTGACTAGTGGACGGTCGCTCTGATCGCTCACATGTGCCGAGGGGAAGATGCTCTATGTGGCTCCATGCACGCTCTTGGCTTCGTTCCCAGTTCCATCATTCGGTGAGAGGTGGTGAAGGCCGACTCATGTCCTCCGTGAGCTGGCTTGAGAACTTCAGAATTATCCATTCACGTCTTGCTCTACGAGCAGAAGCAGTCACCGGTGATCAGCCGAACCCGATCAAGAACATTTTGCCAAGCAATGCTTGGGTCGTGGCGGTCGATTTGAATTCTGCGAAAGGCACGATTCTTACAAAGAATGAGACAAAGCGCAACTTCCAAATGGGGCAAGACAGCTTCAACGGTTCCGTCCGCCCATCCCACTGGGCTGAAAAGTTCAGTAAATATAAGTCAGACTCGAGAGACTTGTGGAGCTGGAAAATCACGTTTCTCTCATCGTCAAAGTCGATCAACGGGCACCATGCGTCGTTTCACGCTTTCCTTCGTCATGCCTAAGCTTCTTCATCCAGACTCCGAATGATCTACATCCAATAGCACTACGCGGGGAATGTCTAGTCAGGGGAAGGAGCTCCCTTTACCTAAGCTGACTCATTGCCTAGCTACAAGGCGGCACCGCTGCTAGATGTCCTATTGCCGGCTTGAGCTCAGCGTCGTGTAAACTGGAAAATTCCAGGACGCTTTGACCGCCGTCCTGGCAAAACGCTAGTCGATCCTCACGGTGTCTCGTACGCTTCGAAGTTGCGGACTTGTCGATTTTCTCCGCGCACGGCAGCGCGTTGAAATAGGAGCAGTGCTGACCAAGGTGGCACTGCCATGCTCAAGCTCTTCTGTCGAGGTATACCATGCGCTACTCTGTGATCTTTACCGAGGAACCACCTGAGCTTCCCGACGATTCGGGTGCCATTTACCGATAAGACTAGATACTGCTACCGAGATACCATCTCTGGAAGTCATTGGCTCATAGCTGACAACCTTAGCTGC
Organism: Rachicladosporium sp. CCFEE 5018; assembly: GCA_002077045.2. Taxonomy (NCBI): domain Eukaryota; kingdom Fungi; phylum Ascomycota; class Dothideomycetes; order Cladosporiales; family Cladosporiaceae; genus Rachicladosporium; species Rachicladosporium sp. CCFEE 5018. The sequence continues at coordinate 2,004,952 of KZ111142.1, forward strand.
TCCTTTCACGCCTCATCCTTAGCCCGGCAGCTCGGAAGCATGTCACAGCAGTCGACAGTAGGCCAGCATGGTTGTCTGCTCTCTCCGACCCTATGGGCATGACTCAAGTGATAGCTGTCACGATATCCTCGAGTCCAACGTCTCATCTGGCCGTCATCCCGGCCGGGCATCAAGCCGATGCGCATCCTCGTTGGTCTACGCCTCTGCCCTGATATGTTCCTCGTCTGCAGTGGCTCAATGCACACAGCTAGAGTCGCCGCTACCTTCTCACGGAGCTCTCGTAGGCGAGGCGCCAATTTTCGTGGCGCCACTTGCTCGTCGGGCCGTCGCCGAAGTTGCGTGCTTTTGTTGCTGCAGCTACAGGTCAGTACATGCAAGACTAGGGGTGAGGGCTTTCGCGAACGTGAATGGTCATGCCGACGCAAATACCTCTAGCTATTGCTGCACGTGGTGTACATTGCTCGGAAGTGTGGACAGCACTACCCAAACGAAGGTGAAGCCAAGCGCCGTGCTGGCGATAACTGTTTTGGCGACATGGATATGCGGGCCAGATCCCCGTCTCCGCGACTCAGATTGAGAAAGCAAACCTGATAGCTGGACAGATGAAGCTAGAGTAGGTCCTTAGTGTGTGCTGACATGGTAGCGAAGCAAGTGCATGCTGACGGAGAAGTGGACGACAGTATCCAGCATCATCTGCTGTGGGAGTTGCAGAGCGAGCTGGTACTAGTTCTCAAGTGATACACCCGACCTGCTCTATAAGTGCCGAGTCCCCAACGGATATCATCTCATAATTCAGCGCATCGTCGACCCTTCAACATAGCACCTAACTCCCCCACGACTTCGATCGCGACGTAAGTAGCATTGAGCGCAAGGGGCAGCACCCACCAACAGAGACAGTAGCAGCCAAGATGCCTTTGATCTTCATCCACTTCCCAGAGGGTACCTTCTCACCAGAAAACCTCGACCTGCTCGCGAACCAAGTCACTCGCGATGGCGAAGAGCTCGAGCACCTTCCCCTCAACGATTTTGTCCTCTCGACAACGTGGGTATACGCCAGGCCATACCCGAAACAGCACGTGTACCATGGCGGCAAGCCTGGCGGGGAGAACTTTATCTCCATCGATATCAACGTCATCAATGTTAGTCACATGCTGAAGTGCCTACTGAAAAGCCCCAATATGTGCATATGTTCCCCATTGGTCTGTACATAGGGGAAGCTGACAACGTCGGGTGTGTAGGGCGGCTACAGTGCCACGACGAAGACTGAGCTTATCAAGCGCGTCACTGCGTCGGTTGCGAAGTATGGTGATCTGCCAAAGGAAGGGCACAAGCGAGTGTTCGTGCTGATTCGGGACGTCGCTGAGGCGAATTGGGGGTTCGATGGTGGGAACTTGAATTTGGAGCTACTGCGTGACCCGAAGACCTACGCGCATTTGCCAGCCTTGTGAGAGGACGTGCTAATGGTAATCATTCGGTGTCGTCGGAGAATGGGAGGTACCATGCTTTATGTAGGTCTTGGCATGATTCAACATCAGCTATTTGCCGCTTGTTCATCACCAATGCCATCTTCCTTTGCGTTCTTTATTTCTCCAGATAGAACGCTAAGTCTGCCTTCGGATCATACTCTAGCTTAGTCCTCGCGTTGCCCATGAATCGCCATCGATTGGTCTTTGACCTGTACACGATGTCGAAATCCTCGGGCCGTATCGACTCGATCATCTCCCTGTAAGCAAGCACACTCCCAGCCCACACAGCGGTCACTTTGCCGTCCACGCGATGATTCTTGTACCAGCTTCTGCAACCGCCACTCCAGACCAGAGTCTGCATGACCTCATCCGCATACGCATTAAACTCAGCCACTGCGGCGTCTTTCGGGACGACGTATCTGACGTCCTCTTCTGCCATCTTGCGAATCCACTGACACATCCAATCTGCAGACCAGCCAAGACCAGCCATTAGAGACCCATGCCCGACTGGCGCATTAGGTCCCGAGAACATAAAGAAGTTCGGGAATTGGGCTGCCGCAAGAGATAGGTACGAGGCTGGCTCATCCTTCCAAGCGTCCGAGAGCGAGAGACCGTTCAAACCGATCAGTGGCCAGGGCGGTCGATGCGAAACGTCGAAGCCCGTGGCGCAGACTATGGCATCGACTTCGTGGAGGACGCCATCGACTGTGCGGATGCCTGTGGGCTCGAAACGATCGATAGACTCGGAGACCAACGAGACATTGTTGCGAGTGTACGACTCGAGGTAGCCTGGTCCCGGAGTCGCTCGTCTGCAGCCAACCTCCCAGTCTGGAATAAGTCGCTTTGCAAGGTCTTCATCGTTGTTCAAACGAGACTTCATCATGTCTTGTGTAGCCTGTCGGCCGATCTTCTGAGCTTTCGAGTTCTTGACGAACTGAGTACGAGGTCAGCACACGTCAAGTAATACAAAAGACCAGAACAAACCATGTCAAACGCTCGATTACTACCAGCCTGTATCTTCTTCCGATACTCCTTCAGCGCCTCAGGCGACTCTCTGAACGTCCGCTTCTCATCTTCGGTATAGACATGCTGTGACTTACCACCAATGATCGCCGACCCCAAACCAGGCGTGATATAAGTCGAGTTCCGAACGAAGTTCGTCAGGTGCTTGGCCTTCTCGACCAGCTGTGGCACGATCTGTATCGCCGAGCTCCCATTTCCAATGACCGCTATCTTCTTGCTCGCGTAATCAAAGCCGGCATCCCACACAGCGCTGTGGCAAAGGTGACCTTTGAAGTCGTGCAAGCCCGGTATACTGGGCCAGCGCCAGTGACTCAGGAAGCCAGTCGCAGTGATCAGCACATCGCACTCGTCATGGAGTACCTGGTCTCCGTGCCGCACCTCCAGTCTCCACTTCCCGCTGACCTCGTCGAACTCTGCCCGTTCGACTCGATGACTGCACTTCACGTCTCGAGCCAGATCGTACTTCGCCACAGTGCGCTTGAAGTACGCCAGAATCTCGCCGCCACTTGCATAGTGTGCCGACCAGTCGGGATTGTGCTCGAAAGGGAAGGTATAGATATGGGCCGGCACGTCGCAGGCAACTCCAGGATAAGTGTTCACCAACCACGTTCCGCCGACTTCGGCATTCGCTTCATAGATCGTGTGGTCCATGATGTCTTCCAGCTTGCGTTCGTGTTGTATCTTGTAGGCCAAGCCCATTGCGCTGATGCCCGCGCCGATAGTGACGACTTTCAGCCGCCGTCGAGGCGTTCGCATGGGTTTGCGGTACAAAGGGATCCATTCCGACGGCAATGGCTGACCGTAGCGTGTGAATGGCTCTGGTATCGGACCATCTGCCTCGTCCGGGATGCCATCGAGCTGTATAGTAGGATCTTGTGCCAGTAGATCATCGGCCGAAGGCTCACTATAGTATATGCCAGCCATGACTTTGAAGCCAGTAAGAAGAATCGATGACGAAAATTGGGAGCGAGGAGTGATACAATGATACTGTACTGCAACTGTTGCCATGTATGACCTACCTTCCTTCAATGACTTCCGCCACTCATGATGTGTACGAAGTAGCCACGGCTGGCGGCACACATGCCTCGCCCACTAGTGCGGGGAAGAGTACATCATGGAGGTACCTCCACTCCGGACTATGCCAGATGCACTTATAACGACTGCACCGATAGCTTGCGTCTACCATGCATCAGGTCGCGGTGGTTTTTTGGAGTGATTCTGATCTCGAGACATATATGCCGCCCGAGCTATAGATCTCGTGCAGCCGGCAGCATGTACTGAAAGTGCGACAGACAATATTCCGGGCCGGGAATGAACAGTAGGAGACGCAGTATCCTGATCCCTAGATCCCACGTGTCAGTATCCACGGGACATTTCTTTCTTCTCAGTGAACAAGAGGGCAGCAGCGTGACGTTCGAGGCACCGTAGAGGCTGAAGCGAGGTAGCGCAGTTGTCTGAGGAAAACCGATATGAGGTTGAACCGAGCCCACATTCATCGAAGGACGCAATGTGACAGGTCTTGTCGTTTCGTATGCGCGACTGACTGTTTCGCGGCGCGCCCGGCGCGCATAGTTGGCGTGATCGGTGTCGGGTAGCTTACTGGTGCCGTGGGTTTTGCTAGCGCACGTCTTGGTCTGCAGAATTATTAATACGGTCAAGCCATGCTAGGTTGGTCCTTGTGGAATATGCTCTGTCTCAATGTCAGGGTATGCGTTGTAGAAAGAGGAAAACCATGAGCAGAGCAGGTGGTGCACGGAAGTAGCCTCGAGTCTTGGCACTGTTGCATCCTGGCGTTCCTTCCTCGGCGATGTTCGGCTGCGGTGAGCGCGACGGCAATGTTGTATGGCGATGCATCTTCTGGCACGGTGCGCACGTTTGAAGTTGATGGTGCGACGACGCCGAGGGTGACTCGAGATGATCGTATTCAGTGTTGCTTCTAGAGCGTAAGGATGGTGTACGAGTGGATGTCATTGGGTCGTCAGGTGCGAGTCGGTGAGATACGGGTGCGGAAGCAGCGACGCGACTGACGCTTGCTGTGCCGAACAACGAAGTATGTCGATGAATCGAATATGCATGGGAGACGGCTGAGTGATCGATGCTACTGATGACCCGGAAAGTCGCACTTGGTGAACTTCGCAAACCGCAGGTATGGAAGAGCCGCAAGACTGCCATGCCGTGATCCTGTCGCCGCTTTTCGTCCTGCTAGTAACACATACTGGAGTCGCACCGCGCCAGAAAGGATTGCCCCGATGGCATTTGTAGAAGTACATTGATGAATCGTCGCAGCCGCAACTCCAACGAACCCTTGTTGCAGTCTGAAGGGCTTCTTATGTCGCAAACCCGATCTTGCAGTGTGCAAGGAGCCTGTATTAGTATGCTGTCGCCTACCTCGAGCTTACGACGCCTAATCGTAGCGACGCGGACGCTCGTCATACTCGCGCGGTGGTGGAGCACCCGCACCGCCAGCTGGGTGACCAGCATCACCACCGTACCTGTCGGGAGGAGGGCCACGAGAGGCACGATCGTAACCACCACGGTCGCCTCCACCACGGCGGTCACCTCCATAGCGATCGTCGCGCGAAGAAGCGTAGCGGTCGATGCGCGGCGCGTAGTCGTCGCGACGCCCAGATCCGCGGTCGTCATAGCGGTCACGGTAGCCGCCACCTCCGCCGCGCCTGTCGTCGCGCCTGCCGTAGCCTCCACGGTCGCCGCGATCCTGGGAAAAGTCAGTAGACTCAATGAAAGGGTGGCAAAGCATGTTACGTACATCGTAACGGTCACGGTAGCCGCCTGGAGGTCCACGGCCTGGTGGGCGGTCCTCGCGCTTTGGAGGTCCGAAGTACTTGCCGGGCGTCGGGGTCCTGGGCTTCGCACGCCTCGCCTTCTCGATGCTCAGCGTCCTCCCCTCGTAGACTTCACCCTGGAGCGCTTCCTTGGCCGCGTCCGCGCCAGTCGAGTCGACCATTTTGACAAATCCGAAGCCACGGCTCTCGCGGGTATGCGGGTCGCGCATGATGTTGCACTTCTCTACGGGTCCGTACTTCTCGAAGAGGGTGCTGATCTCTTCCTCGGTCAAGCGTGGGTGGATGCCGGTGACGAAAAGGTTGGAGCCCGGGTTGACAGACTCGTCTTCTTGATCGTCGCGGCGGGCGGGAGGCGGGCCACTGCAGCGTGTCAATTTTGCTCTGAAATTGGGCAAGATTCAGGTGCCATACCGGTCGCTGCGGCCGTTGGAAGGCTCATCACGAAGACGGATGTCGCCATCGCGATCGCCCTGAGGAGAGCGAGAGCGATCGCGTCCGTAGTCGCGCAGCTCACGGTCGTCTGTGGAAGAACTAGATGTCAGCTACTGGCTCTTGCCATGATTATATAGTATACATATTGCCTGTAGTGAGGCATGATGTTGAATTCAAGCTCACTCCAGCGGTAGGTGGGATATCTCTTCGAGTATGGATCGTCGAGATCCTCGTAGGTTAGGTGACGCCGCGAATGATGCATGTGCGTACCCTCGTAGGCGGCGCGCGGCTCCTGGTCGTACGTGTCCATGTCGGCCATGGCGGTGGTGGAAGAGTGGTAAGGAGCGAGGTGGTATAGGTAATAAATGTGCTATGGGACGTGCGCGTCGATGCACGTGGCGGAAGTGATTGATGAAGAAGGTCGTGGTTGGTGGTGTTGGTGAGTAAGGGTGAACGTTTGCGTGGTCGCATAAGCTGTCAAGAGCTGGGAATGCAAGGCAGCCGCTAATGGAACGGGATCAGCCGTTCCGCAGAGCCCCTGCGGTTTGACTTCACTTTCGCCGAGTCAGGCATGTTTGACACGTGACGTTCAATTGAACTGAACTGAAGACTACCTCATACGGTTTACACATATGCGCTGAGTATTGTCTACTTATAGGACTCTCGCCTTCCTCCAAGAGCTCTGAGTTAGATGACACTCATCCCTCTCGTCCTCGTTTCATACCACGATGTAGCTACCGGCACTACCCACGCAAGAGGTCCCGGGGCATTTGCCATTCATCTGGAATGCGTGTTTGGTCCATCTCGCAAGTGCAGACTTCGATGTTTGACCTGCTGCTGTAAAGACTGAGACCTCTGAAGTGAAGCACTCTGTGACACTTGGGCTATGAGTCGTCTGAGCAGCGGATGCGCAGCGTGCATGCAGCGAGGCCATCGAGGGTACTGTGCCTGTACTCGCATGTGATTTTGCAAACGCGTGCACATCCTGAAGCGGTAGCTCTTTTGCTGGCAGTCGTATTCGAACTCGAGGTGCGAGTCACGGAACGTTGCCATCGTAAAGCCACGGTTGGAATTCGAGTCGTGACTCAGACATATCGTTGCTGATCGTTTGATGAACGTCGATGCTCTCCAAGTGCCACAGACCCGAGACCATGCTCTCAAGCAGGTTCTCGAAGGTGAAGCCTCGTTTGGGCCTCGACGCATCGCCTCGCTCTCGATTGCAATGCTGCAATCGCCAGGGTATGAACAGTGTATGCGTGGTATCGCGGTTTCACGTCTGCCGCTGGAAATTCACATGACGAATTTTGGTCGGCCGGTTGTCTTGACATCAGGCTGGAGCTCCACATCCTCAGATGATGCCTTCGGACTCTGGTCATCTCGTTGCTCCCGCTTGGCTTTCCTTTCCGCGGCTTTCGCTACCTTTCGCTTGTGCGCCTCTGCCAACACATCCGTGGTCTCCAGCTCTTGCATGACCTCCTCCCACTCCTTTTCGTGTACAGGATCGCCAGTCCCGAGTAGCTTCGCCACATCCACGTCTTCGCCAGCCTTCACTCGCTGTAGTACCTCTCGCAATAATGCTAGTTTCGCGTCCGTCTTGCGACTGAAGTTTAGCATCTCGCGCTTGACCGAGAGGATGTTAATGGCGAAGGAACCGACTACGACGCCGAGCACTATGAAGGGCACGGCGGGATCTCGCCATCTTGACTTCGGCTTCTGTATAGGGGATTGTGATTCGTTGTTCCTGCGCAGGAACTTGGGGACGAGACCTTTCCAGAATGATGGTTCAGCAACGCGAGGTAGGTGCGAGGTTTCGTCTCGTAAAATCCTGGAGACCGTGAACGCGCGCTGATAACAACCGGAACTGCGTGCAGGCCCTCCGACCAGCCGACTGACAAGAAGGGGATGCGCCATTGCAGTACTCGATGGGGATACTGCAGGAATGTGCAGTTCGATGGAAGCTTGCTCGAGCTTCGGCACGTCAGCGTCTCGGCTCGGAAGTTGTTGCTACGAGAGCACTAGCGGTTGCTATGGCCCGAATCGCGACCTCGAATGCAGGACTGCTGAGAATCGCACATATGGTGCATGATCATGGCGAGTGCCCAAAGAGATGCCGGGAAGGTCAAAGAAGACATAACTGGACTTCGCGCTACCGACGCTACGACCAAAGTCTTGCAGCAGCTTCTCTTAGGAGCGAGGACAGGCCCCCAACTAATTTCAACGCGACGCGTCAAACCAAATATATCACGGACGAAGGCCATTGTGCCGAGTACCCGCGAGACCAATTCAGAGGCACTATCAGCCAAGCAACGATACTCGCTTGCGACCGAAGTTGTCAACGTCAGCCTAAGAGCTCTTACGGAATACGCGAAAGCCCGAGCGCAGGATCGAGTGCCACGCCAGCAGCATGACCAGGTAGAGAAGCGGCAAGCTCTGCTTCCACGATCTGCGAACTCAACGCCATCGAAGGCTACGTCGCCTGTTACGAAATCGGCAGTCCGACAGCCTACATTCCAAAGAGACGCCAACCACGACGAACATGTGGAGTCTACAGAGTCCACGGCTATCTGTGCGCGGACTGCATTCGCCTTCCTGAGATCAAGCGAGGCTGCGACAGTCAGCAAGAAAGATGTGGCGCCTTTGCAGCTCGAGTCTGGCATGCTTGTGTTGGTTGCTAAATTACTGGCGAACGATTTGGTCGATCTCGCAGTAAAGGAACTGCGTCTCGCTAAGCAGTCGCTGGAACCCTTCTGCAACGCTGCGAAGGTCGTTGCGCCCGCCAAAGAGACCTTAGCAGGTCTCTTGAACTTGGACCCTGCCGTAGTCGAGCACAGAGAGGCGCTGTCGCTCGCGATCACGTATCAAGCATTAGTACTACGGACACTGGCCGCCGCACGCAAGCCACGCTCCGTCGAGGCATGCGTCGAGCTACTGGAGTCAGAATCCCCATCGAGTCCTTCGAGTTTGATCGTGGCGCAGCATAACGTGACAGGCGATGCGACGAAGGCACGCAAGGCGTTGTCAACCCTGTCGTCCGCAGTTCTCGCCATGTGCCCAAGTTCAAGTAGCAAGGCTGATGAACATGGACTCGACACTTTGATACATCCAACACCCGAGGCAGTACTGCGACTGCAGATCATGGCTCTCAGGACTCAGCAAACTGAGCGCTCGCTGCTTAGCGTGATTGACTCTCGACACGATACGCTTGAGCGTCTGACACGTTGTATCGCGGCGTATGTGCGTCGGACGTCAGGTCGTAAGTGTGTACGTCTGGTCTACACAGCCGTCAGTCAGGCTGTGACGGCACTAAGTCTCGATCTTATGCTGCGTGGGATGGAAGCAATACCTATTATGCGCACCCTCTGTTCACTTGCCGATGAAGCACAATTATCAGAGGAGGCCCTGTCATGGGCAGAGAGTATAGCTGAATGTCTATGTGAGCTGGACGAGCACCATGCACAACGAGTATCTGCTGTCATAAGAGCAACGAGACTCCAGTTGACCGAAGCGTCTGTAACCCAAGCAATACCCCCAATCGATATTGTACTTCGGAAGAAGCTATCTGGTGGGTCTGCAGACTATGAGGCACTCCTTACAGAACTGGATCAGCTGTGTAAACGCTTGTGCGCCTTCGCGAACGCTGAGACCAAGAGCCCTGCTATAGACAGCTTCCTGATCACATCCGCATCCTTCGCGCAACGCTGTTTCCGAACATGGCCCAGCAAGGCGACCACACACGTGCAGTCGATCCTCAGCATTACTCTGCGAAGGACACCTGCTCAAGAAGACGCCAACGTGTGGGTCAATCGCGACACCGCAAAGGCATTCTGCGATCCAGAAATGGTCCAGGCGCTCACACTATCAGCGCAAACACAGTCGCCGGACCTAGTCTGGGCACACTCAACCCGATCGCTCAGTCTAGCTCGAGTTTTGCGGATCCTAGTCTCGCGCGCGGTAAAATTCACTTCGACAGCGGATGCCCCAGCCTTCTACGACGATGACACCCTCACTGATGTTGCACGATATCTCATACTGGAATTACAGCTGAAGACTGTACTCGAGTACGTCTCTCGGCCAAAGTACCGCGAATCGGCAAGAATTATGCTTGTCGAGATTTGCCGTCGCCTGCGAGCCACGTTGACGGTGGAGAAGCATCCATTGAGGTACCTCGCAACGGCCTGCGAGCTCTTACGCTTCCATGACGCGCATCCGGACATGCTGCCCTTGGACCATATTGAGCTCTGGCTTAGTCCGCATCCTGTCAAGGGTGACCTGGCGTCTGACAGTGGATTATACAGGTACGTTGATGGTCTAGAGGCGGAGCTGCAGCTTGCCCAGACCTTGCGCAGCGGCGATGTGTCGACTGGAGAGATGTCCACCGCGATTACGCTGCTGGAGCGATCCTTAGGAGGTCCCGGAGCACCGCCAATCCTGCAAGATTGCTTATGGGATGTCGGCGCTGTGCGGTCCATCCTCAGCGCTGTTGCATATTACTACTCAGCACTTGGACAGACCACTGCGAATGTGCGTGTGCTCCAACTTTTGCACAATCTCGATCGGCTCGTCGACACACCTGCGCACACACTGGGCTCTGGCATACGCCTGGCGAAAGCCTGGATGAATCTAGGCTTCGTTGAGAAAGCTGGGGATACGATCGAAGGGATCGCGAGCCTGGCTGCTGACGGTGACTGTCAAGTTCTGGACAACATGTCGTACTGCATCTCGCTGGCCGAGATCTCGCTCGCTAGTGACAAACATGATAACTGCAAAGCTCACCTGCTCGAGCTCGAGACTTTGCGAGAGTTACTGCCACCCAACAAAGTGTCACGAGAGCAGCGAGCCAGCTATGAGCGACTGCATGCGCAAGGCTGGCTGGTACACTCAGCCTGGTCACTCGCGACAGGAGCGCCTCATGAAGCTCTTGCTGGCGCGAAACATGCAGTGAAGATTCTCAACAGCATCTGGTGTCGCCTGGAACAGGCCAGTGGGGTAGAGAAGCAGTCTTCCGATTTACATGCTGCGAAAGACGACGACGAGATATTGAACTTAGCTTCCGGCGTGAGTAAGCTGCAATTGAAACCAACCAGTCCGAAGGACCAATCAGCCGTCATCGTCCAGGCAAAGGGCGCTTCCTTTTGGCCATTGATTCCACTTTTAAGCAAGGCGCTGATGATGCTGTCGGACCTCTACGTGCACCATGGACTTTTCTCGGAAGCATCTTACTACAGCACCAAGGCAATCGACGTGGCAGGTGCAGTGAGACCATCGCCTTTACTATTGCGCGTCAGAAGCCATAGAGCATTGCTGCTCGCTCTAGCAGGCGATACAGAGGGCGCTGAGCTGTGTCTCGCAGCGGACGAAGACTCTGATCTGTCGAATTGCTCACTGGCAGCTGTGGCTCGTCTTCAAGCCAAAGGCGCAATTTTGACCCGAGAGAAGTCGTTCACGCTTGCGGTAGATGTGTATGGAGAAGCTGAGCGCATCGTTGGCAAGCTGCGATGTGAGGCTCCGATACGGGAGCTATCGCAAGGCAGTGATGATACGCTCCACAAGGTAGTGCCAGTTGCGGAGCCCGTGCCGCCGCCCACGAACCCGAAACGAGCGCCCGCATCGCGAGCTGCGCCCCTACCACGCGCGCAAGCTCGCACTCGAACATCAAAAGCCGTCGCTTCTCGAAGCGTGGCAAAAGCTGAGCCACCTTCAGTCGCGGTGTCGCAGAGGTCGCCGTGTCATCTGCTCAACAAGCTTGCCTTGGACATCGCACATGCGAAAGCACTTGCCCAGCTTGGTGCAGGAGACGCTGTGGGAGATGTCGACACAGAACTCGACCCGCTGACAGCTGACACTGTACGAAGACATCGCAGCAGCCGCCTACAAGCTCGTCAGCACTGGACCAAGGCGACTCGCGATCTGCAAGCCGATATAACGTACAATATACTGCCAGAAGCCGCCCTTATATTACCAGCACTCCTACGATCGAAGCTGCCAGCAAAGCCCGCTGCAAAGTCGACGACTATCAAAGCAAGCTCGAGCCGGACCAAGCAAGCGGGAGCAGTGACTGGTACAGAACTGAGTACACTCGTACCGCCGCTGCAAGAGGCATATATGTGTTTGCAGCCCGACAGCGCACGTAGCATACCCTATGTGAGCACTGCTGAGCTCCATAATGAAGGCTCCCTCCGCTGCAGTACGTTGATGCCGTTGTCAATGCTGCCCAGCGCGGGCGTGTCCGACGCACCGTCATTCAGTGGGATGTTTGTTGCAGTCGAGCAGGCTCGTGATATCGCCGCTGATCGCGAAGCATCAGCCATAGCCGTCGACTTACGACATGACGCCAAAGGGAGTCCATTCGAGTGGCCGGAAGTGCAGCAAGCTCCTGCGCCTTGTGAGGATACAGAAGCAGACTTCCAGGCCCATTACGTCGACATATTGCCCGAACCCTGGACCGCTGTCTCCCTGACCCTGGACGAAGACTGCACCGAGCTGATCATCGCCCGCTACCGTCGAGATAACGCGCCGATATTCTTACGTCTGCCTTTCGCAAGACATAAACCAGAAGACGTTAGCGAAGAGAAGTTCGACTACCACACCGCGAAGTCCGAGATCCAGGAGATCATCCAGCGGTCCAACGCAAGCTGTCACAACAACGGCGATGTGTCTAGCAAGGGCGCGAAGAGCAGTTGGTGGACGGAGAGGGAGATACTCGATCGGCGGTTACAGGAGTTGTTGCTGAACGTGGAGGAGATCTGGCTTGGAGGGTTCCGTGGGATCCTTTCCACAATTAGGCAAGCAACGGATGACTTTTTGCGATTGCGCAAGGGTATTGTCGCAATACTGGACCGCCATCTGCCATCACGTCAGACAGCACGTGGCAAAACGAGCGGCTTTGAGCTCAATGACAGTGTCTTGGAGCTCTTCATAGCCCTTCGCAAGTACCTAGATGAAGAATCGGAGATGGAAGAGCTCGTGACAGACTTGCTGTACTTCGTTGTCGATCTGCTACAGCTGAAAGGAGAACGCAATGCTTACGACGAAATCGACTTCGATAGCATGACTGTCGAAACACTCGATGCTTTGCGGTCTATGGAAGCTCCCGATGGTTCTGCTTCTGAGGACAAGCACTTGATCTTGATACTCGACAAGCGACTTCAAATATTTCCATGGGAGAATCTACCCTGCCTGCAGAACAAAAGTGTGAGCAGAGTCAACAGTATGCTGACCCTACGGAAATGCATCATTGCCATGCGCAGTGATCCCAGTCCAGATGGTCGTCACGCAGTCGCTCGCAACAGTGGTGGATACATCCTGAATCCGTCTCTGGACCTCTCAAACACGCAGACCATGCTTGAACCAGCATTGCGCAAGGCAGCAGTCAGAGATAGTGCTGTTTGGACGTCCATTGTAAAGCGTGCGCCAAGCGAAGATGAGTTCAAGATTATGTTGCAGACCTCCAGCATGACGCTGTACTTCGGCCACGGTGCTGGTTCGCAGTACATTCGACCGAGAACGATTGCAAAGCTAGATAAATGCAGCGAAGTGGTGTGGCTGATGGGCTGCTCATCCGGAGCAATGACTGAGCACGGCGAGCTTGAGCCGCAAGCCGTGCCTCTATCCTATCTCACGGCAGGCTGCAAGTCGGACGTCGAGGCTGCAGACAGCAGTGGTGAGCTTCTCGCAGGAAATGGCAAATGCTTGTCCGTTCTTGCCACTCTCTGGGATGTTACCGACAAAGACATCGACCGCTTCTCGCTCGCAGTGGGCGAAGAGTGGGGTCTGTTCGAGCCCTCTCCTGAGCCCAGTCGTCTACCGGCGAAGACACCAAGGAAGCGCGATCGCATGCTTGCGCCTTCAACGCCACAGCAGGTGCCGAAGACTCCCAAGACACCGAAGGTTAAGAAGACTCCGGCCGTGCCTGCAACACCAGCTAGAGCTACCAGTAGAGCTCGTGGGACTGCTGGTAGAAGTGTCAGCTTAGTGGAGGCTGTCACAAACAGTCGCGACGCTTGCTACTTACGGTACTTGAATGGCGCTGCCCCTGTGGTGTATGGGGTACCGGTGTACCTTGGAGACTGAAGCCATGGGTTTTGACGAAGCGTTCGAGCATGGCGTTGGGGATAGAGAAGTCGTCTTGTATGGTCTCCCGGCAGCGAGTTGCAGCATATTAGTTCTCAGCCTCGATCTTCGTGATGTACTCTCCAGGTACCACCACTAATCCGATGAACCGCTTTCGCATGTCAACCTTGACGTTTCCAGGTAGTCCAGCTGCCTCGTGATGCTCTGCAGCCTTGACGATCTCAGCTTGTGACGGCGCTCGATACTCATGTGTCATTGACAGGACGATGTTCTGATCTCGGTCTGTGCACTTCATCTGGCCCGCGAACATGCGGCCGTCTTTGATGTGGATGTGAAGTGTGCGGTTGATGAAGCTAGACAAGTAGGCAGTTGCCTCTTCCACGGTCGCCATCGTCTGTAAGGTAGTAGTCATGTGATGTTGAAAGCTGTATCATTAGTCGTGTCGGATAGCAGGTTCGAACACAAGGGAAACTCTTTCTTGCCTTCTTTGACTAGCGCAAATATTAGGCGAGCTCGAACATTGGGACAGTTACATGCTACAAGTCTGAACACCCTAAGTTGACTTCGATACGAGGAGAGTAATCTCACGATGGCCGAAGACCGCACCTCCTCCCCAACACCATCCGAGCGGAAACGCAACGACGCCGAAGCAGCCGCAAAAGAAGCTGCCGAACAAGCCACCCTCCCATACAAATGGACACAAACAATCTCAGACCTCGAGCTCACAGCTCCCATACCCGGAAATCTCAAAGGCCGCGATCTCCAAGTGACCATTACCAAAACTACAATCCTCGCCAAAATCAAAGGCCAAGACCCCATAATCGAAGGTCCCTTTCCTCACCAGATAGCCCCGGACGACTCGGCGTGGACGCTCGAAACCTTATCATCCGGCGGCAAGGAGCTAAGCATATCACTCAGCAAGTCGAACAAGATGGAGTGGTGGCCTCACATCGTCACCTCAGCGCCAAAGATCGACACAGCCAAGATCGTGCCCGAGAATTCGAAGCTGAGTGATCTAGATGGCGAGACCAGAGGCATGGTGGAGAAGATGATGTGGGATCAGCGGCAGAAGGAGATGGGGAAGCCGACCAGCGAGGAGCAGAAGAAGCAGGATATTCTGAAGAAGTTCCAGATGCAGCATCCGGAGATGGATTTCAGTAATGCGAAGATGTCTTGAGGAAGGCAAGAGATATGATCATGGATGAACAAGACGAATCCGCATGGTTTGGCTGCTAGCTGGCCAGGAGCAACGTGGTGTAGTTGGGATGGAAAATCTGACGGACTGTTGCCCTACGATGGCCAACAGAGTGGGAATTGCAAAGTCCAAGCCATGACGGTTTGCATGTCAAGCATACGAGGCTGATAAAATTGGGAGGAATGACGGGAGACATGAAGGCATGAGTAATGCAGCTGCGTGAATGGTGTACACTGATAAGCAGCTGGGTTGCTGCCCAGTAGAGACATATATACATGATAGCTTCATGATAGGCTGTCAGTGGCACGAAGTAGCAGCCCAGAGTGGCAAAGTACTTCAACTCAGGTACTGCAATCGCCCAGAAATCGCCACCGCCTCAATTTCTTACTTCATAGCTCCTTCCGTGGAAGAAATCACACCCAGCCTTAACGTCCAGATCCGGAATCACCCCGATCTGCGTATAGTTTATATCCATTATCGCGAACTCCGTCTGCCCAGCGCCGATACCCAGCGCCGGATTGTACAGCGGCCAGTGCGGCTTACTCGCGTTACTGTAGCTCCTCGCATTAGGATCCAGATCCGTCACGAAGGAGATGAACCAGTCCTTCATGTAGGCCGAGATGGTGAGATTGTTGGAGTAAGCCGCATCAGTGGGTTGGAAGATGAAAGGCGCCGTGGCGCCGTGAAGCTGTGTACCAGCGTTGAAGATCAGCTTGTAGGCTGAGAGACCCCAGTCGGAGATGGCGGAGGACATGTAGTACTGCGAAGGCATATCAGTGGGTGTCTGAGGACGAAAACATCGTATGAATGGTTGCTCACAGTAGGACACATGATAATAAAGTCGCCGAATAGCTTTTCCCTCTGGAACAGGGTGCTGTTGTACGCCTCCCTAGGGTAGAGCTGATAGAGTCTGTCGAAGAAGCTCTGCTTCGCGTATGGGAACAGCTTCATCAATCCCGTCGTCTCCTGCTCGATGGTCGTTTCGCTGCGGTTCGTGTACAGATAGCCCTCATACCCGTCATGGTCGACGAGTAGCGGAACCTTCGTGAAGTGACCTTGCTTAAACTCGTTGCTCGGAAGGTCGCGAATAATATTGCCGTCTACCGAAGGACCATAGTAGAAGTCTCCGAAAGCTACTACGTTATCCTGGTAATAGGCGTCGAAGTAAGTCTTCTGGCCAGCGGTTTTGAGGGATTCGGTGGAGAGGCCACGGAGGCAGGCGAGAGTCGTACAATTAGAGGCAGAGAGGAGGTTACGGTACTGGTTCTGGAGGATAGTGTTGTTATGGTAGCTGGTGTAAGAGTCAGCATATACTGTAGTAGTAGCAGAAAAGGGATGGTAGTCAGTTGCTTACGGTTGCCACCATGGATACTCTGCAATCACTGCTCTGTAAGGAGGGTTCGCAACTCCGCCATATAAGATCATTTGGTTCATCACTTTCTGATCGTCAGCTCCTACTCCATGTGGTGTCAATGATGGTTCGCGTACCTGCACTGCCACCAGCACTACCACCGATGATCGTGACTCGCGCAGGGTCGCCACCGAACGCTCGGATGTTCCTCTGAACCTGCAATGCGCGTCAGCTTCAAGTTACATGTCGCTAGTGCGCATGACCTACCCAATTGAACGCAGAGCGCTGATCGAGTAGTCCAGCGTTCGCCACTCCGTCCTCCCGGACCTCAGCGCTCGACAGGAATCCATATATCGATAATCTGTACTGAATCGAAACATAGATAATGTCGCCACCACTCGTCCCAACAATCGCCTGCCCCTGATTCCCCGCGCCATTAGCACTCCCCTGCGTATATCCACCCCCATGCACCATCAACATGACCGGCACCAACGTCGCCTTCGGCTTCACCGGCACATAAACATTCAACAACAGACAGTCCTCTTGGCCCGTCACAGCCACCGGCGTGGGGATATTCGAAGCATACGCGCGCCAGGCCGGCGTTCCCTGGACGCATGACGGGCTTGGGGCTCGGGCATCGATGATCTGAGCGGGACTGTAGTCGTTGTGGGACTCGATGTCTTGGGGTGCTTGCCAGCGGAGGTTGCCGATGGGCGCTTGGGCGAAGCGGATACCGTAGAAGACGTCTACGCTGAAGTTGGCGCGGTAGGAGGTGTTGCCTTGGTAGCGCGCGTAGCCTAGGTCGACTATGGGGCCTGTGGTGTTGGTGGAGTACGAGGCTTGAGCAGAGCAGAAGGGGAGGAGGAGGAGGAGAGTAGTAGCAGCAATGCCGAGCTTTGCAGTGGAATTCATGATGGCAGTGAAGAGCACGCTTGACACTTGGACTTGTGGACGGAAGAGAGGAGGAGAGATACTGAAGCTTATACTTGACGTACTGCACCGACGCTTGTGTACCTCAATATCTCCGCTTTGCGCACGGCATACAGGCGATGCTACAGATAAAGGTCGGCCGGCTACTGATGAGTGACGTCGAAGAGGAGGTGTTGCACAGTTTCACCCGGTTGCGATGTCGTTGCATGGAACTCGATCAACTCGAGATCCCCGCTTTCCAGCCATTCTTCGGTCGCACTTTCCTCCGCGTTCTTTGCCCAGGTTCTGGACATACGGGCGTTCAAGATCTCTTCATGCTGCAATTGATATGCTCTGATTGAAAGTCGCTGTAGATATTGGGAGGCCACTGGGATTTGGCAAGCTTTGTGTCATGTAAAGCATACAGCCGCACCTAACATGGGACGTGAAGTCCAAATAAGCTCGTAGCTCCTGCCCTTCGTCCTGGATATCCATCGTGCCTTCCCAAACCGTCAGCGCTGTACAATAGCGGCGATTCGCGTTTGACTCCCGTCATAAACTCCAGAACGCCTCGCTGTCCCAAATAAGAAGGCCAGCCCTGATCTCCATCTCTGACCCTTTGCCCTCGTGTGAATCGACCATTGCCGCCCTTGACATCCCTCAGCCAACCTTGACGGCCTCCGGACTTTTACTCTCGTCCATTGCATCCCCCAAGCCAGCCTCAACACCAGACCCACTCCCCCCAGATTCACTCCCACTCTCCCCAAGCTTTCTTCGCATCATATCAAGCTCCTTTTTCATCTCCATCATAGCCATCCTCTGCCGCTCCTCACTCTCCTTTAGCACGCGGATATACTTGTTCGCGCTTTCCACAGTCGCAGCCTTGGAACTCTGACTGCGACCCTCGCGTTCCCGTTCCCGCTCCGCGTCGCCTCCCTCGCCGTTGACATCTTCCTCCACTTCAGCTTCGCCTTCACCTTTCGGTGTCGCTGGGATGAGAGATTGCATTTCTTTGAGGGCGTCGTTGATGCGGTTCCTTCGGCCTTGCTCGGCGACTTTGTGGGATGTGCGTTTTGATGTGAGGCCAGTGGAGAGAGATTCTGGGTACGAGACACCTGGTAATCGCGTGCCGTCGAGGAGATTCTGGTAATTTGATTTCGAGGCCAGCAGTAGGGCGTGCGTTGGGGAGTGTAACGCTGCAAAGTCAGATTAGCTGCAATGTCCGAATCAATGCGGGATGAGTGGATGGACTTACTGCCTTCGGGAAGCAAAGGCTTGATACTAGGACTTATTCTTGGCCGGAGAGCGGGTGAGAGCAAGCCGCCTGGACTCGCAGGCACGGAGCCGCGTTTCTTCGCGCCTCGGGCTGTGGCGCTTGGTTTGGCGGAGGCTGTCTTATCTTTGAGTAGGCCGGCGGGTGTGGACGCTGTCATTGGAGATGCCATGCCATTGAGTGCTGGGCTCGCCGATGCACTGCCAGGTCTTACAGAAGTAGGTCGATCCAGAGGTCCGAGTTTCGGAGTCTTTCGCGCGGCCATGCGAGGAGTCTGCTCGCTTGAAGCAAGCTCTACTTGCGTATCAATCTGCGAGAGCGTGGGTCTTCGTGCTGCCGCCGGGAGTTGCAGGTCGTCGAGCGGTGTTTCTTCGAGTCCATTCAGACCCGTGGTCGAAGCGCACCCGGGCTTCATAGACAAGATCGACTTTGGCGTTGCCGCCTTTCCTGACGGCGGTGTCTGCTGTGCTCCTGGTTGTTGCTGTCCCTGCAGCGCGGGTGAATGCGATAATGAAGACCCTGGTTTTGGCGGTGGTCCCATGAGTGCTTCACTCAGGGCCTCTGGGGACACGCTCTGCTCTTCCGAACTCTCGAATGCAGGTGGAAGTGTGAACCCAGCCGATTGCGGTAACTTGGCACTTCCGCTTCTCTGCACTTCTTGTACCATATTCTCTGCGCTCTTCGAGGGCGTGATAGAAGCTAGCATAGCCGACTTCCGCTTCTGCGCCTTCGCAATGGGACTCTGCTTGATCTTACTCACAGCTAAGCTCCTCGGCGTGGCTACTTTCCTTCGAGCACTTTTCTTCGGCTGAGAGGCCGGCTCAGGTAATGTCAGCCCGTCACCGCCCATTTCGACATCTGCATTTGGATCAACCGGACTTGCGGCGTTGGAGCTCGGTGCCGTACTAGGGTTGGTGTAGTATCCCTGCTGTACGCGCTGTTGCTGGACTGATCTTGGCGCTCCATTGCCATTCTGTGCGTGCAGAGCAGGAGACGTGAGAGGCGAGAAGTAGGCTCCAGGCACAGTGTACTCTGGTGCGAGGTGGAATTGTGGCGTGCTCTGTGGCGAAGCCATAGGTGTGAACTGTATCTGCTCGTTCTTCCGCATGTGGTACTGTTGCTCCATCAGCGCCCTTTGCTGAGCGTCCAGCTGTTGCAAGAACCGTCCAGTCTCGCCATGCATTTCATAGCTGTTGGGTGTAGGCGGGATGTGACTACCACCCGGGTACGCTTGCTGTGTGGGGAACTGGAAGTGCTGCTGCTGTTGTTGCTGCAGTGGTTGGAAGTCCTGCACCATGCCCTGCTGGAAAAGATCCTCATTCGCAAAGCCCATATTCCCTGCCTGATGTCCTTGCCCGTTCATCCCAAACTGCTGCTGTTGCGGCGCGGCCACGAACCCGCTGAAGTCCTGCGCCATGCTCGTCGTCG
>KZ111143.1:0-25341 GCA_002077045.2 Rachicladosporium sp. CCFEE 5018
CGAAGACCGAGCCAGACTTTCTGGAACCTAGCATGCGCAAAATGCCTTCGAAGTCAGTAAGCGAATGTCCAAGATTTTAGCACTATACCTACAGTCGTTGAAAGAGCAAGGAGACTTCGATGCCCTCCAGCGTTCCTGCGACTACATCGTCGTTCACTATGCAAGTCTCGATCGCATCTGAGACGGCTTGAGAGTATGCTGATGCATCGATCAGCTGGCCGTGTAGAGAGCTCTGTGGCGTGAGGTGGATCGCCTGAGCCGTGATCAAAAGGACGGCGGCTATTGCTGCTGGTTGTGCATCAAGTCCCCTTACTTGGTCCCAGTCCAGCATGAGCTCATCCTTCGTCCTAGCAATGAAAACCAGAGGTGCGATTGAGTTCGCCCACGTCAGCCATTCCATAGCTTGTGCTACAAGAACATTGGCGTTCTCTTTAGAGACCATCAGAGCCTGGAGCGCATTCCTTGCTCGGGACAGCCGCCCCTCGGGGAATTTGGGTGAGTGTCGCGGAGCATGCTCTCGGACGTTGAGCAGACTGTGGTTGAAAAGTACCCGAAGATGCGATGGCTGGAAGAGTTGACCATAGCCGTCAGCGAGAGTGACAGATATGTCGAAGGTCTGTAGCTGTCACTCGCTTACCGTGCTCGCTACTTGATCCGACATTTCTGATTCCGAGTCGATGTCGATATGCTCGCCATGCCTACCTTCAGTCACCTCGTCAAACACAGGCTCAAATGCAGCAGGTGGTGTGTTGGGCCGCTGAGCCTTCACATATCTCGAAAGGCTTGTGTGCTTTCCCTCGAGCCGCGCAATGCGCTCTTCAAGCCGTGCAATACGCTCCCGAGAGCCTAGCCTCAGCGAATCAACGTTTCGGGCTGCGACTGTTTGAAGCTCGCATGCTCGATTGCGCTCCGAACAATGTCGACACGACTGTGCCTCTGCGGATGGCCACAAGCAGCGAATCTTCCGTTGCCGGCCTGTGAATGTTCAGCAATGCACGAAATGGTTGTACACCATGCTGACATTCGATACAGCTGCCCAAATGTCAGCTTGATGATACTTTATTGCCAAGATTGGAGTGGGTGATACACGCCTCTGCGTCCCGCGACGAAACTTGTGCGGTGCGTCGTCTTGCATCGTCGAGTCCGCATTCATGTCATGGTGCGCGCGCGGTCCGAAACACTGATTGCGCGAGGCTGAACTTGAGAGAAAGTTGGAATGTCAGAGGATGGACCAGAATGATCGGGTAGCCGAACGCTACGGATATTTCGGCGCAAAAACGGACGAGAGTTGGGGCGCAAGCGGATGAAATTGCGAGAAACGGCGAACTTGGGTAAGACAGTAAGTTTTGGGATCTGATTGATTGATGATGGATTTCTAATAGCAACGGCCCGATAGCGATATGGTGGCAGATGACCAGGAGGCTCCGATGATGCCTAAACAAAAGGCTTCGTCCAAGAAAGGTGCAACAACCGCACCCAAGAAGCGCCAGCCGTCGAACCAACACAGATACCTTTTTTCAACGAGCGCTGCATAATCTTTATTTCTTAGCACTATTGACGAGGCCGTCTTGCCGCCTCGTCATCGATGGCAAGCCCCCCAAGCTTCCCCCAGCGTGTTAGTATTCACCCTCAAAAGCCTGTTCAATCACACTGACTGCCGGAGAGCCACCGTATGCGCCAGATACCGCCAGCGTTGGTGGAGTACCCAACAAGACCCTCGATGTACCCGTGACGGCAGTCTTCCTCTTCGTATACTTTTGCCTTGCGGCCACGAACATAAGGATCTTCCGACTCAATCGACGCAGAAATCACAAGTTCATCATCTCTGGACTACTCGGAGGGTTTTGCAACGTACGGACAATCACCTGCTCTCTGCGCATCGCTTGGGCATACAATCTCGACAATGTCAGTCTTGTGATCGCAGCAGAGATCCTCTTGAACGCTGGGACTCTTCTCATCTATTTCGTCAACCTAGTCTTCGCACAACGTATCCTGAGGGCCAAGCAACCAGAGATTGGCTGGAACCGTTGGTTGAGCGTTGCACTCCAGAGCCTGTACGCTGTGATTGGAGTCGTTCTCGTCATGACCATTTCGACCATCGTCCTGAGTTTCTACACGCTCGATCAGCACACTCGCAACGTCTGTCGGGACATCTACCTGTTCGGGACCAGCTACCTTCTGTTCATCGCAATATTACCCATCGCACTCTTGCTATCCAGCTATCTGCCCAAGCGCTCTCCGAACGCCGAGCAATTCGGACATGGGACTACCGAGCTCAAGACGCTGATCCTGCTTGTGACGAGCTCTCTTGGTATCATCATTGCTGGTTTTCGAGCTGGCACCACATACATGACACCTAGGTCGGTAACGAGCCCGGCATGGTACGTAGGCAAATCCATTCCGTGCAGACGTATATTGACCATTCGATCGGCTCAGGTACGACTCCAAAGCTTCCTTCTACTGCTTCGACTTCGTGCCAGAAGTCCTGGTCCTGCTACTGTTCGTCATCGCGCGCGTAGACTTGCTCTTCACAGTGCCAGGTCACAGCAGCACAACTCACTCCTACAGTAAATCCAGTGGTGTAGAGGGGCAGAACGATCCGAAAGAGTCCGCTCAGCTTGGGGTGTCGGGATGACTTAGAAGGACACGAGCACTATATAACAAATCGAGCAACGTGCACTGTATCCGCAGAGTCACCCAGCAGGTTTCACTATCACGGCCATTCTCGGCGATGTTGATGTATGTGATATGGCAGGCTCATCGCTTGAACGGTGTCCTACAGCGAAGACTGTATTGTATATGCGATCGATTGCAGGTGTAGGGTTGCCGATACGAAGGATCCAGATACGTGGGCCAGTATGTGATGTAGCGACGTAATGCTGATGAAGTTCCGTGAGTTCATGAGCATGGCATAGGACTCAGATTCCGCTAGGTAAGTGTGTATTTCTCCGACACTCTGCCGTGCGGAGCCGAGAATGGACGAAACGGGAACGCCTATGGCTCGATGGACGCTGGAGGTAGCTCATCAGACCAAGTGCACCAACTTCTCCGTCGTTGATTGCTAATAGCACGCGGTGGCTTACGAACCCATCGATCATAGACTCCGGCGTTAAGATGAGGATGCTTCACTCTATATGTAGTGGTACTGCTTCGGATCGATTGAAAGTTAGAGGTCTCATCCCACGGCAGAAGGACCAGGTCCACCAGAAAAAACGAAATGGCATCCCTCTCCCCAGACGATAAGTCTGGATATCGAGCACCAAGCCGCCACATCACCACGCATGACGAGGAAGGAGTCTCCAAATTCCTACCTGACGATGTCATCTCGGCGAACCCTTCGTGGGGGCAATTTTCGCCGCATACATTCGGCACCCTGCTGTGGGGCACGGGCACATCGCCTGCGAAGATGAGCGATGATGCGGACGTGTTGGCGTTCACGTCGGGAACGCTCAACCCCTCTGACATAGTCACGAAGAATGGGACCAATCTGCGCCTTTTCGACTTTGCGCCTGGCTTCAAGAGCGAGATGCACCGTACGAATAGCGTCGACTACAGTATCGTCCTTCTCGGGACCATCGAGAACCAAGTGGATGACGGCGATATTCGAGTGGGCAAGCCTGGGGATGTCTTCATTCAGCGAGGCACAAACCATCTGTGGCGGAACCCGAGTGAGACGGATTGGACCCGCATGGCCTTCTTCGTGGTGGCGGCAGACCCGGTGGTGGTGGGTGGTAAGGAGCTCGAGACGACAACCTCGGTCGAGTCAACCTCGGGGGAGAAGTGATGTCTTGTCAGAGGATGCGTCAATAGTTGCTCTGGTCTCCAGGCAGTGGAATGTCAGTGGAAGTGGGCTTGAGATGATATGTTAAAATTTAGTACCGAGATGTGTCTTTGACAATCAACCCTTACCTTACGTCTCACGACAATACTCCATCTACCCCACACTGCAGCATTTGAGCACATCGTAGGCAGGGGTACATTTGACGCTCCCGGAGCTCTGCATCAAGCGCCTCTGCCACAAGTCGTCGACTTACTACAGCCACGCCGCAGGCAGTGAGAGTGGTCTGCTTCTCCGTCCAACCATTCGAGCATACTCCAATTATGTGCTTCTGCATGGACATCTTCGACTTCCGCATCTCCAATCTCAGGCCTGTTTCACATTGGAACTCCATCCAGTCCACAAGTGAGCAACCTCGAGTTCTCGATATCGCCCGATCTTGCGACCAGCTCGTCTACATCCCAGTTCGCCCAGACGACCTTATTCTTGAGGAACTTGGCCTCCGGGGATGCCAGCCAGACACAGAAGTGACCAGGTAAGTCAGCTGTCCGTTGTCGTTAGTGGCCTCTCATACTGGCCATCTAGTTGCAAGCAACTTGCCTGAGTCGGGCGCTTTGACTCCCATCTGTGCGCTCATATTCGTAGCAACCGTACCAGGCTGCATGCTCACGATGTGGAATCTGGGGTTCTCCGCCGCGAAGTAGTCCATCATCTTCAGAGTGGCGGCCTTACCGACTGCATAGGCGCTCGCGCCCGGCAGTGGAGCAATGTGTGCCGCAGCGGCCGTTATGTTGATGATCGTAGCATTCGGTAGATCCAGCGGGAGGAAAGCTTGAACAGTGTTCAAGGTCGACAGCACGTTGATGCTGAAACCGATTGTGAACTCGTCGGCTTCGTAGCCTGCGAGAGGGCCAATAGCTGGCAGGACAGCTGCATTACACACGAGGATGTCGATCTTTCCGATTTGGACCAGAATGGATCGGAGCGCTCTGTCGACCTCCTCACGCTTGAGCAGATCGGCTATCTCGTAACCTACAACGGAGGCGGCATCTGTAGCGGCAGCTCTGATGTCGGCCACAGCGGCTACAAGACGACCGTCGTGACGTCCGAGAATCGATATTGACTGTGCGCCAGCTTGAGCGAAACTTATTGCGATTGCTTTTCCAATTCCTACACTCATGCACGGTCAAGTCAGCTAGCTGGTCTCAAGGTGCCACAACACAATGCGGATCTTCCCCATTGAGAAAAGGAAATCCGCACCTGTGCCTCCTCCAGTCACAACGACGTTCTTGCCATTGGCAGAGAGCGCAGGCCGAGAAGGTGAGATTCTGTCATAAGCCTCGTGGTGTACATGACTTGTGAAGTACACCTTGGAAGGGACTCTGACTCTCGCCGTGGTGCCTAAATCTGAGCGCAATGACATCTCGCTTTCGATAGCTTGAAGACTGTGCGAAGTATGGTCCCCCGGGTAAGTGCGGTGTTGGAGAGCTAACGCACGAGATCGTGCTTCCGCATTACATTTGTAATTTCTGAGATCGAGCCGCTACTAGGGCAGCACGCGGAGCGTTTGTCAGCCAAGCTGATATGCCATGGCTCGTCCGGCCTACCACTTTGTCGGAACGGATCTGGTTCTCCCAAGCGATGGCCAGATTCGCCTTTGATCTTGTTCACCGCAGGGTACGATTCGGCTCGACTGCATGCCGGACCCGAGAACGGACGAAAGTGCGTCGGCTACTGTTGATTCGACTTCGTCAACAGACCGACAATTCTTTGAGAGGTACCTTCGCATGCAAACTTGTCCACACCTCCTAGAGATACTGTGGAAGCGATTGAGAGCTTGCACCTGCTCCTCCCGAAAGACCCATCATACTGCTGTTCCCAACTAGGCGTTCAAGTTCAGTGGTTTCATCAATCGATCAAGCATGTCTTTTGGCATATAGACCGCTTGACGCTTGGCTCCACGCGGGTGGCTTGATCGCTTGCTTGATCAGAAGGGAGCCGCTTAATCGCTTGCTTGACTTCGCAGTATAGCCAATCGTCAAGCCGCTTGTCAAGCCGCTTGGCTACGATGGCGTTCAGTATCTCCTATCGCGGGTATAATGACGCTCTATTCGATCTTAGAGCTTCCTCCTCCGAGGCAATGCGGTTTTAGGTGAGGGCTCTCGATAGATAGGCACTAACCGAGTGCCAAACTCTCAGAAATCGAGAGCATCCTACTATCAAGCCGATTGGTAAGGCGCTTGGCGAACAGTACGCTTGACGCTTGCCTAACAGATCGCCGCTTGAACGCTTGCTTGGTAGTGAGTTTAGCCAAGCGCAGTCAAGCGGCTTGATAGGTCGATCGATTGATGAGACCACTGTTCAAGTTCTTATCGTCAGGACTCCGACTATAGCATAAGCCGCAGCTGATGCGTGCGTTCGAAAACGATCTTATGCATGCAAACACGAGCCGTTTGGCTTTGGCTTTACGTTTGGTGTCCTAGATAGTCCATGGCCTGGCCAACAGTCACACATGCCTGTGCGTGATAGCTCGTTGCACGATCCCGCAACATCCAACAATACAGCTGTTTCCTGCCTGTCGACATGTCGAACGAAGAGCGACTTCGTCGGGCATCTGGCTTGTGTGACGCCCGCTAGCGATGTTTGCTACTACAACAATCGGGCAGAACCTGTGTTGATGGCTTTCGTAATCGCTCCAGGCGTAAGCAAATCAAGACCACGACCAGCTGGGGGCATTACAATCAGTTAGAATGCTCCCCAATCGTCGACGGTCGACGCTCTTTGTGGTTGTAGTCGTCACCTTCTTGCTCCTGGTGCGACACATGAGAGCCGGTAAAGTCGAGACTGAAAGCCCTCTGGCAAGTACGAATGCAAACCCCATGGCGATACCCGCGACTCTCCCTTCTCGACTGCTGCCCGCACGCAACGCGGCCACAAAACGTTTCCTGAGCATCATGACCCCTTCCGAGTGGGCTGCAATCGAGGGCAAACCGAGCGGGGCGACAACAGGCTCATACAGATCCCAAATACCATGGAAAGGTGAGCGCAATGCGTGGCTCCGGGAGCGTACTCTGCTGACTTATACGATGGGACAGGTTGTGATTCTTCTTCGGATCGCCCCACCATACCGGTCTGCTTTGCAGATCAGAGATCACTCCTTCTGTTGTCCGATATCTTTGCCGAAGCGGTAGCGTTCTGTAAGTCAGCTCCATGGACAGAGTGGACCATTGACATCAGTATGCGACGACGATGTTGTCACTGACAACTATCGAAGGGACGCCAGCGTTGCGTGCTGCTGGAAGGTCGGCACTGGACATCCTTGCAGCCCCCCCTTGCCAGGACTTCAAGTGTCTCTGCAGCAAGGCGGGCATTGACAGCATGAAGACTCTCAAAATCATATACATTGATCCTAACGGGCCGAAAGTTCGCAACCCCAACGGGCCTCCAGTCAACAGTCGTTGTAAAATAGGCTTCCAGTCCGGCGGCCAAAAGGAATGGATGAACAAGCTACATTTCCGGCCACAGAGTATGACCTGGAAAGCTGCGTCGTCTAGCAATGCCGACGAAGAGTGGTACAGAGGATATGACAGAGTGGCATTCGCACATGAACTGGGTCATGCAATGGGCCTCAAACACGAGCATCAAAGACCTGGCTCGTATGATCTTCTCGCAGGGGCTACTGCACCGTTGCAATTCCATCCGGAACATATACCTGGTTACTTCGACGTGATGAACAAAGTCACTGGCGCGAGCGACACAGCTTTCCAAGGATTGCTGCCCGTAGCACGGGTACTCAAATTGTAGGCTGCTTCTGCACCGCGAGTAGCTTGGACACTAAATCCGCGAAGATTCCAAGACAGAGACATGATCAAGAAGTACTGGAAAGGTAAGGCATGACATCAAGCGCAGCAATTGAGTCAGACTGATCATCCCAGATGCACGGCCCTGGACAGTAGAAGACCACGCCACTACCTTGTCAGGCATCAACTCACAGTGGGGAGGCGATTTCGACTTCAACAGTGTCATGCTATACAGCGGTTGGCAGGGCGTAAAGTGAGTCGGCCGCAGTGGAAGTGAGCTCCTCCTAAGTGACGTACTGACAGCACCGTCCGTTAGGCCCATAGAAGGAACTTCCTCACGATAAGATTATGCAAAAAGCTGATAGAAGTCCCGTGTACCTGTGTGGTGCTAGAGAAAGGCCTGATTGTTCTCGACCTTCACCGGGAGACATAGACAGAATCGCAGCGCTATACCCTAGGTCAAGCATGACGACTGTATTGCCTGCTCCAACTTCGGGGTCGGAGTTCAGACCGATGAGGGTCGTAGTCGGAGATGTGACCGTGACTGTACCGCCGCATCCACTTACAATAACATCGCCAGATTCAGTCACTGGCAACAAAAGTGCATTCGAGGGTTATCCGGACGGCTTCTTCGACAACCTCGATTTTTCGAACCAAGAGGTAAGAGTACACCCGCAAAGGAAGCAGGACAGTAGGGCTCGTGAAGCTGACCCAGAGACCGCAGGATTACATCGAAGACGCTTTTGGGGCGTCGAGCGTTGATGAGGAGCAGTAGCTCACGGGGGGATTGGGTCTTGATGATATCTGGACACGATTTGGCTGGCCATAGTGATGAATAAGTAAGCTGCTCGCTTGAACGGTCCAAGCACGCTGAGCGCTCTGGTGCTTGCTTGTCAACCATCCTGTTGCTGACAGAGGGGGTCCCGATGACCAGGATACTGAAGTACACCCACTGCATGACGCGGGCAGATCTAAACGCACTTGGAAGCCCGGGATCTCGCAGAGCGGTTGAGCGCTGCGGATACTGGTCGATGGCGTTCAAGAAGATAGATCATAGGTGTCCTGTGTTCTCGTGCATGTATGGCCGGCCTGCGTGGTAATGTGTGCTAGAGGTGACAAATAGTGTCGTGCCAGACTTCTTTGGGTAAAAGAGAACTACATCGAGGTAGCACTGTTGGAACACCAAGACATGAGTGTAATTCGCTCGCCATGCCATCGAGATCAAAGTGGCCGACCGCGATCATTATCTGCGCCACACTGCTCCTCTTGATCGTAGCATTCGGAAGTCACGAAGAAAACTACGATCCCGAGTCCTCCGCCGCACGAGAGACCGCGAACTCGACATGGCGTTGGGTTGAACTCGGACGCAGAATGCTCACCACTCGTTCGCCTGACAAGCGCTGGTCGAGCATAATGAGGCCGTCGAATGGAATGCAGCAGTGGGGAAGCCTGGAGGTGCTGAGAAAGGCTTCAGATACCAGAGGCTGTGGCCACGTAAACTCCAGCTATCGAGTCGCTCGCACGCTAAACCTCCGTGCTAACTTGCTGACAGCTTGTGTGCCGGGATCTGATCGCAGTACGATGCCGATCTGTCTTGTGGACCAGAAGTCATATGATGAGCTGTCCGAGATGTTCAGCCAGGCACTCGCCTTCTGTGCGTACATAGCATGCCACTGAGCCCTCTCTACGGCACTTCTTACGAGTAAGACACTAATGATTGTCTAGGGGCGCCTGCGTTGCGCGCCGGAGGAGGTTCGTCACTGGACGTTATTCCTGCACCACCCTGTACAGGATATAAGTGCTTTTGCAGCACACAAGGCGTGGATCCTTTGAACACACTCAAGATCTCCGTACTGCCGCTGGACAGCGACGTGGATAGCGCGACGAGCGTCGGGTTCTCATGGACCGGTACACATCCATGGTTGAATACCCTAGAATTCTATCCAGAGGGCCGTGAGCCTTATACCAGACCGGATGCTGCAACCAGGGCAGCTTGGTACAAAGAAGCGAATAGGGTGACCTTCGCGCACGAGCTCGGACATGCGATCGGGCTGTACCACGAGCAACAGAGACCTGACTCATATGACAAGCTCGCTGGTCAGAGTGCGCCCCTAGAGTTCCGCCCTTGGTTTGTCCCAGGATATGCGGATGCTCTGAAAAAGGTGGCTGGGGCCAACGAACCCATATTCAAGGGCCTGGCTCCTATAGCTAAGTTGCTCAAAGTGTGAGCACCCATAGCACACAATTCCGTGATCAGCGGAACCAAAGCTGATTAAGATTGCAGGATCGCAGATGTCCGCTTGCAGTCGATTTATTGGGAAGGTACGATGCGCACTTTCCTCCGTAGGCTGATGCACTAAGCTCATTTTACACTAGATGCTGGAGACTGGGTGGTTGAGTACCATGAGAACGCCCCCGAGGGACAGAGCGTACAGTCGGGAGGTCCCTTTGACTTCGATAGCATCATGCTATACAGCGGCACCACAGGGAACGAGTAAGTCAGCGTGACAGCAGGCCACACAGGGACCGGACCAAGACTAATGTAGGCGAACACCAGTGTACCAGAAGGGCAACCCAGAGAAGAGATCTACCGCAAACGTAATGGCGATCCAGTCTACAAGTGTGGGTTCAAGGATCCCAAGTTCTGCCAAGGACCATCATCCGGAGACGTCTCAAGAGTCGCCCAGCTGTACCCAACAGCGACCGGCACGCCACCAAGACCGAGTACTGCATCTCGCCTGACCAATACGCCATCAAGCCCGAGTACTGCATCGCGCGTGCCATATGGGCCGATGAGGGTCATCGTCGAAAATGTGACCGTCACTGTGCGGCCGACACCAACAAGCATGCCGTCTGCGGCAGAGGAGAAGAATGCAACAGATTTTCGAGGGTTCCCAAACGACTACTTCAAGCAGCGGCGACCTCGAAGACGGTCGGTCAGTGTTTGGACTTTCACATCATCTCAAACGTAGACGTATGCTGACCATGTCCAGGACTACGTAATTCCTACTCCCAAGGCGGGCACGTGAGATAAAATCGAACGACAACATTCAAGGCCACCCGGACCTTGACGACTATTCGAGGGTGGCATTCCCAGTGGAGAAGACCAGATGATCAGGCCGACAGGGAAGCTTGTGCATGCGCTGAAGATGACCGTCGATCGTGATCGAACCGCGTGATGCTGGATCGAATGAAACCGCCAGCAAATATGCTCTTGCCACTGCTTCACTTCCCGAATCCCATCCTTGCACTTCCATGAACCACATCTAATTAGCCTATCACCGCCGGATCCGCATGTGCCAAGGTATGCAGTCGTGGGACGTGCTTGCATGCGCGACCGAGACTCGTCGGTTTCGTTGTTAGCAAGCAGTACCATGCCATCCCTCATCATATGCGACGAATGTGCCTTGCTGGCGCTGTTTGCGCAAGCCAAGACAGTCATCATGGACCCGAGTTTAACCGTGTTCGAAATCGCTTTGATACACTTTTCCACCAGCACGACCCACCACCTCCGAGATCGGCCAGTATGCGCTTCAGTATTAGCCGTCTGAAAGTCGCAGCCGTGAGCAGCGTCGCCCTGCTCGCCCTCGTAACCTCTGTGACCTATGGCTACGATGTTAGCGTTGCCGACATCCCCTCGCAGACATCGGCATCCCTGTCATGGCATGCAGGTCTGATGCAACGCGTGCGTTCCGCAGGCCGCACGCAGGACAAGCGATTCATGAGCCTCATGACGAACTCAGAGTGGGACGCAACGATCGGCACGCCTAAAGGCGCTGCAGCCGGAACACGCCACAACAATACCGTGTGGCCTCGTCAGTAGCTCCTGTAATCCTGTTGCCGAAATGCTCGTTGACACTGATATGCCTGGCAACTTGTGCTCCAGGATCTGATCGACACACAGTCCAAGTCTGTTTCGTGAATCAGGAGGCAGTAGATGCGCTTTTCACGACTTTCTTGAGTGCAGTCGCCTTCTGTGAGTCGGGTGGATGATGCGACGACGGCTTCGCGGATACTGCGCTGACCTGTGCAATAGGGACTCCTGCGTTACGGATCCTAGGAGCGTCTTCATTGGATATCCAAGGTGCATACCCCTGCATAAGTTACATGTGTCTGTGTAGTACCGGGGGTCTCGACCAGGCGAAAACACTCAAGGTGAAATTGCATCCCGTGGATCCTCCCTTGGCCAGCAGGTGCACAGTAGGCTTCGAGTCCGGCGGCGACGATCCGGAACCCAACACGCTAGCTTTCTCACCCATGGGCCGTGAAGGACATTTCTTCAACTGGCCTCAGGCTTCGCACCCGGCATTTGACGACTATATGAAGATCTACGACAAGGTAGCGTTCGCACATGAACTCGGGCATGCCTTCGGCCTTCAGCACGAGCACCAGAGACCGGACGCGTACATTGAGGTCGCAGGCAAAAACGCGCCCCTGCATATTAATCTGCAAAATCTGCATGGATATGCTGCCGCCCTCCAGGCGGTCACGACCGCGCAAGAGGCCGTGTTTCAAGGGCTCGATCCGCCGGCAAGATTGCTCAAAGTGTAGGCCAACCTTCTCGTTCCAAGGTGCAGCCGCATACATATCTTATAGCATCACTGACACTGACCTGGTGACGAAGTACTGGAAAAGTGCGCCCCACGTCCACCTCCTTTGTGCAAACATGCGCGTAAGTCGCTAACAATCCAGATGCCTCCGCTTGGCAAGTTGAAGGTCTTTCGCAAACATCCAGGAACATTGGCTACCAAGCAGGAGGAAAGTTCGACTTTCAGAGCGTCATGCTGTACGATGGAACCGCAGGATCCGAGTAAGTCCGCCTGTGCCGATCTCTTGCGTGCGAAGGTTATGACACTGATGTGGATGTACACTAGAAGCGATGATGGCAAGCACCCTGTCCTGCAGACAGCCAATCGCAGACCAGTGCATCAGTGCGGGATTGCAGACCCCACTCTCTGCGGAGGACCCTCACCCGAAGACATCGCAAGAATCGCCCAGCTCTATCCACCGACAGCTACTTCGTCGCCGACATCGACATCGACTCCCTGGTGGGGCCTTTCCTTCAGACCTATGAGGGTAATAGTCGAGAGTGTCACTGTGACTGTGCGACCAAGACCAACCGTGATGCCGTCTGACACGGGCGAGGACGCGGCCGAAACTGAGGACGACCCAAACGACTTGATCCACCGGCTACATATTCCTTTGCAAGCAGTCAGTGCTGTTATGCCATACTTTGAGCGAATGTTGACTGATTGTTTGCAGGATACTGTTATGTGATGCAAGGGCTTGCGAGATGAAGCCAGGTCGCAGTGATCAGAGCCCGAAACGCGCCTTGATGACTAGTTCAGATCAGCTTCGCCATGCACAAAGGTCCTAGTTGCAGGGCACTTACGTCCAGTAGCAGCACTCCTCTTCTGCTTCCCAACAAACTTGTTCACATCCTCCAGCCAGTTACTGCTGCTCTCCTCAAGGTTATTCATGCTGTCGCCCACAAGTCCCAGTCGTTCAGTCCGCTCCTGGACTTGCCTTTGCATGTAAGCCCAGTAGCCTTCGTCCTGCTGCGCTGCATTGGCGCTCGAGCTCGCACCAGCTCTGCCAGCAGTCAAGCGTTGCACTTCATCAGCCTTGGCTTGTGCGACCATGCGCTTACTTGGTGGCCGACCAGGTCCGCCAATCAGGAGGTCGAGATCGGAGGGTGTGATGTATTGTGTGCCTGTGACCCACTGTACAGCTGAGATGGTGGGTCGCGGTGGTATGAGTGCTTCCGGGTTGAATAGCTTGTCCAGAGATCGAGGCAGCGGCTGTCCGGTACCGAAGATGCTGAGCAGTGCCAGCTCGCTGGGTCCAGTGAAGCCAATGATATGTCCTGATGGCGTAATTCGCGCATCGCCGAACCGCCGTACGTCCAGGATGTTGCCCAGTGGTATCGACGCGATCTCCCGCAAGGCAGGCAGAGAGTATGCTCGCGCGCTGCCGTCGCCGTTGAGAGTTAACAGGGCGTAGCCTTGGTCCAGAAATCTTACCATGCCAGCAGTGTCGCAGAAGTACCCATCGAAGGACTTGTGCGAGCCTTTGCTCGACGCAGGGCGGAAGACGTGTACACCGATCGGCGTCATCGCGATAAGTACGCCATTCTTCTTAGCACCGGTCCTCAGACTCGCAAGCGCATTCGGCGTTGCATGCGCTGACCGACCGTTTTCTGCATGAATCGGGAAGAGGTGAGTGACTTTGCTATCAAGATGCATGCTTCCCACGTACTGCACACTGTAACGTCCGCTCTGATCCGGTACAATCTTGAATGTGGCAACGTTGCCAAGATTGGTGCCAACGTGCAGAAGTATGCTACTCCAGTCTTCGTGCTCGAGTGTCATCACACTGAACTCCATTTGCGTCGCCCACTCTGGCTTTGAGACACCACTACTGCCTCTTCGTCGCAGCGAGCCACCCTTCTCAGCGCGCTTGAAATCCGTGACTGAAGCGTTGTAGATGATCGCGGGTCCACGCAGGTCGATCACTACAACACCACCGCCCTCGAAACCGCCGGCAACAAAACCAACGTCACTCATCTTTAGCGCGGTGACGGACCCATTTTGCTGGTCTAGTAGAGTCAGAGGAATGAGTCCCTCCGTCAACGAGGGTTCAGTGCGTTCCATGACGTTTGTCAGTTGGCCAGGCATGTTCGGCTTGCTCGTGGGAGGCTCCCGGCCAGCATTGCGGTTGTGTCCCCACCTCAATACCACGAGCTCACCACTTCGAAGTCCAACGGCCAGCTCTCCTGTTGCGCCAGCAAGGGAAGTACTGGCAATGTCCAAATTGTCGTAGCGTCCAACAGCACGCGCAACATCGGCTTGCAATACCTTGTCGTTCTCGATCTCGTCACCATGGCCAATGTCCCACAGTCGTATGGTGGCGTCTGCGTGCGAAGTCTGGACTATGCTGCGCCGTTCTGATCTGCGGACCGGCAGTGGGGACTCAACACCACCTTTGAGCATGGCTGGACCTTGTGCTCTAGTTTCCGTCATGCCGAGCCATCGCTCGCGATCGACTGATGCGACCTCGATCTTCTTCATGAATGGTGTGACAAAGGTCAGCGAAGGGTGCAGTTGATTTGTGGGTGTGATTGGCATGCCAGATGGGAAACTGAGGGTCAGCAGCTCGCCAGATGACAACAGTGCAAGTACAGCGATCGGGTCATGAGCACCAGCAAAGTGAGGCGAAGTTCGTGGGATCAAGCAGAAGTCAACTACCTCGGCTCCAGGAGGTGTCGGCAAGATACGCTGTCTTTTCGGGTCTCGAAAGTGGTTGGTCAGAACATCCCAGCTGCTCGTCGCATACACAGGCGTCCTGCCGAGCTCCAGGAAGCATAGTCCTTTTGTAGGCGTCTGAGTCGATGCGCCGCCGGCGATTAGAACGCCAGTATCGTCTGGATCCTGTCCATTTGCACACCACGACAGCTTGAAAATCGGCTCCTTCACACCGACACTACCGCCAGTGCTGGCTGCGATGCTCGGCGCTGTGCCAGGTGTAGCGACATCGATGTCAGTCCGCGTGCGAGCTACAAGCATACGACCGTCCTTGTTCACGTCCCAGAACACGATGGAAGAGTCCTCGTAGCCAGTCATGATGAACGTACCGGTAGGATGCCATACAGCTTGTGTCAATCTGGGCTTACGCACAGCACTGGCTTGGCTAGGCAAGCCATCTCCACCAGGTGCTCCTCGAGGAATCTCGTAGCTGTAATACTTCATCACCTTCGCAAGCTTGAAGCTGTATGTGACTGCGCCTTGAGCATAGCCGATGAGCAGTGTACCAACATCACGCGGATGGAATTGCAGGCTGCCGACCGGTGCAACACGAGACCGTGGGTCCATGTCTAGCCATAAGTTGGAGATCTTGAATGGTGTGAGCACTTCGCGATCAAGATCATAAGCCAGTACATCGCCCGACTGCATGCCAAGGAGAGCATAGTCAAGGGTTGGATCTGTGCAGAGTACAGTCACTACACCCGGCGGGGAGTAGCTAGCCAGTAACCTCTTGGTATCAAGTGAGTACACAGCTACATTGTGCTTGCTGTCTAGGCAGACCAGCTTGTCCGCACTGAATTGCAGCGTCCGGATGGAGGCTCCTCGGGCATGCGAGGGCAGCGTCACCTGTACCCTGCTGCGTCCATAGATGTAGATCTGGCCTGGTCCGAATTTACTTTCGCGAGTGCCGACTGCTAGCAAGCTCTGCACTGGATCGTATGCAAGTGTGGAGACCTGCGAGTTGACTCCGAAACGAGCCAGGTCATCGAGAGCGAAGAGATCCGATGTCAGACCGGCTGAGAAGTCGTTGGCGATGCCCGCCTGCTTGCCACGAAGTAGATGAGCCATGTCTACTTAGATGTGTGACTTGTAGCTCTCCGCACCAAAGCCTTGTCGTCCGCTCCTTTCGATATGCCGGGTACAATAGGGAGTGACTGCTATCGTTCCCTACAGCCGCATCGAGCGGTGAAAGTTGCTCGATATGTGCTCAACACTTATCAAAAGTAAACGTTACACAGCATCCACCACTTCCGAGTGTTCCCCAGCGCCAATGTACTTGGCACGTCTGCAGTGAATCGAGTCGCACGGACGACAGAAGGCAACAGAGAGATGCATTCCGAGGCAGCAATTCAGGCATCCTCAATGACGGAATTACGTCCGGGGCCTACGCGAACTTTTTGTAGCGCGACGCGAATAGCTTCGAGACAGAGGCAGTAGGAAGAGATATACAGATAGCGCCACATACTCTGCTGCACACTCGTCCCATACCCCTCTAGCAACCTCGAGTCACCAGAACAATCGACCTGAGATTCGCAAACTCACTCCTAACCTCTCACAATGTCCTTCGGCGGGCAAACGCCCACGATCGTTGTCCTCAAAGAGGGCAAGTCACCCATACCGCTCTATACAGTGCCACATGTACTGACAGCACTCAGGCACCGATCAATCTCAAGGCCGCGGACAGATTGTATCCAACATCAACGCCTGCATAGCCGTCCAAACAACGATAAAATCCACACTCGGCCCTTATGGCGGCGACCTCATGCTGGTGGACGAGAATGGCCGGCAAACGATCACGAATGACGGTGCCACAGTGATGAAGCTACTAGATATCGTACATCCCGCAGCGCGCATACTAACAGACATCGCACGGTCACAGGACGCAGAGGTTGGAGACGGGACGACATCGGTGGTTGTACTGGCTGGCGAGGTGCTGAAGGAAGTGAAGGAGCATGTCGAGGCGGGTGTGAGCAGTCAGACCATCATCAAGGCACTGCGGAGAGCGAGTCTCATGGCTACGAATAAGATCAAGGAGATTGCTGTGAATACCAAGGAGACGAACCAGCGGGATACGTTGAGGAAACTGGCTGCAACGGCGATGTCGAGCAAGCTCATTCACAGGAACTCGGACTTCTTCACGAAGATGGTCGTGGATGCTGTGTTATCGTTGGACCAGGAGGATCTGGATGAGAAGTTGATTGGCATCAAGAAGATCACTGGTGGTGCGC
This sequence comes from Rachicladosporium sp. CCFEE 5018, assembly GCA_002077045.2. Taxonomy (NCBI): domain Eukaryota; kingdom Fungi; phylum Ascomycota; class Dothideomycetes; order Cladosporiales; family Cladosporiaceae; genus Rachicladosporium; species Rachicladosporium sp. CCFEE 5018. Next base: position 17,111 of record KZ111143.1, read on the forward strand.
TGCAGGACTCGCTGTTCGTGAATGGTGTGGCATTCAAGAAGACTTTCGCATATGCCGGATTCGAGCAACAGCCAAAGTCATTCAAGGACCCGAAGATTGTCTGCCTGAACGTCGAACTGGAGCTGAAGAGCGAGAAGGATAACGCCGAAGTCCGCGTTGAGCAGGTCTCAGAATACCAAGCGATCGTCGACGCAGAGTGGAAGATCATCTACGACAAGATGGAGGCACTGTACAAGACTGGCGCGAAGGTCGTTCTCTCCAAACTCCCCATCGGCGATCTGGCTACGCAATACTTCGCCGACCGCGACGTCTTCTGCGCCGGCCGCGTCGCCTCCGAAGACCTCGAGCGCGTCTGCCAAGCCACCGGCGCCGCCATCCAATCCACATGTTCTGACATCCACGCGTCCCATCTCGGCACATGCGCGAAGTTTGAAGAACGCCAGATCGGCTCCGAGCGGTACAACTTCTTCGAAGGCTGCCCCGCCGCAAAGACATGCACTCTAGTGCTCCGAGGCGGCGCAGAGCAGTTCATCGCCGAAGTCGAGCGCTCCCTCCACGACGCCATCATGATCGTTCGTCGCGCGATCAAGAACACGACAATAGTAGCCGGCGGCGGAGCCTGCGAAATGGAAGTCTCAGCATACCTGCACAATTTCGCGGACAAGAATATCCCGCACAAACAGCAAGGAATCATCAAAGCCTTTGCCAAAGCGCTCGAAGTCATCCCGCGCCAACTCTGCGATAACGCCGGTTTCGACGCTACGGACATCTTGAACAGATTGCGCGTAGAGCACCGCAAAGGCAACACCTGGGCTGGTGTTGACTTCGACCATGAGGGAGTGAGGGACAATTTGGAGGCGTTCGTGTGGGAGCCGGCGTTGGTGAAGATCAATGCCATACAGGCTGCTGTCGAGGCTACTTGTTTGATTCTGAGTGTTGATGAGACGATCCGGAATCAGGAGTCACAGGCGCCTCAGGGACCGCAGAGGGGATTGCCAGCTGGTGCTGCGCAGAGAGCAATTAGAGGGAGAGGGAGAGGGATGCCGAGGCGATAGACATGTGTTGAGCTTGCGCCGCTTTGCAGAGCTACATCCGGCACTCATGGGAAATACTCAAAGCAGCTCCAGTGTCAAGAGGCGTACCTTATCGCCATGTCTGCTGGGAAGCTCATTTGCAGGACGGCTTTCGGCTTTGCCTGGCGAAGACGCCTGACACTCTGAGGGGTTCATGCGCATATGACTGCATGTAAGCCATGGCGAGCATGTCGAGACGAGGAGGACGAAATTTGTAGAGTCTACGCGAAGTGCGAATGCTGATCAGACAATTTGCTAAAGAAAGAGCTGAGCTTGTTGATCGTCAAGTCTGTTCACGTATATACCTCCAGAAAATATCCCACGCTCGCTGCAAACACACGCTACCCGACGACATCCAATTGAGCCTCCGCACGAGGGTATCACACAATGAAATTCACACCACCCCCCAACTCATCAATTTCATGCAGCCTGCCCCTGTCCCTGCTGCCGCCCATCCCACAACCCCCTAGCAGTCTCCTCAATCCTTCTCTGCTGCTCCCGAATCTGCCCCTCCGTCTGCCCCCTCCCATGTCCTCTCGGATCCACCCCCTGCGGCGCATCCTGCATCCCCACATCTCCATCTCCATCTCCTCCCTCCCTTCCTGAAAACCGCTCCGGATTCGTGCTCTGCGCGCCGTCCATCATGCCTAGCCCGCCTGCTCTAAGCTGGTTGATCGCGCGCACGGTGTCGATGGCTTTATGCAGCGTTCTACGTGCGTTGAAGTTCTTCTTCACTACTGGCAACAGATCCTCGCCACCGCGATCTTCGCTTGGGCCGGCTATCCAGGCGTGGGAAAGGGCTTCGTGGGAGGTCATGCGTTTTGTTGGGTCGATGGTCAGACATCTCTTAATGAATTGCCGCGCTTGTATGCTGACGCCGCGCCAGTACTCCAACGGGGTGAACGAATAATCCGCCACGAGGATTGCTTGCATTTCTTCGAGATTGCTGTCCCTGTCAAACGGCGTATAACCGCAAAGCAGGAAGTAGGTTATCACGCCTATGGCCCAGACGTCTACGGGCTTGCCGTGGCCGCTTTTCTTGAAGATTTCGGGGGCCATGTAGCCGGGTGTGCCGCATGTCGTGGTCAGGACGTGGAATTGGTTTGGCTCCATAATTCTACTCAGGCCAAAGTCCGCGATGAGCAAGTCCGCATTGTCTTCAGGTGTGCGGAAGAGGAGGTTCTCTGGCTTGAGATCGCGGTGCACGATGCCGTGATCATGCAGATATGCCACTGCACTCAAGGTCGCACGGATCAAGTCCGCAGCATCACTCTCGAAGTAGCTCCCTTTCCGACAGATCCTGTCGAACAACTCTCCTCCCAACGCCAAATCTGTCACGAGGTACAGATTATTCATCGTCTCAAAGTAGTCGACCAGCGTGAGGATGTTCTGGTGGCCCATTGAGACGCGCTTCAGGACTGCGATTTCATTGCGCACCATGTGTTCCCGGCCGGACATGAGGCGCTTGTTGATCACTTTGGCGGCGTAGTAGCGGCCGGTGTCGATGTGTACACATTCTTTTACCACGCTATACGAGCCGGCGCCGAGGGTCTTGCCGGTCTTGTAGCGGCAGGGCTGGACGGAGGCTTGGGGTTGGGCAGCAGCCATGCTGGGCTTGAGATGTGATGTTGTTGGGAGAAGCTATGGGAATAGGGACTGGAGCAGCAAACGAGCGTGGGAGTGAGAATTGACTCTGCTATCGATACTGCGCAAGCGATGCTCGTGAATAACACAGAGCCAAGCTGACTGAAGTCGACAGCGTGCTGTAAGCAGAGGAGGTGCAATGTGGGGTACCACGTGGGGGCGGGCGGCTCAGCGGCAAGTGCAACCTAATCGCTTGTACTGAATTCAATTGAACTCAAAAGGTGTTGTCACCGTCGGGCATCCTTTTCATTGTTTCGTCTTGTAAATGAACATCGCAATAGGGACTACGATGCTTTAACTCACAATCCCCGCCGGCCGCGGTGGAAGATGGGGTCTGGGAGGGATTTGGAAGACGTGGCGAAGCGCCGAGTGGGCAAAGCGCTGGGTAATCGTGAGCTAAGCAGACTGCGGCCGCTCTCTTATATTCGCATGCGTGCTTTCGTCCCGATTTCCTCTTCCTTTACGATGGCATCAGCTAAGTGGCGTGCTCGCTTCAGATCTGCCGCACTGCTAATGTGGTGAGATCCCAGCCGACTGAGTGCATTGTAAGATGGCTTCCGTAGCCGCCACTATCGACCGGGAGTCCGCGTCGGATCATCAGCCTCTCTATCAGTACGCCCCACTGGCCCTGGACGAGATCAGATTAGTCACGCTTCTGCCAGGTGCGTTCGACGATGATATTCGTGTAAAGATCCGCCACTGCAAGCGACCGATCCCCTCTGCGGACGCCGAAGACCAGGTCACTTTCATCAGGCAGGTCTGGAATACACTCCCCGAAAACTGGCTGGCATCTAAGACTCTCGGCGGCCGAATCCTGTTTAGCCGTGCGCTTGGTCATAAGCCGGGCGAACCCTCTCTCAGACAATGGGAACACCCTATATCAGGCGACAAACTATGTGTTCCGAGAGCTCAAGCTCCGCGTAACGATCTCAAGTACGAGGCCGTGTCCTACGCCTGGGGAACGACTGCTGACGAGGGATATGTCTACGTGCAGAAAAACGACCATCTCACAGTATTACCAATACGCGATAATCTGAGGACCGCTCTACGGCACTTGAGAGACCATGTAGACCCTCGTGAGCTCTGGATTGACGCACTGTGTATAGATCAGGGCAACAATGTTGAACGCGGGCTGCAGGTCCACCAGATGCACCACATTTTCCAGCTTGCTGACCGGGTCATCATCTGGCTTGGGGCTGCAGGAGACGACAGCGCTCACGCCCTTTCCTCTCTACGATACCTTGCCTCGCAGGCTGAGATCATATTGCCTCATCATGCCCTCCTCAACGCACCGGCATGCAGTGAGCCTACATTGTGGCGCGGCGCAGTCGCATTGCCTTATGAGCACCGGACAATAGCCTCACTTATAGCCTTGTTGCGACGACAGTGGTTTCGTCGACTGTGGGTCGTACAGGAAGCAAAACTTTCCAGCGTTCGCTCCATCATGCTGTGCGGGCACCACGAGATGACCGTAGTGGCCTTCACCGTCGCAGCATGCCTTTTGTGTCAAAAAGAAACACTCCCAGCGGAGTTGGTGACGTTGGCATGGGGAGCTGCTCGTAATACGGTCCCTCTGAGCCATGAGCCGTTTACAAGTAGCCTCTTCGCGCTAGCTGGCCAGGCATACACTGATCCCAGGGACAGGATCTATGGTGCACTTGGCCTGGCACCGCCATCTGTCCGAAGCCTCATAACACCAGACTACGAAGCATCTGTCGCGGAAGTCTACCGGGACGCCTGTGAGGCTATCACAAAATACACGGGGCGTCTCGACACATTGTTGGCATGCCGGGCGACGAACCTGAAACACAGCCTGCCGAGCTGGGTCAATGATTGGTCCACTGACGCGGCATGTTTCAAGGCCCACATCGGCCAGGCTGCTGGTACATCAAGGCTCTCGCCCGGGCTAATCGTCCATGGTAGCGAGCGCATGGCTGTACAAGCTAAGCAGTGCGGCATTATTCAGGTCATTGGCATACCCAGACGTAACGAGTCGATTGTGCCGTACCGTACGATGCGCCAATGGTGCAATGCATGCATAAAGCACGAGCAGCGGGGTGGAGCTGCGTTCGACCTGGATGCGTTCGTCAAGACGATGGCCATGGGTTCGTTCTGCGAACGGTTCATTAGTAGCGCAGATTGCCCCTCCTTCGAGGAAGCTCGAACGCGGATGCTCTACGCCCTTGAGCTCACTTCTCAGTACCCCGGGTCGGACGACGAGATGTCAGCGTATATGATGGTGTACCGTCTGCAGTGTCCAAGCATGTTCCGGACTACAAGGGGACATTTAGGCGTGACGTGTGGTCAAATCAAGAGCGGAGATGCACTCTACGTCATACTGGGCTGTCCGATGCCGGTCCTCCTCCGCGCTCGAACGTCGGAGACTCAGGGGTATGAGTTTGTTGGTGCGTGTTACGTGGACGGATTGATGGACGCAGAAGCACTGCTGGGCAAACTGTCGAATGAATGGAACATTGAAGCATACCCAGAAGGAGCACGATGCGTGTATCGTTTTCGTAATGTGATCACGGGCTGGTCGCAAGTCGAAGACCCACGATTGCCTCCGCTTGAGCACCCTTGGGTGGAGTTGGAGTTCGATGAAGGGTACACCTCAGCGGACCCGTTCAACGCGGCACGATTCCGTAATGAGGAGACCGGAGAGGAGATCAACTACGATCCCAGACTTACGCCCGACGCCTTGCGAGATCGTGGCGTGCAGATTGAACGCATCACGCTTGTGTGAAGGTCCGCAGCCTGGAAAGAGGATTATGAGCGGAACTCACGGCACTAATTCAGATGTCGTCCTTCGAGGCAGGAATACTGAGACGCATGTCAGTGATAGACACAGCTTCACACAAAGTATCGAACTATTCTGCTCACTGCCACGCTCATAGCCAGGTTCCAGCTCATTGTGCTACGATCTCCACCGAAGCACCAGTTGATACCACGTGCCAGCGCGGTCACGCCGATCGGCGTCAACGTTGGACGGCTACACGAGGACAGGTCCATGACAGTACGTAGCCTTTCAAAGAGTATCGGAGAACCAGGGCGATCCAATGTAGGTAGTGTCTGTAGGAACAGCACTATCGGTGCAAACCCGTGGGAACCCGTATCACAGTGTGTACGTTGGAGGCATCTGGGATTCTGCAAAACATTGACCTCCCGACGCGAGGGGTGACAAAGAAGCAAAAGTTCCGAAGGCGGGTCGAACGCCTGACCTTAGGATGATTGCTGCAAGGCGCTGCAATCCCACGCTCTACCACTGAGCTACCGAAACAGGTATGGTATGCTGAACGGACCCGGTCTAAACAAAATATAAGCTCTCATCACCATGCAGCCCCACTCAGAGAGTGTCACAACACAGGCAACTGCGACCGAACAAGAGGTGAAGTTGCATGCGAGCTGCACCTTCCACATGCGCCTGAAGATTGGAATGTCCATGCTACCTACCTATTTGGAGGATTCATGTTCCGTCCCATGATGTAAAGCGCACGTGCCTCTATCAAAATCCACTCTCGAACTTCACATGCAAATTCCACCACCGCATCTTCCTCTCCCCCACACACCTCGTCTACCACTGCGATCATGTCTGCCGCCAGCGACCGCGCGCGTTACTACCTCGAGCGCTCCGTCCCCGAACTTCAACTTTTCTCGCGCCTCGGCCTCTTCTCCCCCGCAGAAATCACGGCCATCGCACGGAAACGAAGCGATTTCGAACATATTCTAAATTCCAACGGCTCCACGCCGCGGGACTACATCCGCTATGCGACTTACGAAATGAATCTCGATGCGCTGCGCAAGAAACGGTGTAAACGGCTTGGCGTGAAGGGACGGGTGGGAGAGCAGCAGTGGAGCGGGCAGAGGACTGTGTTCTTCATCTTTGAACGAGGGGTGAAGAAGTTCCCTGGTGAGAAGGGGTTGTGGACTGAGTACATTACTTTCTGCACGCAGGCGAGGGCGAATAAGAAGTTAGCGAAAGTTTTCACGGCTGTGCTGAGACTTCGGCCGAGGGATTGGGGAATGTGGGTCAGGGCTGCGAAGTACTACGCTGAGGTGCAGGGCGATATGGGGACTTCAAGAAGCTACCTGCAAAGGGGACTGAGATTCTGTCCTGAGGAGCGGAGGCTATGGATTGAGTACGCGAGGTTGGAGACGGGGTATCTTGGGAAGCTTGCTGCGAGGCGAAGGATTCTGGGGCTGGAGGGCAGGGAAGAGAAGGAGGCCGAGGATCAAGAGAGCGAAGACGTCATCGCGTTACCAGAGATCTCAGCGGAGGATATGCAAGGCGATGAGATGAAGGGTGTGGAGGAGGTAGATGTTAATGCGCTGGTGAGGTTGAAGGACGCGCCGGCGTATACTGGAGCGATACCTATGGCGATCTTTGATGCGGGCATGAAGCAATTTGGAGATGATGCCGGGTTTGCGACAGATTTCTTCGAGCAGGTGGCAATGTACGCGAGCGTGCCAGCGGCGAAGACGGTGTTGGAACACATCTACAGTCGCACGCAGAGTGCTGGGCAGGATACCGCGGAGCTTGTGGTCTGTGAGGCGACGCTGCAGACATTTGGCATAGAGGTCGTTTCTGCTGAGTTCCCTGCGGCATTGAGCACCAGCCTAGCGATCTTGAAGCGAGGTGTCGCACAATTGTCGGAATCAGAGCATATCAGGCTAGGCGAACGAGCTATGCAATACTTAGCGACATTCTTGGAGCACAATGACCAGCTGGACGAGGGTGTGCAGCAAGTCCTGGGGGCCAGCGTTGCGCGCTATGCTCGACTCATGATGTCTGCAACCGCTGAAAGTCACGGAGAGCTCGAAGCATTGAGCGAGAGCATGACTCAGAAGGGAAACAACAGGGCAGCAGAAGTATTACGAGCAATCGGGACTAGCCAGACAGCGACTTGAGCGATGTCTCTAGCTATATGTATCCTCGACATTTCCGGATTTACCGACTCACACGCGGTGACCACACTTTACTTGGACGAAGTGAGTCTCGACCGCCCAGGTGGGATGGAAGGCGTTCAGTTGGAATACACCAGCCACCCGTAGGCTCGCCCATGCCACTTCCTGGCAAGCCTCGTACCCATCTCGGTTGGCTGGCTGAACGCAACGTCCGCCTGACTAATAACCGACCTCGTCTGCGCAAGCAGATACACATCGTTTGCAGTGTCTGGTGCAGCCGTATCATCGCCTGATCCCGACTCGGCTGGTCCTGTTCGGCTGTCATGGTGCAGCAGCGCTCTGTCAAGTAGCGCGACAGCGATGCCCTGTCCACGGTGTGTCGGCGATGTCCAGATTCGCGATATCCCAAGGCTGACCGGTCTTGCGGCAATTGAGAATACCAGGGGACCTTGAGGGTCAGGAGAGGCGTCAGGTTAGGGTTAGGGTTAGGGTTAGGGTTAGGGTTAGGGTTAGGGTTAGGGTTAGGGTTAGGGTTAGGGTTAGGGTTAGGGTTAGGGTTAGGGTTAGGGTTAGGGTTAGGGTTAGGGTTAGGGTTAGGGTTAGGGTTAGGGT
>KZ111143.1:25441-148689 GCA_002077045.2 Rachicladosporium sp. CCFEE 5018
AACCCTAACCCTAACCCTAACCCTAACCCTAACCCTAACCCTAACCCTAACCCTAACCCTAACCCTAACCCTAACCCTAACCCTAACCCTAACCCTAGGCTGATGGACGTGAGCCGTTTCGTCGTGGAAGTAGGGTCTGAGACGGATCCGATCTCCATGTTGTGTATATGTTGTATCAGTGTTTCTCGGGCTTCGGGAGCTTGCCTCCCTTGCTAATCACAGCAAATCCCAACGCTGTTGATGCACATACAATGCTAAACACTGCCCATTGTTAGCTCATTGTGTGATGTCAATATGACGTGAAAGCACTCACGATTGACCGAGTGGAATGCATCGACGTAGCAGGGGATCAGAAGCTCTCTGATGCGTCCGGTAGAGTCCTGCACGTAGCCAATGTCTTTCAAAGCTTGCTGTATTATCTATTCGACGTCAGCAAGCACGCACACATATAATCCTTCCGGATAGTCTACTGACTTCTTTCCCGCCCTTCACATCATTGAAAGTGCTGCTCAGACTCGATCGCAACGTGGTCTGGAACGCAGCGCTGCCAGCGCTGACAGCTGCGATCAAGCCAATGTTGGAGAACATGTACATGCCCGAGGCTGCAATTGCAACGTCATGATCATCCACCCCAGCCGCGAGTCCCACAAAGGTCGAGCTTGCTATCATCCCGTTCGCAAATCCGCCGGGAAAGATAGCCAGAGATCCAACTATGGATGTGTGGCCCTGCCAGGTGAAGAGTAATAGTACCATACAGAGCAAGGAGATGATCGGACCTGCAACAGTGGACGGTTTGAATCGACCTGTGTACTTGATGGAATGTCCCGCAATGAGACCGCCAAGTGTGTTGCCCACAAAAGCCGGGATCAAGTGCGCGCCAGCCTGTCCAGTGGAAGCATTCGCAGTCGTCTGGAAGTATAGTGGCACGCTGAGCACAAGCGACATCTGCGTCATGATGAGCAGAGTAAGGATGGCGTAGTTAACGACGACTGCAGACTCCTGCAGTAACCTCAACGGGAAGATTGGCTCTTGCACATAGGTTGCCGATACTGTGAATGCGATGGCCGATACGAAAGTCGTACCCGCGAGGACATACATCCACTTCGACGTCCAAGACAGCTTATCGCCCCCAAGATCCAGTATGAGACAAGCGGCGACGACGGTTGTGCTCAAAAAGAATGCGCCAGCGAAGTCGATCCGCCGAAGCTTTGCCCACTTGGATTGACTTGCTGCTGCGGGGTCGCGGGTTGGAATATGTAACGTCCAGACTACCATCGCAATGGCGATCAGGGTAGGCGGAACCTGAGCTAGAAATGCCCTGTAACTACGTGAGCCTTCGATCTGACAGTGATTATGGAAGATATCTACCATCTCCAGCCGAACGCCTGAGTGAGCACGCCTCCGAGAACGCCACCGCAGCTCCTCCCAGTGGTGGCGCTAATGTTGACGTAGCTTCTCATGACAGCGACCTCTTGCATCGGTACTATGTCAGTGATGATGATGGACACCATGGACGCCATGCCAGCACCTCCAGCACCTCTGCCTATCGTTAGTCAGACATCCAAATATGAACTCGAGAGTAGACCTACTGCACAGCGCGCCACATTACAACCTCCCACAGTGATCGGCCAAGTCCAGCGCCTGCCGTGCCAATTGCAAAGAGAACGTATGCGACAACAATCGCGGGCTTGCGTCCATATATGTCACTCAACTTGCCATAGAGCGGCTGTACAGCACACTGAGCGAGCGCATATGCCGATACCAGCCAGGATCCGGACTCGAGATCGTGGAACTCGGACGAGACTTTGCCGTACGTAGCTAGTACTAAGCTTGCGTCTGCATTCGCAACGAAGACGCCCAATAGCAGGACTGACAACGAGGCCCAAGCACTCTTTCGTACACCCCCAAGCGACTCTCGGCGTACGTGCTCGACGTCATCGTCGTCTTGAGGTAGGTAGTCGGCATCGCTGCGTCGCTGAGAGCACTCGTCAGCTCGTACTGTACGTAAGACATGGTGTACATACACTTAGACGGCGATAGAGGGAAGGGTAGTCAGGCTCAGTCAGTAATGCTGTGTGCTCATCTAGAGCCTCCTCGTATGCCTCATCGTCATCATACACGACTGTGCCGGGCGATATGGCTTCGATCATGACCATCTAAGTCCGATGGAACGCGTCTCGAGTGATACTGTCCTGGGAATACGAATCGATTCTGTCCACACATGACCGAGGATTCAGGACTGCCTGATCAAAATCCGCGATGTAATGCCACCGAGTCCGCGGCACTCAGTGACTCAATAACACGCACGAGGCTGAATGGTCTCGCAATCACTGCTATCAGAGAAGGTAGCCGAGATGCATTTCGTGCATGGCAGAGTGATCACGACATTGCCGAGCATCGCACGATGTCGATGACTCCGATGCCGGGCTGGCATCGGAGCCACAGCTGACCGAGAGCTAGAGGTATAATTGCGCTTCGATTGTGTGTACGACATCCCAAGTCAATGTCGATTTTAAGAGTGGAAGAGCGCAAGGTCTCCGTTCACGCCCATGTCTTCAAATGACGAGCACGTCCGAGGGGTCACAAATGAGATGAGGGGACAACCTGCCAAGATACCGCACCGGCCTCCGGCAACTGTATTTTACACGGTACCGTACATGCATTGCATGATTGCATGTCAGATGAGCGTACTGGAGTCACCTCCAGACAGTGCGAAGTTCGGTACTCGCAGCGTACATAGCGCGTTGGGAAAGTTACCGCCAGTAGTTCTGCTTCAACGCTGAAGATGGGCGCAAGATTTGTCACTGCAGTGGTGGCTATGAGCTTTCATGCTGGATCCCAGGGTATAGCACGAAGAGCGTTGGGTCCTTGAGGACTGGCTGCTCCTTTCGCACTCTGGACCACATTCTCTGGGACACAAGATGTTCGGGAGACGGAGGCGACAGCCCTACTGGGGGGAAGGGGGTTGTTAGAATTTCAAGTTGATACCGTAATGGCCTGGGCGATGCTGGTGTTCCCTTAAACAGTGCATCACGAGAGAGGATGGTGGAATCCGCATAGCATACTAGCTAGGTATCAATCTACCGTAAAGTCATCACACTTACCTCACCAACTCTGTGTTCCAGACCGGTCTCACCGCGCACCGGCAAAGCTATCGAAATAGTCCGAAGCTTCGCCTCGCGAAGACGGCCGCGGCGAAGTCGAACGAATAGTCAACGTCTCCCGCTCGACGTAGTCTGAGCCGTACTTCACCCCACCAGAGTAGCCCGAGTCGGTGCGCGAGATCGTCGGGGAGAGATAGTTCCTGTCATACCCTTCATCGCGACTGGAGCCACTTCCGCTTGTCACAAGACGTGGTCGGCCACGAACGATCCCATTCGCATCGTCAAGCTTGCGCAGATAGTCCGGCGGCGCGATCCTGGCCTCGAGACTGCCACTCCAATGCGCCATACTCGAGTCGACGCGAGGCAGGTACGGAATCTTGTACTCCGGGATCCTGACTTGGATGTACCCGCTCTTGCTGGCCTTGACCCACTCATAGCCGGAGCCATTGCTGTCGGAGACTCTGTGGCGCTTCCACTGATTTAACGGCATGCATTTGGGCTCATAGTTACGAGTCTGAATGCGATGCCAGACCGTGGGATGGACAGTCTCCTTGAAGTCCGCAGTCTCGAGCTCCTGCTTAGTCTTGTCGTCGAAGGCATGGTACTGACCCGGCTTGCGCACATAGTCCCATCGATGCGTTGCGATCTCGGAGGCAATATGATAGAATAGAGTCTGTGACTCAACAAGCCTGCCATCAGACCAATCAATGCGACGCTCATGCGCTTCTTGCGGTGTTTGCGGCGGCACAGGGTCGTGTCCGTTTGGTGGCAGCTTCATCGAGAGGCGATTGAGAATCGGATACTCAAGTGCCTTCGCATTGATCTGCAGCAAGTTATAGGTTGTGAGGTGGTCGATCATCCAGGCGAACGTTATCTCATCGACGCTGTTGACGTCGTACTTGGAGCTGCTCTCGCCCCCAACGCAGGAATGGTAGCCGGGAAACCAGCACTGTCGCAGCTTCACCCCGGCATCTCGGCATGCTTGATCAAGATAGAACATCGTAGGTGGAAAGTTGCCACGATGCTCATCTAACGCTAGTGCATGGAACGCATACTCGATCTCTGCCCGTTGGTCAGCCATCATCTTCAATGTCAACCGGTACTGACGAACTTACTCGGATGCAATCTGGTAGCATGCCAGTCAGCGTCCTCTCCCGGCTGCGGCATCCAACCGGGCATGCCGATACTGCCGACAGTGTCATACACGCCGACTACCTTCACCTTCGGGTGCTGATGACTCCATCGGCATACCCACTCGTACCGTGTAAGACGCTCTCGAGACCCTGTTTCGAAGCCGAGCTCGCCAGGTCGCACGTAGTGTCTCGCCCACTCCATATCACGGAAGCCGCGTTCTCCAGCTCTGCGATCACGGTGCTTGTAGGCACCGAAAATCTCATTGAAGTAGTCCATCATACCGGGACTGAGTAGACCGATCTGACAGATGAAGCTGGCAAGCGATCGAGCAGCGTAAGCGCCTGTTGAGTCAAGTCAGCAGTTGAGGATGGACTACACCTGATGCGAACACGGACCTCGAGAGAATCCGAAGATGAAGATCTCATCCCCGGGCCCATAGTTGTTGACGATGAAGCTATAGCCTTCGCAGACCTTCTCGTTGAGGCCCTGACCCATGCCACCTGTCTACCATCAGCAGCGCATCCTCAGATTAGTCAAGTGGAAATGCGCACCTTGCGCAGCCTTGGTCAGCATGCTAAGCTTGCCCGTTCCCACGCCAGACACATAGCTCACCACCTGCATGATCGGCAGGCCTCGTTCGTCGCGCCCGACATTCGCAATGGCGCGGGTCAGTCGTGCGATGTTGGTAGGATTGTTCTCCTTGCCCTGGTCTGCGGCGCAGAACGTCCCATCAAAGCACACGATCAGCCGCTTGCGTAGGGTACTCGCAGGCGCAACATAGCTGCATGGTATGCACTGGATGCCTGTCCCGTTCTCTCCGGGCCTTGACCTCGATTTGCTCCTGGAACGTGTGGTGGTCAAGTCATATCGCTCGTCTGTCTCGGTCGTTCTGTTGCGCGAGCGACTTCGCGCACGACCGTTGTCGTCTGAGGTCGTAACAATTTTATATCGCGAGACCTCGTCGTAGCTACCGACACGGGAGTGACTCCTGTTACTTGACATCTTGAGTGGTAGATGCCCGAGCCTGGGCGATGAGATGATCGAGTTGACGAGCAGCAACTCGAGAAAAGCAGAATATGGGAAGGGGAGCGCACGACTTATCTGAGCAACTCTTCGGGCAACTGAAATCGACAACAATACAAGTCTTGCTCTCCGAGACGTACCATGAAGTGAACGGTGAGACACGACCGAGCTCAAGGTATGACCGCCAATAGGAAGTCAGGGGTCCAGTATCAGGCGACTTTGGCGTCCAATGGCGGTCGTTGCCAGTCCTGCGAGATTGCCGAGTACTTGATGGCTAGACCGTTCTTCCGTGGGATATGCCATTGCAAGAGTTTCGTGGCTGGCTGCCTGTCACGTGTCGCACGCTGCGAAGCGAAGCTGCATGAGGCATGCGAGCAATGCCGGTAGTGAAATGCGTATGGCCATCGGTCTGGCCGTGAAGCACACGAGTGGGGTGATCTTGGCATGCACATTGTTGCTGGTCGAGCTGCAAGCCACCAAAAGGGAGTGCGAAGTTTGCAGTGGAAAGCTACATCTGGATCTGGTACAGTCAGCACAGCAGCCCCGCTCTCGCTGATAAGCTTCCTCACTCCACGTGGGGTCCACAGCCAAGCACATCCAAGCCGCCAGTGAGGCACGTGACAGATCCAGCACCGTTGGTCCTGCGATGCACTGGCCTAAGCCTGAGGGTGAACCGGCACCGTGTAGTTGTAAGAAGTGCGCTGCCTGGGTAATGGATCGATGATCGTGGGACGACCTCGTAGCGAGAAGCTGAACGAGGCTTGGCCATCGAAGTCCAAAGCCAGTTGATAATCGCCAGGGTATATGGTCAGATCGCCGTTGACATCGGCCCGTGCGATGGAGCCCAGAGTGAGTGGGAGCGAGACTTGCTGCTGTCCTCGGGGAGCGATGTTGTGCGCCCGATTGTAAGAGACGAGTGACTTCTTCGGGCGAGGCGTCGGACCGGCGTTGCTGGATGATAGGAACAGCAGCGCGACGTAGTCGGAGGCAATTCTGCCAGTGTTACGGACAGTAGCGGTGACAGTAGCGAATTGTGAGGCATCGTTTTTGGTAGATTTGCCGTAACCGCCGTGTCCCGAAGAGACCAGGTCTGCGATATTGTACTGGCGTTGTAGCTTCTTCGACCAGCTGGCTTTGAAGGAAGTGTAGTGCAGCCCGTATCCGAAAGGGAGAACGGCCTTGGTTGTAAGCCACTTGTATGTGCGTCCCACGTTGTTTGGACCAGGGCGGAGATTCGGATCGAACTTGCTGACCTGGTTGATGTAGCTACCAGCGTACTGCGTGATCGCAAGTCGACCAGCAGGAGCTTGCTTGCCGATCAGGACATCAATAAGAGCAGCCCCGCCAGCTTGACCGGGATAGCCACCCCAAATGAGTGCATGAACATTGCGGTTCTGCAAGAGCGCAGTATCATCGACCTGACCACCGCCGAATTGGGCGACTACCAGCGGTTTGCGGAGCTGTGACAGCTGAGCAACAAGATCAAGCTGATTGCCAGGCCAGTCAATGTTGGTTCGATCATGGCCTTCCGACTCGATCGAGGTGTCAATGCCACCGAGGAAGACAACGAGGTCTGCTGATTTGGCGGCACTAAGTGCTGCAGCGAAGCCGGTGGTGTTGGTGCTGTTGATGGCAGTACCCTGTGCATACACCACATTGCCAGCTCCCCATTGTGCCTGTGCAGCTTGCAATGGCGAGATGAGATACGGTGCGATGCCTTGATAGTTGCCTGTAATCATGTAAGCATAGCTCCCGCTGAGAGTGTCGTCACGGCCTTACCCTGCATCTGGCCTGTTGCATTCGCCCACGGCCCAATCATAGCCACTTTATTGTACTTCTTGAGCGGCAGCACTCCATTATTCTTCAACAAAGTCATGCCCTCCCACGCAGAAGTGTATGCCAGGCTCTGCGCAGCTCCAGTCGAGACGTCAGAGAACGATAGCTGGTCATACTTTGGCTGCCCGTCGAAGTAGCCAACAGTGAAGAGTGCTGTGTAGAGTCGCGTCAATGCACGATCAAGCGTCGCATTCGTCGTGAAGCCTCTTGCCACAGAGGTGTTGAGCTGGAGGTAAGTGCTTCCGCAGTTAGTGTCTGTTCTGTGACGGTGTCAGTAAACGTCGTGGAACATCATGACGGTCCTCGTACCCTGCATTGATGGCCACAGCTGCGGCGGCGGCGAAGCTATCGGTGAAGTCGTGCTGGTTGTAGATATCATCAACAGCGCCACAATCGGAGGTTACTGGACTCGAGGTCAGTATGGTTAGGTAAGCTGATTTACGCTTTGCGTACCATAGCGGTAGGGCTCATTGTCGAAGCCATATGCGTCTCTCAGCACGTCCTGGAGGAGATATTCGCTTGCACAAGCTGGCACTCCATCGACTGCGTTGTAGCTGCACATCACCGAGCCGACGTCTGTTCCACCTGTCAGCTCATAGCCACAGCACATGAAGCTTCCAGCCTGACGTACCGACATCCCGAACACAGGTCTTGAACGGTGTCAGATAATACTCGCCCAGATCCTGCTGCGTAGGATTGTAGTTCTCCGAGTTGCGCAGCTCTTCGACATCGTACACCTGTATAGTCATCAGCCTAATGGACTTCGATGTGAGTAGGACATGTGGGGGCGTACCGCATAATGTTTGCAAGTCGCAATGATTTGCTTCGATGGGCCGGCTGTCAAGCCACCTTGTAGGCCGGGAATGAGCTGCGACACGTAACTCTGTGCATGGAAAGAGTCTTCAGTGGGCACTTCCAGGCCGCGTCCCCAGCGCTGTTGACAGTCAGAAAGGTTCTCGCAGAGGCTGAGATCCATCGATATACCGGATCGAGGAACGTGTTAATGTTTGGAGTCCAGAAGTCGAAGCCTGACTGCATGTAATTCCCAAACGCTCGCGCTTCCTTGCCTACAGTACTCGCGATCTGGTAGATGAGGGGGTCATCGAATGCTGCACCTAGCAAGATCGGAGTGGGAAAGCTAGTGGCGTAGGAGAAGTCGGATCCATTGGGCGAGTTGAAAGTTACGCCCGGCGAGCTCGCTACACCATGCAAAGCCTGTCTTGGTCAGCGGCGGCTTACTTTCACGCCATTGCCTTGAGTCTTCTTACCTCGGACCACCACTCATACGAAGGAAGTCCGATTCTCTCGACTCCATTCGCAGCATCGACAAGATTCTGTGCTTTCTCAATGAGTGTCATGTTACTAATGAGCGCAGCAACCCGGGCGGCAATGCTCAGACTGGTATCACAAGCCTTCTGAGAGCAGAAGGGGTTGGTCAAGCAAGCCGGCTGGAACTTGGTCTGGCGAGGAGGTGGGTTGGGGTTCGGATTATTGATCTTGTACAAGTTCATGCTTGCGCTGTGTCAGTGCCAATGGAATGAATTGGTGCGGAAGACTCACAGGTAAGTACCGCCGCATTTCGCACTAGTATCGCCCGGGCAGATGTACGTGCAAGCGCTCTCGTTCGTCTGGCTGGCGACCGGATTGATGGCCGTACCGCAAAAGCATTGACTGGCAAGGCAAGTCAGCACCAGAGCAACGGGATGGTCTGCGACACTCACGTTGTGTACTCAACTCCGCTATAGATGTACCCAGCGTTGCCGCAGCGGTTGGCACAATATTGAGGCGAGAGCTGAGCATTATTGATCTGCGGCCTATCAAGCGTGCGGACTGTGGCATCGGTCCAGCAACCCAAATAGGTAGTCGAAGCATTGTACTGCGTTGCGTTCGGTGCGCTTGCAGTACAGACGAAATCCGAACTCTGTGCCAGTGCTCCGGAGACAGCAAAGAAAGCAAGGCTCTTAATGATCATCATCGTAGGCGCCATGTTGGTGTACCGATGCTCGTGGGCAAGGCAGCTGCTTCGCCAGAACATCGTAGATCATCGTATATATACCGGCTGGATCCCATCGCTCCCAGTATAGGTTGTCGGCTGCACTCTACTGCTGAGAAGGGCAGCTCATTTTCACAATGCCCGAATGCTGGTCCTGGTCGACGCCGGTTATTCGCGTTGCATCGTAGGCAGCGTAGTTTTGTCCCGAGTGGAGACACTCGAGTCCAGTGGTAGTGCCCGACTGCATTTGCGTGCTGCTATCCCCGCTCGCGGCGGCCCAGTGTGCGTGACATTGCTCTCTTGACGCCATGCAATGTCGTGCAGATGTGAGCCTGACCTCTGGAGTGCGCCCACCTGCAGGTACCAGGCACCGGCTAAAAGCAAATATGGTGCAGCAAGCTATCAGAAACTTCGATCCAAGGTGATCATGGTCAAAGTCAAGAGGTGCAAGCTTTTGCCTGAAGTGTGTAGAGTGGACGTGCAGTATACAAGCTGCAGGATGCATACATTGCGGGGAAACGACACTGCGGGGTGCCAGAAAGTGACCCATATTGTATTGACGATCCCAGCGACATTGCCCCCCAAGACACCTTGATGGGTATGCGGCACCAGTACGTTGCGGGGATGTTGCATTGGGAGGACTAGAGCCAACGCACGAGCTTACTTGCCCAAGTTAAGCTGGAGTTGCTTCGAATCAGTATCATACTTGAGTGTGTGCTCAAGTATCATGCGACTGTAATCCGCCGATATCTGCTGTAGTCAAGCCCTCGCGTCTTGCAGTAGTCGACTCGGCCGGGTCGTCCTTCTTGAGAGATCGCCACTCCGCGCCAAACCCACCAAACGCCATTAGACAAGCCAGAGCGACGACCAGGTACCAAGTATGCGTAATGCTCTTGTCAATGCCTTCTACGACATCGTGTCGCTGCGACGCTGGCGCCTGTGTGAGTAGTTGTGTCAAGCCATTGCTCTCTATCGATGTACCGTTCACGCTCGAGCCCAAGCCGCCCAGGTTCTTCGATAATTCACTAGTGAAGATAACCTGTGCAATAGCAATTGTGATGGCCGGACCGAGGCTCGAGCCGAACATGAGCACGGCTATACCCAGCGTCGCATCGGCGTCTGATAGAACAGTCTGCACAGCTACGGTTGGCCCCACAGAGCCAATGCCGTAGCCGAGTCCGATAAGCGCAGTGTAGAAGATGAGCTTTGCCAGACTAGTATCAATCTGAAGTGTCGTGATGAGTCCAGCTGCCACAGGCATTGTCACCGAGGCGAAGACCATGAACGGTGCGTAGTAGCCGACCACGGACATCAGAGTACCAGAGCCGATCGCTCCAATGGTGGCCGCGATCAAAATCGGCAACATTAGTAGACCACTTTGCGCTGGTGTGTACCCGTGTACGACCTGGTAGTACGTCGGCAAGTACCACTCGAGCACGTTCTGCGCACTATTGAACAGTGTAATAAAAAGCAGGCTTGTCAACACAACACGAGACTTCAATATACGAGGAGCCAAGACTGCCTTCTCGCCTTGTTGGTACTGACGATAGCCGAACAATGCAGCAAGCACAACCGATGTGACCAGTAACCCTATAACCGTGCCGCTGTTCCAGGCATACTTCGTGCCTGCCCAGTTGAGCGCGAAGAAGAGGCTAATCAGGCTTGAGACCAAGATGACATTACTGATTGGGTCCAGCTGCATGAGCTTAGACTTAGTCGTAAGTCGAGCCACCTCGCTCTTCTTGGGAGCCTCGGAAAAGAGAGCGTAGGTCAGCAGCAGAGTAGCGCCGCCGAGTGGTAGCGAGATGTAAAAGCACCACCGCCAGCCAGCTGATTGAGTCAACGCACCGCCGAGTAGTGGTGCAAGCACTGCTGACGTGCCTTCGATAGCTGCCCAGAGACCGAGGAAAGTCGGCCGCCTGCGAAGTGGCACAGAATGGATGAGCATTGCATTCGAACCAGCTCCAAGGCCAGCCGTGCCGATACCAGCAATAGCGCGTCCAGCTACGAGCATAGATGACGATGTTGCTGCGCCGCACAGCAAAGACCCGATAAACGAGAACGCATTGGCGATGAGAAAAACGTTCTTGATCGGGAACAGCTTATATGCTTTGCCGTATCTTTTGTGTGTCAGTCAGTACGAACGAGTGACTCGAGATGAATCACTCACACAAATTGGAAGCCGCACTGAGAGAGTCTGAAGGCGACCGAGTACCAGCCAATGTCAGCAACGGTGTGAAAGTGATCTGTAATCGCAGGCACCGCAGTAGCTACAATGGCCATGTCGATCGCGTACAGCATTATCACCGCTGCCAGATTCAACATAAGCAGCCAGAACTTGACACCAGTGAGGTATCGAGTCTCGTCAGCCGCGACGGCCGCGACGGGGCGGACACGGGGAGACTCATCGTGGGATCGATCCGTAGAACGCTGTGGTACGCCAGAGATAGCGTCTGACTTCTGTGCGCTCGCAGAGTAATGCTGCACCGATGGCAGTACCTCCAGCTCGACCTGCGTGATTGTAGTAGTCGCCATGCGGTAGATGATGGAAGGGTGATGGCTGCAAGTAAAGGGACCTGCAAAAGGAGATCGAGAGACAATAAAAATACCTCTACGCTGGCTCACCTTAAAACGGTCACAACTCGGGAGAGCCTCGCAGCGCCGAGTGGCGGTATTAACATGTAGACGCGGTGGAGAGATTTACCGCGTGGAGGAGGTAGTGAGTCCGCCGGGGGAGATGAGATGATCTCGCTAAGCTTTCTGTGCCGTCCGCTAGACTGAAGCTTGGCCCAGCTTTATCAGTGCTCAAAGACATGAGAAAGGCAAGGGGAAGTGATCACAGTAGTGATGGCAAGTGTGCAGCACACAGTATCTACAAGTTGACACAAGACCTCTCATCCCGTCCCTCTCTCCTGCGCGACTCTCAACGCATCGACTTCAGCTTGTAGCCTTTCCAGCTCAGCCAGCATATCCGCTTTGCCCACATCATCCCGCGTCGATGCTTCTGCCACTCCAGCACTTTCATCTACCTCCTGCAAGCTCCCCACCTCCGATCCAACACTCTGCTCACTCGTCCTCCGCACTTCCTGCCCACTCCAGCGTCGCGTGTTTGGTGCTCCATCCATACTATTACGCGCCGAGCCGGACGTCCGTCGCGGTGGCGGTGCAGGAGGCGCGACAGTGTGCTCGGATCGAGCGATGCTAGTGTGAGAGCTGTTTGATGGAGTGCGGGTCAAGTTCACAGAAGATCGTGAGTACTGACGTCGAGGTGGCGGTGGCACTGGACGGGTCTCGTCTGATGGCGTGCGTTGTGGCTGTGTGGGAACCATTGGTGGGTCAAGAGTACCTGACGTCTGCCCAGCTCTCCGTGTGGGAGGCGGAGGTGGTGCCATCTTCGTGCTCGAAGGAGACACACTTGACGAAGGTTCAGTGGGTGCAATCTCTTCCTGCGTTGAGCTTTGTGTAAGATTCGAGCTACTTCGGGGGCGCCCATGGGTTGTCTGTGCCTGTCTTCGCGCAGCTGGAGGTGGAGGCGGTGGCTTCTTGACTTGCGTGTCTGCGTCACTCGAACCTGACATTGGAGGCTGAGCTGCCGGTGAGTGTCGTATCTCATCCGTCTGCGGGCCCGGCTGAGGTACTGCTACCACCTCAGGTGGAGGAGGGAGTGGTTTGTTGAGGTTACCAGGCGATCGTGGACTCGACGGCCGCAGTATGCTTATCAACGGGCTGCTCGGAGGTGGTGTTCTCGGACGTATGGATGGTCTCCAGTCGTTCGGGATTGATTGATCAAAGTCCGCGAATGACACCGTTTGTGGTCCCTTGGCACGTGCTGCTCGACCATGCGTGTGCTTGGGAGGTAGTGGTGGTCCCTCAGCTTCCGGTCTTGTCTCACTTGGACCCATGAGGCTCGACTTCTCGGTCTGTTCGTCATCATTCGATGATTCGGCGTGATCATATGATGTCCTAGGGGACTCTGGATGTAGTTCGTGCGTGTGATCAAATAGCGATTGACGGGATATCGAAGATGTGTCCGTCCCACTGCTACTATCTTGTGGCCGCACAAGTTGGCCGACAGGCGGCGACGGACTCGGACTGCCATGTAGCAGTATGTTTTTGAACATATCCACGTTCATCTTGGACGGTCCTCCCCCTCGCCTGGAGGCAATCCCGTCATCATCCTCCCGCTGCAGCCCGAACGCAGCTTCGCTCGTAGCCAGCGTTCTCGCGAACGGGTTGTGAGGCGCCCGACTTGCTACTGCCGC
Organism: Rachicladosporium sp. CCFEE 5018; assembly: GCA_002077045.2. Taxonomy (NCBI): domain Eukaryota; kingdom Fungi; phylum Ascomycota; class Dothideomycetes; order Cladosporiales; family Cladosporiaceae; genus Rachicladosporium; species Rachicladosporium sp. CCFEE 5018. The sequence goes on from KZ111143.1 coordinate 38,794, forward strand.
TTGCATGCTAGGCTCTGAAGTCGAGTCCGACCGAAGGGACGACTGTGTCGTATTCGAGTCCGTCTGGAGTGAGTGACCGTCCGCTGCACTAGGCCCGTTTGCCTGCTCAACTGGGACACTCAAGGACGTCGATGTCGGCCAGCCATGGATAATCCCATTCGCACCATCGTATGTTTCGAGAGGCGACTGCGGAGGCGAGACAATCTGCACCCTCTTCTTCGGCTTCTTTGTCTTGTGCGGCGCTGCAGCATTCCGGCTTAGCTCGCGCGACGAACCCTGCTGCTGGGCGATTGCTTACACGCTCTACCCGGGTCTGCGTCGATATTCACATCAAATGCCTCATCAGGGAGGCGCTCGATCCGAGAACGGCGGAACGGGTTGCCTGACATGCTGGCGCAAAGGGGCGGTCATGGGTATCGTGCACCTTCACCCGTCTGTCCATATATTGCGGATTTGCTAGCACGCGGCCTGCATCTATGTGCGATGTACGCCCTACTCCGATGATCAAATGTCCGAAGATGCCCGGTTCATATATGTGCTCGAACGAAGGAGGTGAGAGGAGTAAGCTGACGAGGATGACCCCACGCTTCCTCACAACCAAGCCTTCCCCCGCGGCGCTCCGCGATGCTTGTCAGGTCCCGACATTATTGACACAACTGAACTCCAATCATTGTAGTGTACGGTGACGATAGTCAAAGATACAGGCACGGAGACATGGACTATGTAACGAGAGCACCGCGACCGGTGTAGTATCCCGTAGGACGTTTCGGTGGTTCGTGTCAAGGCACAGTGAAGTCACGCAATGTCTTGTGCGTTGGCAACGTAGCTCGTGGACTCCGAAGAGGGCAAAGCTGCGCTGTAACGATTTCCCATGGTATTCCAGGACACGTGAGGATGCAGCCTAATGGGTGATCGGAGAATTGAGGCGAGAGGAAGACCAAGGACGCTGAGCTCATTATAGAGATTGGATTTTGCAGGAAGGGTGACAGTCATGAGTGTGGGTCGTCCTGCTATATAGTTTTCCCATGCATCATGTGTAATGCATTCCCGTGGGATCGTCAATCACCTCATTCGTAGGCTAAGCAGGCATTCTCTACAATTTCGCCTTCACACTCTCTCCAGAACCTCCATCCGACCCCTTCTCTTCAACCACCACGCCGAGACCTCCTCCATCCCCACTTACTACCTCAACCTCCTGACAGTCCTCCACCGCCACCCCGTTAGCATGCTGCACGACCACAAACTCCACCTCTCTCTGCCCCAGCACAACCATAGGCGCATGCCATGTTCCCGGCCCATAAGTAACAGCCTGATCCCCTCTCGCAATGAACGCCCGCAAGCTCGCCAGATCCGGCAGTCCCGGGCCCTTGGGCTTGAGCGAAGTCGAGAGGTCGACTGTCACAGGCGGTGTGGTAGATGGAGCGTAGTCATTCGTGAAGGGATTTGGTCTCGCACCCAATAGACGTTCCTTGAGACTTCGTTTCCGTCGTGGCGCTGGCGCAGGATACGGAGGCGAGAGCTCCGCTGCTTCGCGGGAGCGGGGTGAAAGGGGAAGAGTGGGCGCGACGATGACGAGGTAGGTTGTACTCTTGTCGGTCTTGTCCAGACCCATTGGGATGAAGGTCTGCGGTGTGAGAGGGTGGCGTTCCAGGACCTCGACTGAGAGGACTGACTGGCCAGATGAGAGCTTCCGAAGTTTGCGAGGCTTGCAGATGAACATGTTCATCACGGGACGAGCAGGCTTCTGGGATGAGGCGAGATAGTAGTGATTGAGCATCTGGGTGACATCGAGAACTTTGCTGGCTGAGCCTTGATTTGCTGACACTGTCGTGCGAGGCGTGGTATCATTGTGGGTGCTGGGATTCTCGATCACTTGGCCGAAGTCCTGGAATGCCTTGCCTGTGAGAGGGGTGACGCGGATGAGTCGAGACGGTGCTGTGATCTGGACTGGCATTTCAATCGACTGAATATCGTTGATGGCGCAGCCAGTATTATCTCCTGACGATTGAGTACCGCCGCTATTGGAGTTTTGCTCTGCTTCTTCACACTTCGATGCATTGGAGTCGATGGTTGAACCGGCATGTGAATGCGGGGTTCTTGGTATGTACTGTAGGGCTGAGCCGCAAGCGGTTGCTCTTGCTTCCGGCGCCACGTGTTGCGGGGCAATCGCGACGCGTGCTTGCACCTCTATCGACGCGTTTCCTTGCGCACATCCCAAAAACTCGCACGAACAGATTGCTGCCTGCAATGGCTCTCCCAGCGTTTGCCCTCTCATCGGAGCCCGCCGCACCCTCCACGCCACCTACGAGCGACGATGCCATCTTCTCCGATGCCGCTCCCCACGAGACCAGTCTGCCTTCATCACCACCTGGCTTTCCATGGGAGCAGCAGACGCGTATATCACCGACTAAGCCAGCAACGAGGTCTAGGAACGCATTCAGTGTGCTCGGCAAGCGAAAGGTACTTGATACCATCACGGAGAATGCACGGCCTCCAAAGCGGCCAGCACCAATACCAGCGAAGCCGCAACGACATGCTCTCACGCAGATGCAGATCAGTCTTGGGCAGGAGACGCAGAAGCGATGCAAAGACTGCGGAATGGAGTACATCGCGTCGTCAGCCGAAGACAGGCAGCTGCACGACAAGTACCATCGCCAACACTCCGAGGGATGCGACGTGGGGAAGGACTTCATCGCCAAGGCAAGGCAGGGCAGTGTGTTGAGCTGCGCAATCGGTGACGACGCAATAGTCGCAGTAGACTCACGCGACACCGTATGGCGGAGGAGGCGAGTGAGGATGGCATTGGATGTGGTGCAGAGGGAGCTGGGAGCGGTGGACATTCCAGACGTGAAGTTATGGGAGCCGGGAAGGCATATTGCGTATCTATGTGTACGAGGCACCAAGTGCGTTGGTCTCCTGCTGGCTGAATGCATTACCGAGGCCAGGGAAGTTGTGGCGCCTGCGAGACGGCAATCGACCGGCGGGAGAACTCTAGCGATCGAGGAGAAACGACCATCTTCATCGCTTGCTGCGCTCAAAGCACGACGCACCGCTTCTCGGACGCCCGATGAGACGACGCATGATCCTGTTGGACCTCTTGAACTCGCCATCACACCAGTACCTGCCAAGATGGGCATTTCGCGAATATGGACTTCGCCGACACAGCGTGGTCAAGGCATTGCGATTGCATTGCTTGATCGAGCGCGATCACACTTTGACGGCCAAATAAGACCACACGAATCGAATACACGCCATGACCTGCCTCCATCAGAGATCATGTATGGGACATCTCCAGTCGAGGGAGCGAGGCCGGGTATCAGCAAGGCGGATGTTGCGTTCAGCCAACCAACGGAGATGGGCGCAAGGCTGGCGAGGAAGTGGTGTGGCAAAACGTATGGCTGGCTGGTGTATGCCGATTGAACACTGTCCCAATGCACACCAGAGTCGCCTCAATCGATCGGGATGTCGCAATCGCGCGCGAATATGCAGTCCGCTCGGCATCGAGTAAGTACGTAACTCTAACCATAGCTCAAGTCGCTGTTTGGCTGGTCGCGATTGCGCGCAGCACTCCCGCTGCCGCAATTCTCCCTTCATGTGCCAGACTGTCTGCCAGTACATCAAGCTGTTCATGGCGTCCCGAAGACCCAGTGTCCACAAGCCGAGCGTAGCGCGCAATGCTAGCCTCCAGCACTTGCTGAATTCCCTCGTCCAGCTCGCCATCGTGCTGCAAGCAGGTCGCGAGGTACTGCACAGCTCGTTCACCAAGCCTGGCGTGCTCTGCGGCTGGTAAATGCAGAGTACCTCGCTTCAACGTCCCTAGGCTTGCGCTCAGCGCTGCAGGGAACTCTGCTGAGGTGGTCTCGATGCCAAATGTGTGCAGGATCGCCTCGCAGACCACAAGCTCTGCAGACTCCGGTCCAGCACTCTGCATGCGATTGTGGATATGCTCCAACACCGTCTTCGCTGCAGGCACACTCTCGTACATCGCCACCAGCTCAAAGAACTGCACCGCAAACCCGACTTCGTCCCCGAACTGCTTCATTCCCGCATCAAAAATCGCCATGGGTATTGCTCCAGTGTAAGCTGGCGCATCCTTAAGCCTCACCAACGCATTGACATCCACCTCCTCAACGCCCTTCATCTCATCGCCCTGCATGTCCTCCGCTGAGATCTCCGGCAACGCGATGACGTCCTCGCTCTCCAGCTCTTCCACCTCCTTCTCCTTTCTACCCTCCAGCCCCAAGATTCTCCGTCTCGCAGCAAGCTTCCCAAGATAGCCCATTTCCAGCCTGGCATACTCAATCCACAGCCTCCTCTCCTCAGGACCAAACCTCAATCCCCTCTGCAAATAGCTCCGCGCAGTCCCGATATCCCCCTGCACTTCAGCGTAGTACTTCGCAGCCCTAACCCACATGCCCCAATCCCTCGGCCGTAGTCTGAGTACGGCGGTGAAAACTTTCGCCAACTTCTTATTCGCCCTCGCCTGTGTACAGAACGAGATGTACTCATTCCACAGCCCCTTCTCACCCGGAAACTTCTTCACCCCTCGTTCAAAGATAAAGAACACAGTCCTCTGCCCACTCCACTGCTGCTCGCCCACACGTCCCTTCACTCCGAGCCGCTTACACCGTTTCTTCCGCAGCGCATCGAGATTCATCTCATAGGTTGCATAGCGGATATAGTCGCGAGGCGTGGAGCCGTTCGAATTTAGCACATGTTCGAAATCGCTTCGTTTGCGAGCGATGGCGGTTATTTCCGCGGGGGTGAAGAGGGCGAGGCGCGAGAAGAGTTGGAGTTCGGGGACGGAGCGCTCGAGGTAGTAGCGCGCGCGGTCGCTGGCGGCGGACATGGCGGGTGATATACGTGGGAGTGAAGTGGGGGAGAAGAGGTTGTGGTGGAATTTTGCACGTGAAGTTCGAGGGTGGATTTCTGTGAAGGGCACGTGCACTTTACATCACAGGCAGAGCGGCAGACGTTGGCGGCGCTTTTCATCTCGACTACATATAAGTTTGTACGGCAGGCGCGTTGTTCATGTATTCTCAATTGCCAACTGGTCATTCTTTCCGCACGCAATTTTATTCAGGCGAATTATCTCTGTGGTATATATTCATTGCAGTTGTCATAGAGTCCATATCGCACCTGTTTCGGTAGCTCAGTGGTAGAGCGTGGGATTGCAGCACACACAGCAATCATCCTAAGGTCAGGCGTTCGACCCGCCTTCGGAACTTTTGTGCTTTTGCTGTACCTGATGGTATCCCTTGCGTCGGCAAAGCATTGTGCCCTCGCACGACATGCGCTGACGACCTCGGAGCGATGATCGTACTGTAATATGCTTCTATGTACCCACACGATGTATATGTAGATGCGGTGGGCCTGGACACCAGCTGCAAATTGCCAGAACGATCCCGATGATCTCTAACATGTTCTACGTGCGCTCCGACGTATGAATGTCTACCTCACTCATTTGTCCGAATGGGATGCGGCACGGCTTGACCGTGCCAGCACGTAACGCTTACAGCCGTTGCTTCATAGCTCAGGATCGTAGCAAGACCGCGTCGGGCTTCGAGGCTGGTAATTGGCGTCCGTAAATATGCGCGCAGGTATGGTCCCTGGATGGAAGTGCTCATCAAGTCAGCGTTCGAACTTCATGAAATCCGACGCCACAAGGCATCAAACATTCACCGTCGTGTCGAGAGGCTGATCTACTTCACACGAGCGTGATACGCTCAAGCTTCACGCCACGCTCTCGCAGAGCCTCCGGCTCGAGTCTCGGATCGCCGTTGATCTCTTCCCCGGTCTCCTCATTGCGATACCAGGACGCGTTGACGGGGTCCGCCGATGTGAGAGATCTGTTGAGCTTCACCCACGTATGCTGGAGTGGCGGCAGGCGCGGATCCTCGAGGGTCATTGCCTTGGTGCGCACATCGCGATAAAAAAACGCTATTCGCCCAAAGGTTCGCGGTAGACACTCTACGTGCCGGTAATCTGGCAGCTTCCCGAGCAGAGCTTCTGCGTCCATCAACCCGACGACGTGGCAAGGACCCACAACTTCGTGCAGTGTAGACAGTGGCCCTTTGGCACGGATGACGAGTGGTGCTGGGCAGCCAAGAATGACGACCAGTATATCACCAGCCCTAACCTCTGCTGGTGTCAATCCAACGTAGCCACCTGCGGTCCGAAACATACGACTGCCCGAAACCCTAAAGATTTGATCAAAGGAGGCCATGTCAGCCGTCGTTGGACCAGAAATCTGGGAATTGTCCAAGCCGAGTCCAAGCGTGCTGATCATTAGCGACCGAGCGTCTGCCAGCGGCGGAAACCCTTGGTGCGGAGTGCGTTCCTCAAGCTCGTCGCAGGCCATGGTTCTAATGAACGTATTCTCATCAAAGACATTCCCCAACTGCGCCTCCACATCTGCGCAGGCACGATACCACTCACGCACAGTACCCAGCCTGGTGCTAGGGTCGCGAGATGCACGCTCACCGACTATCCCAACAGTACCACAACGCACAGCGTGCACCGACATTGAAGGCACATGTCCTTCGGCGAACAGGGTCGCGGATCTTGACATACCCGCAGCTTGTTGGAAGTCGCTCAAACGAGATCTAGCGTCTGACCAGTCGGGGACCCAACTTGGCAAGTCAGGTCGCGCACTTGCGGGCTGACAGTACATGAGTACATCAGCGCGGGTCGTAGCGCTTGCAATTGCCACACATGCGTCCGTGTATACTTGTGCAACGGATGCCCAATAATTCGGCTTAATGGTGTCTCTGATTTCTGGAGGCGCAGTACCTAGCGCACCATATATGTGGTCCCTCGGGTTACTGCACTTCTGGCTCCGGAGGTCTTGTAGCACTTCAAGGAAAGGGTCGTCACCCAAGGGCTTCATGATCCTTTCCACGGCACCAACCAAAGCCGTCGAGTCAAGTGGGTTCGTGCCCTTCTTATGGTCTAGAACAATCGTCGCAGCCAGAAAGTCAGTCACACGTATTTCATCGGGTCCGCACAGCATGACGGAGCGGACATTGGCAAGTTTGACCTCTTGCACAACCCATAGCCGATCGAACCATGGTCTGCGCAACAATGATGTAAGAGCCTGCACTGTAGTGTGATTGGACGGCATTGTGACGTTCGACAGGGACCACTCAGGCTCAACACGGTCTGGTGCATTGGCTCTTGCGACATGCGCCAACCTTATCTCGGGTTGTGCGGGGAGATAGTGTAGCGTTGACAGAGCATGGCTACTATCGTCTGTCGCAGCTCCGAGCCAGATGACGACTCGATCAGCAAGCTGATATATGTGATGCATTTGCTCAACTTGGAGGCCACGTTCGGTGTCGTTGAGTTGATCTATGCACAACGCATCAATCCATAGGTCCCGTGAGTCTCCATTGCGCCTCAGATGTCGCAGAGCCGAAGCGAGATTCTCGCGGATTGATAAAATCTTTGACCTAGCGGCCGTCTCGACATGGAGGTACTCTTTGTGACAATCATCACCCCAGACATATGAGAGAGCCTCGTACTCGGGTACACCATCTCGATTGTGCCATGTCCAGAGTTCCTGTCCTGTGATCGGATGCTGCCATTGCGTCTCCCGTGGTTCTTCCCGATTATACCAGCGATCGTGAAGGAACAGAATCCGACCGCCGAGAGTCTCCTGCGCCCCCCAGCCATCACGCAGTTCTTTCTTCACCTGCTTAAGGCTTACATGAACAGCATTCTCAGCAGACGCTGGAGGGACTGGCAGGCGACAGTGACGAAACTTTACACGGATATCATCATTGGGAGTTCCCGGAAGCAGCGTGACCAGCCTGATCTCGCCCGAATCCAGCGGAGCGTACTGATACGCAAGTAGAGACTCCAGTCCAGGCTGCTGTGCAAGATTCACGGTCGTGTTGCTCATCGCGGGATGACACTCAGTCAGCAGTGGCGCCTCCATGTCGAGTTTAGCAAAGTGCACATGGCAGTCCCGAGACCATCACTCGGGCATGAATCAGCTTGGGCTCAACGACCGTGAAGGAGATGAACCTCTGGGTAGCAAGATCCGGACGATGACTTGTGTATTGAAGTGCTGCGTGTGTGCAGTCTCCCTACCTTACATGCCTAGCTTCGCCACAGCGCCCGGAAGGCTGTGTCAAGATCAGGCCGCGTGAGTAATCACGTGTATGTGATGGGCGCCACATAGTAGGGCCGCCACTAATGAGACCAGGCACAAACGCAAAGACTCAGCGTTCACCCATCTCGAAATTACATTCTCCAGACCTCGAGGTCGAGATGGTCCACTCGAATTGAGTTCCGGTGCCGACAGGGTTGGACTTGCCGCCCGGCCCCCACGTGGCACCCCACATTGCACCTCCTCCGCTTACACCATACCGTTGACTTCGGTCAGCTCGACGCCGTGCCGTTCACGAGCATCGCTTGCGCAATATCGATAGCAGAATTTGTCCTCACTCCCACACTCGTTTGCTACCTTAGCCACTATTCCCATAGCTTCCACCAACAACACAACATCTCAGGCCCCATCATGGCTGCTGCTCAACCCCAAGCCTCAGTGCAGCCCTGCCGCTACAAAACCGGCAAGACCCTGGGCGCCGGATCCTACAGCGTAGTGAAAGAATGCGTGCACATCGACACAGGCCGCTACTATGCCGCCAAGGTGATCAACAAACGCCTCATGTCCGGGCGGGAACACATGGTGCGGAATGAGATCGCAGTCCTGAAGCGCGTCTCAATGGGCCACCAGAACATCCTCACCCTGGTCGACTACTTCGAGACGATGAATAACCTATACCTCGTCACGGACCTGGCGCTGGGTGGAGAGCTGTTCGATCGGATTTGTAGGAAAGGGAGCTATTTCGAGAGCGATGCTGCGGACTTGATTCGCGCGACCTTGAGTGCAGTGGCATATCTGCATGATCATGGCATTGTGCATCGAGACCTCAAACCCGAGAACCTCCTCTTCCGCACGCCCGAAGACAACGCGGATCTGCTAATCGCAGACTTCGGTCTGAGTAGAATTATGGAGCCGAACCAGTTCCACGTCCTGACCACAACCTGCGGCACCCCAGGCTACATGGCGCCCGAAATCTTCAAGAAGAGCGGCCACGGAAAACCAGTAGACGTCTGGGCCATAGGCGTGATAACCTACTTCCTCCTCTGCGGCTACACGCCCTTCGACCGAGATAGCAATCTCGAAGAAATGCAAGCAATCCTTGTGGCGGATTATTCATTCACCCCGCTGGAATACTGGCGAGGCGTCAGCATCCAAGCCCGCCAATTCATCAAACGCTGTCTGACAATCGACCCCACAAAACGCATGACCTCCCACGAAGCCCTCTCCCATGCCTGGATCGCCGGGCCCAGCGAAGACCGCGGCGGCGAGGACCTGTTGCCAGTAGTGAAGAAGAACTTCAACGCGCGTAGAACGCTGCATAAAGCCATCGACACAGTCCGCGCCATCAACCAGCTCCGAGCAGGTGGGCTGGGCATGATGGACGGCGCGCAGAGCACGAATCCGGAGAGATTTCAGGGACGGGAAGGCGAGGACGGGGATGGCGATGTGGGGATGCAGGATGCGCCGCAGGGGGTGGATCCGAGAGGTCATGGGAGGGGCCAGACGGAGGAGCAGATTCGGGAGCAGCAGAGACGCATTGAGGAGACTACTAGGGGGTTGTGGGATGGACGGCAGCAACAGGGGCAGGGGCAGGCTGCGTGAGGAAGTGGGATGTGCTTTTCATTATGTGATACCCTCGTGCGGAGGTTCGATTGGATGTCATCGAGCAGCGTCTTTTTGCAGCGAGCGTGGGATTATTTTGGGAGGTATATACGTGAACAGACTTCATGATCAGCAAGCTCAGCTCCTGCACGATCTGTGACTGGCATTAATACTCTGCGTATACTCTACAGCTCTTGTCGTCCTCATCTCAACATGCCTATTCCGGCTAACACGCAGTCGGATGCGATTTGTGAGGCCTAAGGCTGTTCGCAGTGTCCGCCAAGTAGAGTCTCAAGCCGTGGGTCTTGCTACGAGAGCACTCGCCAGCCCCAAGGCGACACGATGCGCCTCGTAACACTGGCGCTCCACTTCATAACTCGTACGAGCGCCAGATGTAGCTCTACGAAGCGTCGGAAGTCTGATATCTATCTATCGCCTTGGCATACCCCTCCCTCTCCCTCTAATCGCTCTCTGCGCCGCACCAGCCGGCAAACCCCTCTGCGGTCCCTGAGGCGCCTGTGACTCCTGATTCCTTATCGTCTCATCGACACTCAGGATCAGACAAGTAGCCTCAACAGCAGCCTGTATAGCGTTGATCTTCACCAACGCCGGCTCCCACACAAATGCCTCCAGATTGTCCCTCACACCCTCATGGTCAAAGTCAACACCAGCCCAGGTATTGCCTTTGCGGTGCTCTACGCGCAGCCGATTCAAGATGTCCGTTGCGTCAAAACCGGCGTTATCGCAGAGTTGGCGAGGAATGACTTCAAGCGCTTTGGCGAAGGCTTTGATAATGCCCTGTTGTTTGTGGGGGATATTCTTGTCTGCGAAGTTGTGCAGGTAGGCTGAGACTTCCATTTCGCAGGCGCCGCCGCCCGCTACAATGGTGGTATTCTTAATCGCGCGACGAACGATCATGATAGCGTCGTGCAGACTCCTCTCAACCTCAGCGATGAATTGCTCTGCGCCGCCTCGGAGGACGAGCGTGCAGGTCTTCGCAGCAGGGCAGCCTTCGAAGAAATTGTAGCGCTCGGAGCCGATCTGACGTTCCTCGAACTTCGCGCAGGTGCCGAGATGCGAGGGGTGGATGTCAGAGCATGTGGATTGGATGGCGGCGCCTGTGGCTTGGCAGACGCGCTCGAGGTCTTCGGAGGCGACACGGCCGGCGCAGAATACGTCGCGGTCGGCGAAGTATTGGGTTGCTAGATCGCCGATGGGGAGTTTGGAAAGCACGACCTTCGCGCCAGTCTTGTAGAGCGCTTCCATTTTGTCGTAGATGATCTTCCACTCTGCGTCTACGATTGCTTGGTACTCTGAGACTTGCTCGACGCGGACTTCAGCATTGTCTTTCTCGCTCTTCAGCTCCAGTTCGACATTCAGGCAGACAATCTTCGGGTCCTTGAATGACTTTGGCTGTTGCTCGAATCCAGCGTATGCGAACGTCTTCTTGAACGCGACACCGTTCACAAACAGCGAGTCCTGCAACGCGCCACCCGTGATCTTCTTGATGCCAATCAACTTCTCGTCCAGATCCTCCTGGTCTAATGACAACACAGCATCCACCACCATCTTCGTGAAGAAGTCCGAGTTCCTGTGAATGAGCTTGCTTGACATCGCTGTTGCAGCCAGTTTCCTCAACGTATCCCGCTGATTCGTCTCCTTGGTGTTCACAGCTATCTCCTTGATCTTGTTCGTAGCCATCAGACTCGCTCTCCGCAGCGCCTTGATGATCGTCTGACTGCTCACACCCGCCTCGACATGCTCCTTCACTTCCTTCAGCACTTCGCCTGCTAGCACTACGACTGACGTCGTCCCGTCTCCAACTTCAGCATCTTGTGACCGTGCAATGTCTGTTAGTATGCGTGCTGCTGGGTGTACGATATCTAGCAGCTTCATCACTGTGGCGCCGTCATTAGTGATTGTTTGCCGGCCATTCTCGTCCACCAGCATGAGGTCGCCGCCATAAGGGCCGAGTGTGGATTTTATGGTTGTTTGGACGGCAATGCAGGCATTGATGTTGGAGACAATTTGGCCGCGGCCCTGGGATTGGTCGGTGCCTGTATGTTGTTAGTATGATCAACTGCTGTATAGTGCGATATGAGCGACTTGCCCTCTTTGAGGACAACGATCGTGGGCGTTTGCCCGCCGAACGACATTGTGAGGGGTTCGAGGTGTATACAGGGGACTCAGGTTGATCAGTCTGGTGATTCGAGGCTGCTGGAGAGGTATGAAACGGTAGAGTAGCAGGTCACGGGGCAATGTATGTTAACCTCTTCCTACTGCCTCTACGCTGAAGCTGTTCGCGTCGCGCTACAAAAAGTTCGCGTAGGCTCCGGAGATGATTCCGTCATTGTGCATGCCTGAATTGCTGCCTTAATTCACTTCACATCACTGCCTTCTGTTGATCTCACCATCTACTCGCCGAAGACGCGCCAAGTACATTGGCGCTGCGGAAAACTCGGAAAGGGGTGTATGATGTGCATTACTCACTGTCGAGGAGTGCTACGCAGAAATTGAGCAGCTCACGACCTTCGATGAGAGCTTCCGTCCAGGCCATACCATTCCTTGCTTGAACGCAAGGCGAGTACTTCCACCGTGATCAGCGCTCTGTGCTCACGTCTATGTACTAGAGACTCAGCTATAACACTCGATATGGCTCACCTGCTCCGCGGTAAGCAAGCCGGCATCGCCAATGACCTCTCAGCTGGCCTGACGTCCGATCTCTTCGCTCTTGATGACCTGGCTCGCTTTGGAGTCAACTCGCAAGTCTCCACGCTTGTATACGACCCAGTGCAATCTCTGCTGGCAGTCGGCACTCGCGAAAGCAAATTTGGACCAGGCCAGATCTGCATCTATGGACGCGGCAGAGTACAGGTGACACTGCCTTCCCATGCCCGAGGAGCCTCCATCCGGACGCTACAGTTCTGTGCGGGAAAGCTAGTCTGTCTGGACAGCAAGCACAATGTAGCAGTCTACTCACTTGACACTAAGAGATTGCTGGCTAGCTACACCCCGCCTGGTGTAGTGACTGTACTCTGCACAGATCCAACCCTCGACTATGCCCTCCTTGGCATGCAGTCGGGCGATGTACTGGCTTATGACCTCGACCGCGAAGTGCTCACACCGTTCAAGATTCCAAACCTATGGCTAGACATGGACCCACGGTCTCGGGTTGCACCCGTCGTCAGCCTGCAATTCCATCCGCGTGACGTTGGCACTCTACTCATCGGCTATGCGCAAGGCGCAGTAACATATAGCTTCAAGCTTGCGAAGGTGATGAAATACTACAGCTACGAGATTCCTCGAGGAGCACCTGGTGGAGATGGCTTGCCGAGCCAAGCCAGTGCTGTACGCAAGCCAAGATTGACCCAGGCTGTATGGCATCCCACTGGCACCTTCATCATGACTGGCTACGAGGACTCTTCCATCGTGTTCTGGGACGTGAACAAGGACGGTCGCATGCTCGTTGCTCGCACCCGGACTGACATTGACGTCGCAACACCCGGCACGGCGCCGAGCATTGCAGCTAGCGCTGACGGCAGCGTCGGTGTAAAGGAGCCGATCTTCAAGCTGTCTTGGTGTGCGAACGGACAAGATCCGGATGACACGGGCGTCCTGATTGCAGGCGGTGCATCCACACAGACGCGTACGAAAGGACTATGCTTCCTCGAGCTCGGCAGAACACCTGTGTATACGACGAGCAGCTGGGATGTTCTGACCAAACACTTCCGAGACCCAAAGAGACAGCGTATCTTGCCGACACCACCTGGCGCGGAAGTGGTCGATTTCTGCCTCATCCCTCGGACTTCGCCTCACTTTGCTGGTGCTCACGATCCGATCGCTGTACTTGCACTATTGTCATCTGGCGAGCTGCTGGCACTCAGTTTCCCAGCTGGCATGCCCATTACACCAACGAATCAACTGCACCCTTCGCTGACCTTTGTCACACCATTCATGAAGATCATGGAAGTCGCCTCGGTCGATCGTGAGAGATGGCTTGGCATGACCGAGACGAGAACACAGGGCCCGGCCATGCTCAAGGGCGGTGTAGAGGCGACACTACCAGTACGGAGATCGGAGCGAAGAAGCATCATCCAGACATCGCATGCAGACGCTACGATACGGCTGTGGGACATCGGCCATGGCGACGAGATTGAAAATGATAAAGTGCTGCAAGTTGACGTTGCGCGTGCCGTTGGTCGCTACGACAACCTGGACATCGCAAGTACTTCCCTTGCAGGTGCGACTGGAGAGCTGGCCGTTGGGCTGCGAAGTGGTGAGGTTGTGGTATTCAGGTGGGGCCGCAACCGCAATGCTGGTCGGGAGCCACCCACAAGCAAGCCAAACTCGCCTGGCCAGCTCACCAATGTCATGGAGCGCACTGAGCCTTCACTGACAGAAGGACTCATTCCTCTGACTCTGCTGGACCAGCAGAATGGATCGGTCACAGCTCTCAAAATGAGTGATGTCGGCTTCGTCGCCGCGGGTTTCGAAGGCGGCAGTCTCGTAGTGATTGACCTCCGCGGGCCCGCGATCATCTACAACGCTTCAGTCACTGACTTCAAACGTGCTGAGAAGGGTGGCTCATTGCGACGACGGGGCAGTAGTGGTTCATCGAGGCCAGAGTGTGCGACGCAAATGGAGTTCAGTGTGATGACACTCGAGCACGAAGACTGGAGCAGTATACTGTTGCATGTTGGCACCAATCTCGGTAACGTCGTTACGTTTAAGATCATACCGGATCAAAGCGGACGATACAGTGTGCAGTACGTGGGAAGCGTGCATCTTGATAGCAAGATCACTCACCTCTTCCCGATTCATGCAGAGAATGGCCGGTCGGCGCACGCAACGCCAAACGCACTCGCAAGTTTGAGAACCGGCGCCAAGACAAATGGCGTGCTTATCGCGGTGACGCCGGTCGGTGTACACGTCTTCCGTCCAGCGTCGAGCAAAGGCTCGCACAAGTCCTTCGATGGGTACTTCTGCGATACTGCTGGCATGGTGAGGTTTCTGGACCAAGGCTACGCCCTATTGACTCTCAACGGCGATGGCTCTGCCCGAGCATACTCTCTTCCTGCCCTTCGAGAGATCGCATCGATTCCACCGGGCAACAATCTAGACGTACGGCGATTCAGCGATGCCCGTATCACGCCATCAGGCCACATCATCGGCTTCACTGGACCCAGCGAGCTGGCACTGCTCAGTGTCTTCGGTACCGGGCAGCCGCTGCCTCGATCTCTGGACAAGCTGTACAATCCGGAAGCACTCATACCACCTCGCCCGACAATCTCTGCAGTGCAGTGGGTGACAGGAACGCAGTACATCACACCTTCCGACCTCGATCTCCTGATCGGCGGACCCGGTCGTCCACCCAGCAAGCGCATGGTCGCACAGGCCAAGGCAGACGAAGTACAACGTTTGACCGCCGGCAGAGCCGGCGCGAGCTCGAGTGCGAATGCCTCACAACAAGACGAGGGCTACTGGGCGTACATGCAGCGACAGGTCCAGGAACGGACTGAACGACTGGGACTTGTGGGCGACAGCATGAACAACCTTGAGGAGAGCAGCAGTAACTGGCTGGAGGATGTGAATAAGTTTGTGGGGAAGCAGAAGAGAAGTGCTGCTACTGGACGTGAGTGTTGCGTCCCAATTCAAACGTTCGCGATCGGAGAGCTAACTAGAGACAGTGATCAAGGCACGCTTCGGCCTGTGAGTCCTGCATTGCGATCGTCTTCTGCACGTCCGAGACTCATATGATGTGATCCTACACACGATCAGCCACGTCTCACTCTAAACATATCACGACGCGACTTACTGGTCCCTTGGGTATCCGCAGATTCTTGAAGTAGTCCTCTGGGTAGTCTTGGACACTTGTTGTATTCCTCGCCACTGCATCAGTCGGTCGCGGTCTTACAGTCATAGTGACGCTCTCGATCATCACTCTCATCGGTCCGTACTGGAGGCCTGGCGTGGAACTTGGCCCCGGTTGCGTGCCAGATGTCGTCGTCGGGTATAGCTGGGCGATCCTTGCGATGTCTCCGGGTGAGGGTCCTTGACATAGTGTCGGATTCTCCACCCCACATTCGTACACTGGATCGCCGTTGGCTTTTCGGTAAATCCAGTCCTTAGGCTGACCCGCTGGTGCACTAGGCCATGCTCATCAGTCTTGCATTCAGTGGTTACATGAACGACTCTCCATTGGACTCACTCGACCCCTGCTGTACCGCTATACAACATGACACTATCGATGTCAAAGTCTTTTCCCGCTTGTAGACTTTCTCCATTGGGGAGATTCGCATGGTCCTCGACTCCCCAATCTCCGGCCGCTGGCAGCAGTAAGCTAGGCGTATATGAAGGGTGAGGAAGATGCACGCCATACCTTTCCAATACGTGTTTACCAGCCGCTGATCCGCAAGCCTGTGAACTGTGTGAGCTAAGTGAGCTCCGGTGTCACGTACGGCTGAGTCTTCACTCACACTTTGAGCAATCTGGCCGCCGGGTTGAGGCCATGGAAGACCGCGTCACCCTTGCCATCAACCGCCTTGAGAGCTTCGGAAGAGCCTGGAATAGGCCATGGACGGAGTTCTAAAGGCGCACCCTTGCCTGAAATCTTATCGTACGAACCCGGTCTCTGGTGTTCGTGGTATAGACCAATCGCATGCCCAAGTTCGTGTGCCAAGTTCACCTTGTTGACTTTCTTATACCACTCTGTTCTCGCTGCGACTTGAGGACCAGTGTATGGATCGCGACCTTCTGGCCAAAATGCCAATCGATTCTGCCACGGCTTGCCATCTTTGGAGTAGAAGCCTACGTTGCAATTGCTGTCCTCGTCCTCATCGTCCAGTGCTATTAGTGCTATCTTGAGTGTGCGCGTAGGATCCACACCTGGAGCGGTGCATAGACACTTGTACCCTACACAGGGTGGCGCAGCGGAGATCATCAGTGCCGAGCCCTTCCCTGCGCGCAGTGCGGGCGTCCCTGGCGATCGATTAGCGCCTTCCTGGTGATCCTGGGTAGTAAGGAGGGGCGTCAGAACGACATACAGAATCCGATTGCCTGGAGAGTCATCTCAAACAGAACGTCCATGGCTTCCTGGTTCTCGAAACAGATTGGAAGGGTGTGTACATCGGATCCAGGTGAACAGGCTGGCGAACGGTTAGCACGGACCTGCCAACAATTCGACAAAGAACGTCTCGCCACTCACGCGGCCACACTGATTGATATCTCACCCCCATTGCAGCGCCTCCGGGCTTACCAACCGCTGCGTCCCACTCTGGTGATGTCATGATGCTCGAGAAACGCTTGTACTGCGCTCGCCCTACGGAGCGCACGTGTTGCATCAGACCTGCATGCCATGACAGGGATGCTGATGTCTGCGAGGGGAGGTCGGCAACGCTGACGTCGTAGCCGTAGGTCACAGAGGTCACGAGGGCGAGCAGGGCGACGCTGCCCAACGCTGCGACTCTCAGTCGGCCGACACCGCAGGTCATACTGGTCGACTTCGGAGGGGTTGGTTCGTGCTGACGGAAAGGGTTTTCGAAGCGATTTCGGTCACAGCTCAGCTCGGATCCATGACGACTGTCTTGGCCTAGGCAAACACCGCCAGCGAAGCACATTCGTGGCATTTGATGAGAGATGGCATGGTAATGCTTGCTCACAACGAAACGGACTATCCTCGGTCGTGCATGCAGATACGTTCCACGACTCCATACCTGGACGCCTGTGAATCCAGCTGTCATAGGCTTCCTAGATGTGCTTCATGGAAATGCAGAGATGACATTTGGGAAGTGAAGCAGTGATGGGAGCATATTTGCTGGCGATTTCGTTCGATCCAGCATCACGCGGTTCAATCACGATCGACGGTCATCTTCAGCAGGTTCACAAACTTCCGTCTTGGCCTGATCATCTGGGTTTCTCCACTGGGGATGCCTCCCCCGAATAGTTATCAAGGTCCGGCTGGCTTTCAATGTTGTCCTCCGGTTTTGACTCACGTGCCCGCCTTGGGAGTAGGAATCAAGTAGTCCTGGACATGGTCAGCATACGTCTCCAGTTCAGATGATGTGAAAGTGCAAACACTGACCGGCCGCCTTCGAGGTCGCCGCTGCTTGAAGTAGTCGTCCGGAAACCCTCGGAAGTCTGTTGCATTCTTCTCCTCCGCTGCAGACGGCATGCTTGTTGGTGTCGGCCTCACGGTCACAGTGACACCTTCGACGATCACTCTCATCGGCCCATATGGCAAGCGAGATGTAGTACTCGGCTTTGATGGTGCATCGGTAAGGCGGAATGCAGTACTCGGTCTTGATGGCGTGCCAGTCGCTGTTGGGTACAGCTGGGCGACTCTCGAGACGTCTCCGGACGATGGTCCTTGGCAGAACTTGGGATCCTTGAACCCACACTTATAGACTGGATCGCCATTACGTTTGCGGTAGATCTCTTCTCTGGGTTGCCCTTCTGGTACACTGGTGTATGCCTAAATTAGTATTGGTCCGGTCCCTACGTGGCCTACTGTTACGCTGACTTACTCGTTCCCTGTGGTGCCGCTGTATAGCATGATGCTATAGAAGTCAAAGGGACCTCCCGACTGTACGCTCTGTCCCTCGGGGGCGTTCTCATGGTACTCAACCACCCAGTCTCCAGCATCTAGTGTAAAGTGAGCTTAGTGTATCAGCCTACGGAGGAAAGTGCGCATCGTACCTTCCCAATAAATCGACTGCAAACGGACATCTGCAATCCTGCAATCTTATCAGCTTTGGTTCCGCTTATCACGGAATTGTGTGCTATGAGTGCTCACACTTTGAGCAACTTAGCTATAGGAGCAAGGCCCTTGAATATGGGTTCGTTGGCACCAGCCACCTTTTTCAGAGCATCCGCATATCCTGGGACAAACCAAGGGCGGAACTCCAGAGGCGCACTCTGACCAGCGAGCTTGTCATATGAGTCAGGTCTCTGTTGCTCGTGGTACAGCCCTATCGCATGTCCGAGCTCGTGCGCGAAGGTCACCCTATTCGCTTCTTTGTACCAAGCTGTCCTGGTTGCAGCATCCGGTTTGGTATAAGGCTCACGGCCCTCCGGGTAGAATTCCAAGGTATTCAACCATGGGTGTATACCAGTCCATGAGAACCCGACGCTCGTCGCGCTATCCACGTCGCTGTCCCGCGCAAGCACGGATATCTTGAGTGTATTCAGAGGATCCACGCCTTGTGTGCTGCAGAAGCACTTATATCCTGTACAGGGAGGTGCAGGAATGATGTTCAGCGACGAGCCTCCTCCGGCGCGCAACGCCGGTGCCCCTAGACGGTTATCAGTGCCTTGCTCCCAAGAAGTGCCGTAGGGGGAGGGCTCAGCGGCATGCTTTGTACGTACAGAAGGCGAGTGCCTGGCTGAACATCTCGTACAGCTCATCATATGAATTCTGGTCCATGAAACAGATTGGCATCGTACTGCGATCGGATCCCGGCGCACAAGCTGTCAGCAAGTTAGCACGGAGGTTCAGCGTGCGAGCGACTCGATAGCTGGAGTTCACGTGGCCACAGCCTCTGGTATCTGAAGCCCTTCTCAGCGCCTCCAGGCTTTCCCACTGCGGCATTCCATTCGGCGGTCGTCATGATGCTCGACCAGCGCTTGTCAGGCAAACGACTGGTGCGCATTCTGCGTCCAAGTCCAATCCAATGCCATGTCGGACTATCGATCGTTCGTGTGGGAGGAGACCCCGGACTGTGGTGTTGCTCGTAACTTGCGGGTGCTGCGATGAAGAGCAGCAGTGCGGCGCAGATAATGATCGCGGTCGGCCACTTTGATCTCGATGGCATGGCGAACGAATTACAGTCATGTCTTGGTGATTCAACAGTGCTACCTCGATGTAGATCTCTATTCCTCAAAGAAAGTCTGGCACGACAATGTTTGTCACCTCTAGCACACATTGGCACGTAGGCCGGTCATGCACGCACGAGAATATAGGACACCTATGATCTATCCCCTTGAGCGCCATCGACCAGCATCCGTAGCGCTCAACCGCTCTGCCGAATCCCGGGCTTCCAAGTGCATTTAGATCTGCCCGCGTTATGCAGTGGCTGTACTTCAGTGTCCTGGTCATCGGGACCCCCTCTGTCAGCAACAAGCTGGTTGAGAAGCAAGCACCAAACGAGCGCTCAGCGTGCTTGGACCGTTCAAGCGAGCAGCTTACTCATTCATCACTATGGCCAGGCAAATCATGTCCAGATATCATCAAAACCCAATCCCGCCCGTGAGCTACTGCTTCTCACCAACGCTGGACGCCCCAAAAGCGTCTTCGATGTAATCCTGCGGTCTCTGGGTCAACTTCACGAGCCCTGCGGTCCTGCTTTCTTTGCGGGTGTACTCTTACCACTTGGTTCGAAAAATCGAGGTTGTCGAAGAAGCCGTCCGGATAACCCTCGAATGCACTTTTGTTGCTAGTGACTGAATCTGGCGATGTTGTTGCAAGTGGACGAGGCCGTACAGTGACTGTCACATCTCCGACTACGACCCTCATCGGTCTGAACTCCGACCCCGAAGTTGGAGCAGGCAATACAGTCGTCGTGCTTGACCTAGGGTCTAGCGCTGCGATTCTAGCTATGTCTCCCGGTGAAGGTCGAGAACAATCAGGCCTTTCTCTAACACCACACATGTACACGGGACTTCCATCAGCCTTTTGCATAATCTCATCGTGAGAAAGTCCTTCTATTGGCCTAACGGACGGTGCTGTCAGTATGTCACTTAGGAGGAGCTCATTCCCACTGCGGCCGACTCACTTTACGCCCTGCCAACCGCTGCATAGCATGACACTGTTGAAGTCGAAATCGCCTCCCCACTGTGAGTTGATGCCTGGCAAGGTAGTGGCGTGGTCTTCTACTGTCCAGGGCCGTGCATCTGGAATGATCAGTCTGACTCAGTGGCTGCGCTTTATGTCATGCCGTACCTTTCTAGTACTTCTTCATCATGTCTCTGTCTTAGAATCTTCGCAGACGTTAGTGTCTAAGCTACTCGCGGTGTAGAAGCAGCCTACAGTTAGAGTACCCGTGCTACGGGCAGCAATGCTTGGAAAGCTGCATCGCTCGCACTAGTGACTTTGTTCATCACGTCGAAGTAACCAGGTATATGTTCCGGATGGAACTGCAACGGTGCAGTAGCACCTACGAGAAGATCATGCGCGCCAGGTCTTTGATGCTTGTGTTTGAGGCCCATTGCATGACCCAATTCATGTGCGAATGTCACTCTGTCATATCCTCTGTACCACTCTTTGTCGGCATTGCTAGATGACGCAGCTTTCCAGGTCATACTCTGTGGCCGGAAATGTAGCTTGTTTATCCACTCCTCTTGGTTGCCGGAGTGAAAACCTATTCTACAACGACTGTTGACTGGAGGCCCGTTGGGCTTGCGAACTTTCGGCCCGTTGGGATCAATGTATATGATATTGAGAGTCTTCATGCTGTCAATGCCCGCCTTGTTACAGAGACACTTGGAGTCCTGGCAAGGGGGAGCTGCAGAGATGTCAAGTGCCGACCCTCCAGCAGCACGCAGCGCTGGCGTCCCTTCGATTGTTGTCAGTGACAAGGTCGTCGTGCCATGCTGATGTCAATGGCCCACTCTGCCCATGGAGCTGACTTACAGAACGCTATCGCTTCGGCAACGATGTCGGACAACAGAAGGAGTGATCTCTGATCTGCAAAGCAGACCGGTATGGTGGGGCGATCCAAAGAAGATTCACAACCTGTCCCATCGTATAAGTCAGCAGAGTACGCTCTCAGAGCCATGCATTGCGCTCACCTTTCAATGGTATTTGGGATCTATATGAGCCTGTTGCCGCCCCGCTCGGTTTGCCCCCGACTGCAGCCCACTCGGAAGGGGTCATGATGCTCAGGAATCGTTTTGTGGACGCGTTGCGTGCGGACAGCAGTCGAGCAGTCGAGCAGGGAGAGTCGCGGGGATCGTCATGGGGTTTGCATTCGCACTTCCCAGAGGGCTTCCAATCTCGACTTTACCGGCTCGCATATGTCGCACCAGGAGCAAGAAGGCGACGACTACAACCACAAAGAGCGTCGACCGTCGACGACTGGGGAGCATTCTGACTGATTGTAATGCCCCCAGCTGGTCGTGGTCTTGATTTGCTTACGCCTGGAGCGATTACGAAAGCCATCAACACAGGTTCTGCCTAATTGTTGTAGCAAACATCGCTAGCGGGCGTCACACAAGCCAGATGCCCAACCAAGTCGCTCTTCGTTCGACATGTCGACAGGCAGGAAACAGCCGTATTGGTGGATGTTGCGGGACCGTGCAACGAGCTATCACGCACTGGCATGTGTGACTGTTGGCCAGGCTATGGACTATCCAGGACACCAAACGCAAAGCCAAATCCTAACGGCTCGTGTTTGCATGCATAAGATCGTCTTCGAACGCACGCATCAGCTGCGGCTTATGCTATAGTCGGAGTCCTGACGCTAAGAACTTGAACGCCTAGTTGAGAACAGCAGTATGATGGGTCTTTCGGAGGAACAAGTGCAAGCTCTCCATCACTTCCACAGTATCTCTAGGAGGTGTAGACAAGTTTGCATGCGAAGGTACCTCTGAAAGGATCGTCGGTCTGTTGACGAAGTCGATTCAAGACTAGCCGACGCACTTTCGTCCATTCTCGGGTCCGGCATGCAGTCGAGCCGGACCGTACGGCGCGGTGAATAAGATCAAAGGCGAATCTGGCCATCGCTTGGGAGAACCAGATCCGTTGCGTCTGAGTGGTAGGCCGGACGACCCATGGCAAATCAGCTTGGCTGACAAACGCTCCACGTGCTGCTCTAGTGGCAATACGATCTCAGAGATTACAAATGTAATGCGATAGCACGATCTCGTGCGTTAGCTCTCCAACACCGCACTTACCCGGGGGACCATACTTCGCACAGTCTTCAAGCTATGGAAAGCGAGATGTCATTGCGCTCAGATTCAGGCGCCACGGCGAGAGTCAGGGTCCCTATCAAGGTGTACTTCACAAATCATGTACACCACGAGGCTTAGGACAGAATTTCACCTTCTCGGCCTGCGCTCTCTGCCAATGGCAAGAACGTCGTCGTGACTGGAGGAGGCACAGGTGCGTAATTCACTTTCTCAATGGGGAAGATCCGCATTGTGTTGTGGCACCTTGAGACCGGCTAGCTGACTTGACCGTCGATGAGTGTAGGAATTGGAAAAGCAATCGCAATAGGTTTCGCTCAAGCTGGCGCACAGTCAGTATCGATTCTCGGACGTCACGACGGTCATCTTATAGCCGCTGTGGCCGACATCAGAGCTGCCGCTACAAATGCCGCCTCCGTTGTTGGCTACGAGATAGCCGATCTGCTCAAGCGTGAGGAGGTTGACAAAGCGCTCCGATCCATTCTGGCCCAAATCAGAAAGATCGACATCCTCGTGTGTAATGCAGCTGTCCTGCCAGCTATTGGACCTCTCGCAGGCTACGAAGCCGACGAGTTCACAACCGGTTTCAGCATCAACGTGCTCTCGACCTTCAACACTGTTCAAGCTTTCCTCCCGCTGGCTGCACCGAATGCTACGATCATCAGCATAACGGCCGCTGCGGCACACATTGCTCCACTGCCGGGCGCGAGCGCCTATGCAGTCGGTAAGGCCGCCACGCTGAAGATGATGGACTACTTCGCGGCGGAGAACCCCAGATTCCACATTGTGAGCATGCAGCCTGGTACGGTTGCTACGAATATGAGCGCGCAGATGGCAGTCAAAGCGCCCGACTCAGGCAAGTTGCTTGCAAGTAGATGGCCATTATGAGAGCTCGCTGATGACAACGAACAGCTGAGTTGCCTGGTCACTTCTGCGTCTGGTTGGCATCGCCGGAGGCCAGGTTCCTCAAGAACAAGATCGTCTGGGCGAATTGGGATGTAGACGAGCTGGTCACAAGGTCGGGCGAGATCGAGAACTCGAGGTTGCTCACCTGTGGACTGAATGGAGTTCCAATGTGAAACAGGTCTGAGATTGGAGATGCGGAAGTCGAAGATGTCCATGCAGAAGCACATAGTTGGACTGTGCTCGAGTGGTTGGACGGAGAAGCAAACTACGCTCATTGCCTACGGCGTGGCTGTAGCAAGTCGACGACTTGTGGCAGAAGCGCTAATGCAGAGCTGCGGGAGTGTCAAATGTACCCCTGCCTACGATGTGCTTAGATGCTGCAGTATGGGGTAGATGGAGTATCGTTGTGAGACGTGAGGTAAGGTATCCTGGATGCTGAGAGATTGCCACGAATTGATCGCTGGCAAGGGTGTTTGATTGTCCCAGACACATCTCGGTACTAAGGATTAACATATCATCTCAAGCCCATTTCTAATGACATTCCACTGCCTGGAGACCAGAGCAACTATTGACGCATCCTCTGACAAGACATCACTTCTCCCCCGTTGACTCGACCGACGTTGTCGTCTCGAGCTCCTTACCACCCACCACCACCGGGTCTGCCGCCACCACGAAGAAGGCCATGCGGGTCCATTCCGTCTCACTCGGGTTCCGCCACAGATGATTCGTGCCTCGCTGAATGAAGACATCCCCAGGCTTGCCCACTCGAACATCGCCGTCATCCACTTGATTCTCGATGGAACCGAGAAGGACGATACTGTAGTCGACGCTATTCGTACGGTGCATTTCGCTCTTGAAGCCGGGCGCGAAGTCGAAGATGCGCATGTTGGTCCCATTTCTCGTGACGATGTCGGAGGGGTTGAGCGTTCCCGACGTGAACGCCACCACGTCCGCCCCATCGCTCATCTTCGCCGGCGACGTGACTGTGCCCCACAGCAGGGTGCCGAATATATGCGGCGAAAATTGCCCCCATGAAGGGTTCGCCGAGATGACATCGTCAGGTAGGAATTTAGAGACTCCTTTCTCGTCGTGTGTGGTGATGTGTCGGCTTGGTGCTGGGAACCCAGACTTATCGTCGGGGGAGAGGGCTGCCATGTTGTTGACTCCTGGTGGACCTGATGCTTCCGCTATGGAATGAGACCTTTGACTTTCACTCGATTCGAAGCTGTATCACTACATATGGGGTGAAGCACCCTCATCTTAACGCCGGGATCTACGACTGACGGGTTCGTAAGCCACCGCGTGCTATTAGCAATCAACGACGGAGCAGTTGGTGCACTTAGTCTGATGAGCCACCTGCAGCGTCCGTCGAGCCACGGGCGTTCAAGTTTCGTCCATTCTCGGCTCCGCGCGGCAGAATCTCGGAGGAATATACACTCAACTAGAGGAATCTAAGTCATGTGCCATGCTCATCAACTTACAATATTCGACCAGCGTCACGCTGCTTCATCACATACCGGAACACGTACCTGGATCGTTCCTATTGGCAATCCTACAACTCAAAATCGATTGCACATACTGTACAGTCTTTGCTGTAGGACACCGTTCCAGCGATGAGTGTGCCATATCACATACGTCAACATCGCCGACGGTGGCCGTGATAGTGAAACTTGCTTGGTGACTCTGCAGATGCAGTGCACGTCGATCGACTTGTTATGTAGTGCTCGTGTTCTTCTACCTCATCCCGACACTCCCGACTCAACGGACTCTTTCAAATCGTTCTGCTCCTCTACACCTCTGGACTGACTGTAGCAGTGAGTTTTGCTGCTGTCACCGGGCACTATGAAGAGCAAGTCTACGCGCGCGATGACGAATAGTAGCAGGACCAGGACTTCCGGCACGAAGTCGAAGCAGTAGAAGGAGGCTTTTGAGTCGTACCTGAGCCGGTCAAAATGTTATTAAACGTCTGCACGAAATGGATATGCCTACGTACCATGCCGGTGTCGTTACCGACCTAGGTGTCATATATGTGGTGCCAGCTCGGAATCCAGCAATGATGATACCAAGTGAGCTCGTCACAACCAGGATGAGCGTCTTGAGCTCGGTAGTCCCATGGCCGAACTGCTCGGCGTGAGGAGAGCGCTTGGGCAGATAGGTGGATAGCAAGAGGGCGATGGGTAACATTGCGATGAACAGAAGGTAACTGGTCGCGAACAGGTAAACATCCCGACAGACGTTGCGAGTGTGCTGATCGAGCGTATAGAAACTCAGAACGATGGTCGAAATGGTCATGACGAGGACGACTCCGATCACAGCGTATAGGCTTTTGATTGCAACGCTCAACCAACGCTTCCAGCCGATCTCTGGTTGCTTCGCCCTCAGGATACGTTGCGCGAAGACCACGTTGACGATATAGATGAGAAGAGTTCCAGCGTTCAAGAGGATCTCTGCCGCGATCACAAGACTGACATTGTCGAGATTGTATGCCCAAGCGATGCGCAGAGAGCAGGTGATCGTCCGTACGTTGCAAAACCCTCCGAGTAGTCCAGAGATGATGAACTTGTGATTTCTGCGTCGATTGAGTCGGAAGATCGTTATGTTTGTGGCCGCAAGGCAAAAGTATACGAAGAGGAAGACTGCGGTCACGGGTACATCGAGGGTCTTGTTGGGCACTCCACCAACGCTGGCGGTATCTGGCGCATACGGTGGCTCTCCAGCAGTCAGTGTGATTGAACAGGCGTTTGAGGGTGAATACTAACACGCTGGGGGAAGCTTGGGGGGCTTGCCATCGATGACGAGGCGGCAAGACGGCCTCGTCAATAGTGCTAAGAAGTAAAGATTCTGCAGCGCTCGTTAAGAAAAGGCATCTGTGTTGGTTCGGCGGCTGGCGCTTTTTGGGTGCGATTGTTGCACCTTTCTTGGACGAAGCCTTTTGATTAGGCATCATCGGAGCCTCCTGGTCATCTGCCACCATATCGCTATCACGCCGTTGCTATTAGAAATCCATCATCAATCAATGAGATCCCAGAACTTACTGTCTTACCCAAGTTCGCCGTTTCGTGCAATTTCATCCGCTTGCGCCCCAACTCTCGTCCGTTTTCGCGCCGAAATATCCATAACGTTCGGCTACCCGATCATTTTGGTCCATCCTCTCACACTCCATCTTTCTCTCAAGTTCAGCCTCGCGCAATCAGTGTTTCGGAACGCGCGCGCTCCAAGACATGAATGCGGATTCGACGATGCAAGACGACGCACCGCACAAGTTTCGTCGCGGGACGCAGAGGCGTGTATCACCCACTCCAATCTTGGCAATAAAGTATCATCAAGCTGACATCTGGGTAGCTGTATCGAATGTCAGCATGGTGTACTACCATTTCGTGCATTGCTGAACATTCACAGGCCGGCAACGGAAGATTCGCTGCTTGTGGCCATCCGCAGAGGCACAGTCGTGTCGACATTGTTCGGAGCGCAATCGAGCATGCGAGCTTCAAACAGTCGCAGCCCGAAACGTTGATTCGCTGAGGCTAGGCTCTCGGGAGCGTATTGCACGGCTTGAAGAGCGCATTGCGCGGCTCGAGGGAAAGCACACAAGCCTTTCGAGATATGTGAAGGCTCAGCGGCCCAATACACCACTTGCTGCACTTGAGCCTATGTTTGACGAGGCGACTGAAGGTAGGCATAGCGAGCACATCGACATCGACTCGGAATCAGAAATGTCGGATCAAGTAGCGAGCACGGTAAGCGAGTGACAGCTACAGACCTTCGACATATCTGTCACTATCGCTGACGGCTATGCTCAACACTTCCAGCCATCGCATCTTCGGGTACTTTTCAACCACAGTCTGCTCAACGTCCGAGAGCATGCTCCGCGACACTTACCCAAACTCCCCGAGGGGCGGCTGTCCCGAGCAAGGAATACGCTCCAGGCTCTGATGGTCTCTAAAGAGAACGCCAATGTTCTTGTAGCACAAGCTATGGAATGGCTGACGTGGGCGAACTCAATCGCACCTCTGGTTTTCATTGCTAGGACGAAGGATGAGCTCATGCTGGACTGGGACCAAGTAAGGGGACTTGATGCACAACCAGCAGCAATAGCCGCCGTCCTTTTGATCACGGCTCAGGCGATCCACCTCACGCCACAGAGCTCTCTACACGGCCAGCTGATCGATGCATCAGCATACTCTCAAGCCGTCTCAGATGCGATCGAGACTTGCATAGTGAACGACGATGTGTTCGCAGGAACGCTGGAGGGCATCGAAGTCTCCTTGCTCTTCCAACGACTGTAGGTATAGTGCTAAAATCTTGGACATTCGCTTACTGACTTCGAAGGCATTTTGCGCATGCTAGGTTCCAGAAAGTCTGGCTCGGTCTTCGCCGTACAATCGCCCTCGCAGAGATCATCGGATTGCCTCGTGCTTCTGACACGTCCTCCACGGATCGATCTGGGGAGTCTGGCCGGACTCGAAATGGACAGACCCGTGAAGAAGCCGGTGCCTTACTTTGGCAATCGGCCTGCACAATGGAACGACTAGCGGGCTGCATGTTCGGTCTCCCCATAACTGCCAGGATGGCTCCGTTTCCAATAGATCGACCGGTCTTTGTAGGCACGCATCTCGTTCCCCAAGCGTACTTCTGCCGCTTGGCAGATATCGCCGGCAAGATCCCAGCGCTGGACGATCTCTCCGTCAAAGAACGGTCGTCGCGTCAAGTCTGTGACATGGTGTTGAGCATAGATCAAGAGTTTCGAGAATTGACAAGTCTCGCGCCCATGTCTTGGTGGGACGTGCGTCCGAATCACAAGAAGATCACACTGGATCTGGTCCTCCAGTATTTCCAGCAATACTTTACAGCGAGGGCGCACCTGCAGCTCGCCGTCCACAACGATCGAAGCAACACATACGCCTATAGTCACATGGTCTGCACCGAAGTTTGTCGAGATCTGGCTGTCCGTTACGCTGTACTACGCCCTCTGGTGCTAGGCGGGTTCTTTCCGGTACGATTGTTCGACGTGCAAGCACTCACCGCTGCAGTCTTCCTCCTTCATACGTGTTATAGTCCAGGCAGCTCGCAACAAATGGACTCATCCCGAACACCACCTTCTCTTGTGCTGATACAGCAAGTCGTAGACAGCATGGACTTGGCGTCAAAGGCAACTGGGGGCGGGCAATTCGCCCAAGAGGCTGCACGTACTATACGATCACTGTCCGCACTTCTGAGTAACAACAACTCGAGAAACTCACGATACGTCAGCCTGAGGGTGCCTCTGCTGGGTAGGATACATATCAGGCGACAAGACCCAATGTCGGAGGGATCATCGACTGGCAACTCTGCTCTACCACCTCAGATGCAAGGAACCCAACGTGCAGCCTCTATGCGGGTCCCGGAAACTGGTGCACTTGCCAGCGCGATGCCGTTGGATGGGGTGACGACTGATCCAAACAGCTGGCTCATGGAGATCTCTGGAGTGCTGCCATTCCTAGCGCACGATGCTTACGGCCCAGACCAATGGCAGATGCTTGGTGATTTCGATACAGGCGGCTTTAACTTTGAGCAGAGATGACGCCGAAGTCAGTCGCTTGGAGTTGTTTCTGAAGAGGGTTCAAGTCGCGACCACACAAGGTTCTACTGTCAAGTGAGCTTCTAGTGTCCGACACGTGGCGCCGACAGTAGATGTGAGCGTGCGTGGGCGGCCATATGGGAAGTACTGCAGCCGAGATGAGCCCGACATTATGTCTACATCGCTGTATCGTTGGCGAGTAGAACGGCGTCCTGTCCTTGCCCCAGCGCAGCGACGAACGCCGATGGCATCGCTTTCCACAAGTTGGTCTCCTACCCGCTTCCATTTCTGACCGGGACTTGCGACACCGCCGGCCGCAGTGTCATGGTAAGACCTTCCATGATCACTCGCATGGGCTTGATCGCTGGCTCTTCTCGGGTTTGCTTTATCGCTCGTCTAGTAGCAGCAGGGCTGATCTGCGTTGTACTCGACTCCGCAGCGTCACGAGGATACAGCTGCACGACCCTTGCGATGTAGCCTTTGGATGGTCCTTCACACTTCGTGACATTCGTAACGCCGCAGGTGCGCAATAGACCGTCGCGCCGCTCCCCACGTGCGTCGGGCGCAGAGTCAGTCACCCTTGCGTCCAACATAGCTTCTCTGATCCATCCATCCACTGGTTTGCCTGTCGTTCGTTAGTGTTCGACCAGATTCGATGAATCCGGCCGGCTATCTTACGACCATCATAGCCATTGTATAGCATGACACTCTGGTTGTCAAAGGGTCCACCGTCGATCAGCCCCATAGACATGATGACTTACTCAGACACTTGTACGTGATTGGTGGTGTCTGAGACTTGGATCAGTCTAGTTCCTATGCCAGACGAATCTCGCGCTTGTACTTGGCCAATGCCTCTCTGAGAGACCGATGTCGCTGAACCTGCATCAGCCGTTAGCATACTCGCGTGTTTTGTTCTGCAACGACCTACGTACAGTATGTTAATCCGGGCTGGATTGTTGAGATCTTTGAAGGTCGGTTCAGCTTGCTCACTCGTTTTGCTAACGTTCTCGAATGCGGCGGTGTACCCTTCGATATCCTGAGGGCGGAGGATGATCGTGGGATCCTTATAATTGAGGTTGTCGTACATGCCAGGCCGCTGGTGTTCATGAAGCAGACCAATGGCGTGACCAAGCTCGTGGGCCATATTGATGACCGCAAGGCGAGTGAAGTACTCGTCCCAATCCAGCTCGAGCAGAGTCTGAGGGATCCTCTGGCTTCCAGCGACGTACGGGATGCGTAAAGATAGGGTATGATGCCATAGCAATGCCGACGTGTACATGAAGCCGACGGAGCAAAGGGAGTGGCTGTCTGTGGGAGCGAGGGTGATATTGCGCGTGCGTTGCTGATCGATTCCAAACTCGTTGCATAGACATCTAGTGTTCCCACCTCACGGCGTTGCCGGTGCGATCACCAACGACGACTGCTGTACCGCCGGTGTCCCTGTGTTCGTGAGCCTCCGAAAGGTGTACAAGAGTGTGGTGATAGCGTACAAAACATTGCAGCAGCTTGGAAGAGGACCCATAGCGCGTCCACGGCTTCTACATCGTCAACGCAGTAACGCAACACATGGCGTCCCGACCTGTTGAACAGTCTGTACACTTCAGAACCTGACCGAAGGCATGATGCAGCGAATTGACTTACCTGGGCATGGCACCGAAAAGCTTGTAGACTTCAGCTATTGGGTTGCCCTGCTTTCGAGCATCATACCCAGCTCCAGTGACGATGCTGAAGAAGCGCTTGAGTCTCCTGATTGAGAGCGTACCACGATGTCGCTGCGCAGGGAAGCTGAGTTGACCGGTGATGAGGTCCGACATGAGCATGAAAACGGTTGCGATTGAAAGTTGAAATCAAGAGAAGCACCGTTCTCATTTGCATGGCGCGTTAGCGAGAATCTACTATAGAACTGCGCCGCAGTCGTAGAGCATGGGCTGATCCAACGAACTCCAGCAGCCCTGCGTTGATCAGTATAGTCGTTGTGGGTTGTATCAGAGCATGTTGGCACACATAGTTCGCTAAATGTATACCCTCGTGTCAGCAGGTGCCGCGATACAAGCGGAGCGTTAACGCCAGATTACTCGAGTAGAAAAGCGCAGCATTAAATGAGGTAACATGATCAATCACGAGAGATGAAGATCAACGTTAGAGGAACCTCCTTCGTCCGAGTATCTCAGCGAACCAATTTCGTTCGTGCGGCTCCAAACCTCTGACAGATCGAGACCACGATGTCTCCTGCTGCCGCTGCAGGTCTCCCATGCGCGTTCTGTGCGTCTATCGACGAAGAGATCTGGACATGAGATTTCTCAGCCGCAGGCACAGTAACAGTCTTATCCATCGGTTCCGTGCTTCGCAACGTTGTTGTCACATAGCGTGTAGCAGCGATACCCATGTGGTCCACTCTGCGCAAGATCTACTTCGTGATGCATTAGCGAGCTTCCACATGATACCAACGGGCTTCCCACCGTATCGTAGTCCAAATCTGCACTTTTCTGTGCAAGGTATCCAGAAGGATACCCATTATAGTCACCTTTGGACGGCGTCTGCGGTGCCACTGGTCGTACGGTCCTCGAGACGTCGCCTCTGATTACGACCATTGGCTTATAAGCTGATCCCACCGCGACTCGCTGCAGCGCTCGATCTTCAAGCAAGTCCCTGGGAGTCGTCGGACCCCTAGCAGGATATAGCGCGAGTATCCGAGCAATATCGCCATCAGATGGTCCGGTACATTTCCGGGGATCTGGGGTGCCACACGGATGGATCTGATTGTACCGGCGACCTTGAGGCCAATCGAGGTTGTCCTCCCAGGTCTTGAGATCGCGTATGATAGACCCCCTGGCTTCGCCCTTACCATCCACGCTGAATGGATTAGCGCAATTAGGAGACAGATTTCCAGCGATGTGACTACATACGATACGCCTGTGGTCGAACTGTAGATCATGACACTCTTGAGGTCTACAGGTCCGCCGCTGGCATAGAACATGTGTTCCATTTCACCGTTGTCGATGGGTGCCCATGCTCCGGCTTCTGTGTCTGGGTCAGCGGGCCGTAAAGACCTTTGCGCCATTCAATGTCTCACCTGGCCAATGCTTGTCGACCAAGGAAAGGTTCCGCAGTCTGCATTATAGTTCATTATCTTATTCAGCGCGTTGCTGACACTCCTCCTGCTTACAGAGCCCAGATCCGCGCGGGTCCATCGAGTCCATCAAAGGCTGGCTCATTCGTCATGTTCCTGATCTTCTTGAACGTGACATTATAGCCACGAATATACTGCGGTCGGAAGATGATACTTGGGTCCCTTGCACCCCACGCATCGTACACCCCTGGACGTTGGTGCTTGTGGAGCAAGCCGAAACAGTGGCCAAGCTCATGTGCAACAGTGAGATTATTGTCTGCTGCAAACCAATCGTGGAAGTCCTGGTCATCGTCCGTCTCGATCGGCTCTGCAAGTTGCTTGAGGAAACGACGGACAAAGAACAATCTGTTTAGCCAAGGATCATGAGGGGAACTGGAGTTTGTGTTGAAACCAAGTGTACAGTTCGAAATTAGCGTCGCATTCTCGCTGTACATGAGCTTTAACACTCGCCTCTTGTTGATTCCGGGCGTCGAACATAGACAGTCAGTTGTCGCTCCGCACTCCCTTGCAGGCGCTATCCTGATCGAAGACGCAGTATTATTGTCCGAAAGTGCTGGTTGCCCTGTTGAATGCGTTAGATATTAACGGGGGTCCGACTATGTACGGAAGACCATACAAAAGGCCCAGGCACCGATGAACTCGACTCGCATTTGTGACATGGTGTACTCGTCTTCGAAGCAGTACCGTAGGACACGCTTCCCAGAGTGTGGCGCACACTCTTGGAGAAGCACTGTTAGCGCGCGATATGATCAGTAATTTTCGTCGGGTTGTGGCAGAACCTACCTGGCCAGGGCTGCTCTTTTCGGACCCTCTCGCCTTTCAGTCGAATAGCTGCTGTGTACTCGTCGTCCGTCACTACACTGATGTAGCGCTTCAGGAACTTTTCATCGAGATAAGCGGCGCTAGCCACGATGGGGCGTGTGACTTGTCGGAGTCTCGTTACGAAGTCATTCCGAGAGTATCGGTGGTAGGTGGACAGAGTAGTGAGGACCAGGACCGCAAGTCTCAAGATTGTGAGGAGACGCATGGTAGGAACCCCCATGTGCGTGATGTGTCGACGATACCGTATATGGTAACATGGAGGAGCTACAGATCGACCATTGGCGCGTGAATGTGGTTTGCTGGCTGTGTGTGGTAAACGTGACAGCCGATCCGTCTGTACTATGCGCCCATGCAATCACGTACTCCGATGTTACCGACTGCTACCCTTGATGCTATGGAGCAGACATGACTGCATGAAATCGTGCCTCTTACACTCCTCCACCTGCCGATGCCTGGTGATTTTCATTGCCGATGATCTCGAAATCCTGACACTTTCAGCAAATTGCCCGCCGTAGCGATCATCGGGTCCCTGCGTCCGTTGCAGCACGAAATACGTCCTCAAGCTCATTCGTTTTGCAGATCCTGGTGATAGGGAAGCTTTCGGCTTCTTGCAAGCCTCACTGCCAAAGTGCATCGGTGTTGGTGACGGCAGCGGTCGAAGAGCTGCAGAGTGTTTGCCAAGGCTGACACGCATGGGCCGCCAATGCGTGGCATTAGACGGAAGTACCTTCGCACCCTGCGATGGATTGGCTCGTCACTTACTCCGAGCCAACAGATCAAGAGACCACAACTGAGCAATTCGAGCCAAGTCGCCCGCCGAGTGAACGCACGCAACAGGGTGCGAAGTACCGCACAGGTAGCAGTTGCTATGCACTACGAAGAGCCAGATATCACCACGTGCTTCGAATCTTCAATCATGCATAGCATCTGTAGTCAATGTCAGAGCGTAAGGGATTACGACGCAAAGCAAGCTCTGATGCTATGCATCGCTAACAGTCGCGACAGATCCGAGAACGCAGTCAAGGCCCACCGTGAGAGCGCTGCATTTCTATTTCCGCCTGAATCGGTGACGTCCTGTGAAAAGTTTAGCACCACTGCCAGACGCACACGACCACGAGGGCTGACTAACGAAGTACAGGCCTGAGTCTATAAGCTTCTCGTAGTCCGCAGTCACCGACGCTTTCAGCTTCTTGTATTCGTCGCTACCGAATCTCAACGGCGGTTGAGAAGGCAAAGGTCGCAGGGTAGCGGTCACGTTGCCCAAGCTGACCCGCATCGGCCGCCAGACTGGAGGAGCATTCGACGCGCTTCTTGCAAGGTGTCTGCCCCATAGCGCATTTGTACTTTCGGCTCCAGCTGCCGGGGAGGGGAGTGGGTATAGCTGGGCCAAGCGCGCAATGTCGCCGTCCGATGATACACAAAGACTGGCATCCCAGGTGGCGCACTGATACACAGGTGGGTAATACTTACCACCTGGTTCTGTCGACAAAGGTATACCGCGGTTAACATCGACAATCTGGGCGGTTGCTTCACCCTGATCGTCAAATCTAAAGTAGGCATTGGTGTCAGCAGTGTATGGCGACTGGGATATGTGTATGTGGAAGATTGTACTCAGTTCCGGGAGGTGTGCCATAGATCATGAGGGACCTGGTATCAATTGGGCCTCTAGCAACTAGCGCATCCTCTGCTGCTACACTAGGAACCATTTGGGCCCACCCAGACACAGCTATGAAATGTCAGCATAGCCACAAAGCAGTGTTACGACAGATACATACCTTTTCAGTGCTCATCTGCGAGCCGCGAATCCGAAAGTCTGTCACGTCAATTAATTTGTGATCCTTTGCATGATGGGTGGTATCATACAATCCCCGTATTCGAGCTTCGATGTCCAGACCTTTCACCCAGGGCTCTTGCTCGACTTTAAGCGCCGCAACAGTGCGCTTTGCCTTTTCGAAACCTCGACACCTCCCAATACTTCAAGACCAGTCCAGGGTTAACCTTGTTGTTGATATTATACGCCCTGGGACGCTGATGCTCATGCTGCAGTCCCATGACGTGACCAAGCTCGTGAGCGAATGTCTGGACATTGACGCTGATCCAGTAGTCCCTGAGCTGTCGGGTGACATCGTCCATCGCCGTAGAGAAAACATACTCTGCCACTTTGACCCGTATTTGGGCGTAGTTGTCCCAAGGCTTCGTCCTAGACCTGTAGTATCCTACAGATGCTTGCGTGCCCTTCTTGGTCACTCCCTCGATGATCAAGGTGCCGTATGGATCTATGCCGGGTGTAGTACATATGCAGCCGAAATCATCGATCGCGCACGGCGAGGCGGGACAAACAAGCAAGGAAGATCGCATGAGGACAGGAGTCCCTATATAGTCAGCACTTTTGCCCCCTCCAGCAACCTCGTGCAACATTACACTTCAGCCATGCTTGGATGGACATGTCCTGCAGTCTTTCCGCCGTACGTTCGTTCTCGAAGCAATATGTGATCTCGTGGATGCAGCTGAAACTGGGACATGTCGACTCTTGAACCTGTTTGTCTCACATAGCATGCTGGCTTGCGAGCACTGACTTGGCCAGACGCGGAGTCGATCCGGTATTCGCTTCGATTGATGCGCATACTCGTCGTCACTCGAAACGCTGAAGTAGCGCTTGATTGTAAGTGCCAAATGTTGCGAAGGAGCGTTGATACTGCGTAGCTTCGAACTCCATAGAACCGTGAGTGCGGTCTTTCCAAGTGCTACGACTGCGGCGAACGCAACGAGGTCGCGTATTCTTTGCACGGTGCGCATACTTTGCTGCAGAGGGGGTGATGTATGGTGGAAAGATGCGAAGCTCTCCAGCGGCTGCGGAGACTGCGTGGGTGACAGGTACTATTGTACACATGGCTATGTTCATCACGAAATGTCGGAACAGAACTGTGTCCACGTGTAAGCATATCTGAATGGCCTTGTTCAACTCGGTGGCAGTAGAGGAAGTAAAACAAGGCAGTAAGGTACCCATGCTCGCAGATGATTTGACACTGCTACATCTTGTGCTGATTTGTGCCATGCTAAGCAGCTGACTGGAGGCTAGCAAACAAAGATTTGGATACACATGCAAAGCTGAGAGACGTCTGAAAGTTGTGGCTGTGTCTTCTTGGACTTCATGAACCGGAAAGCAATGCTCCGGTGGTGAAATCGGTGACCTTAGCTGTGGAACGGGATGATAGCAGGTGGCGTTGAAGCATCTGCTCATGAAGAGGCGCGACTAGCTCGGCGACAAACAGAATGGAGGA
This sequence comes from Rachicladosporium sp. CCFEE 5018, assembly GCA_002077045.2. NCBI lineage: Eukaryota > Fungi > Ascomycota > Dothideomycetes > Cladosporiales > Cladosporiaceae > Rachicladosporium > Rachicladosporium sp. CCFEE 5018. Next base: position 75,105 of record KZ111143.1, read on the forward strand.
AGGATGAGCGACTTCATGAGCTGAGGGACGAACGGGTAGGAGAGGTCAGCCGTACTTGCCGAAACTAAGCAAGACTGACAGTGGTGTACGTGGAGCCTCGGCGAAAATCGGGACTGCCGCTCCTTCCTGATCAGTCGATATCGATCGTCTAGACGAATCCGTCGGCGTCCTTATCCTCGAACCCACCATTTACAGCGGCTAGCAATGCTTGCGGCAAGCAGCGCTTGGCCTGATTATTGCCGATCATGGGTCCGACGGACAGTGTTCGCGCCGGAAGAGGCCGAATAGTTGTGGTATAGTCCTGAACGATGACTCTCATGGGTGAAACGCCGGCTCACTAATGGTGTCGCGCTTCGAAGACTGGCGGCCGAGCGGCAGCCCGCTTAAGTCGCACCTTCACTCGCTTTTCCGGTCATGGTATCGTGCAGCGCAACATCGTAGCTCTCTAAGTTCTCGAGGTGCAACACCAGGCTCGCGTCTTTCTTATTGTAGACATCGTGTGCATCGGGCCGCTGATGTTCATGCTGCAGACCAATGGCATGTCCGATCTCATGAGCCATCATCATGATGTTCTATACGAAGGCAAGCTGCTGCTGGTTGTCTCCTTCTGCACTGTCTGCAAGATGGTGCAGTCACTGGTCGTCGAACAGCAACCTGTGCCGACAAGGTAATTTGTTCCCTACGGCGAAGCCTGTAGTAACAAAGCTGACGTTGGTGAAGGGAGTGTGCTTGAGCTTGAGTGTTGTGAGTGCGTTGATACCAGAGATCGTGCACAGGCAGGGCTGCGGAGACGTTGGGTCGCAGGTCTCGGCAATCTGTATTCCTGAGAGATGACTGTACCATTGCAGGTGCCCCTTATGAAGCCAGCGCATGCCACGGAAGTGCGCGGAACATAACATCCGTTCCCTTACACCAAGCAATGGCAGCGTTCCAGATTGTGTGCAAGGCTGTCCAGCTTGCTTGGTCGGCGAAGCAATACTGTATCCCACCCAGGCCTGTATCAGGCGCACAAGTCGTGGCTGGGAGATAATCAGCTCATGCCATCCGAGTCAAGCACCAGGATGTCTGACCCGGCAATGGCACATTTGGCCTTCGAGCAAGTTCAGGCACTGGTGTGTTGTGAGCCTGGCTATGCTCGTGGTCGCTTTGTATCCTGAAGAAGCGCTTCAATACGGTTCCAGCTTCCTTATTGCTGTACTCCGCGGTACTCCAAATGGCAATACCCGAAAATGCTGCCAAAGTGCAACTGAGCACCATCCGGCGAACCCGCAATGCCAGAGCCAGCATCCTCGACCTCAGTAGCGAGCCCTTTAAGGTCGAGGTATCGAGTTATGGAAAAGATAGCGGGGCCTCTAGGCCCATGCAAGCTCGACAGCGACATGCGCGACCCACCCTGTATCGACTGGACCGCTTGCTCATTATGTTGAGGCACGGTGATCGTTGGCATGGACTCGTGCCGAAGACCTATGCCCGGCAATCTGGTGTATTATGCTTTCGCGTGCTGTTGATCTTCGCATGTCGCAGATCGTTTCGCCTCTCTGCTATGCAGCACCAGTGGGTACGGCATTCGTGAGAGAGTCGCGTCAGGCCGAGAGCGTTTTGCTGCTCCATCACAGAGTATCAAGTTCACTCTGTCTCAAGCACAGCCAGACAATCTGCTCTCACCTTCGCAGACCCCTGGACGTGTGCCCAGCTGTCCAGCAGTCCAGATATGACAGTCCACTGCTGCGCAGCATCATCTCCACGCCCATCTCGCACAAGCTGCTGGAGTCGGGCGGGTGCTTGCAAGACCCACTTCACGGTTTCTTGGTGCTTTCGCCGCTGCTTTACATTGCCGGCACCGCCGTTGCTGACACCATGCTGCCGCCTCAGCTGTTTGGACAGCACTTTCGCGCTTTCTGCAATCTTCCCTACGTCCTCTTCCAGCGAGCCAGTCATCGGGGTGAGAGGATCCATGTTCATCCTCATCTTCCGGATCGTGTCCGTCGCCGCTATCAGCTTCGAGTAATTGTCATACACCAACGCCTTCTTCTCCCCGTCCAGCGTCCTGATCTCGCCGATCAACCCAGCCTCAACACGTAGAACACCCTCCAGGCTCTCCGTAGCAAGAATGCCTTTGACATACTCGTCCGCATCAAAGCCCGCTTTGTCGAGTTCAGACTCAGTCTGGACGTCTAGCGTCGGAGTGGGCGGCACATTCCCTTCTCCAGCCTTGAGATTGTAGTAGTCGCGTAGTGCTGAGCGATCTGCGCGATTACGGCGAAGGCTTCCTGTCGCTGGGCCTGGCCCGCCTTGGCGCGAGGTGGAGGCGGAGCGGTCGGTGGAGGCCGAACCGCGGCGGGACGACAAACTGATTGAAGGGCGCGGTGAGGCGATGGTGGACATGGTACAAGTGCAGACCGCGTTGCAATAATTAGTCGCGAGGACATTGCGGCTCTGTCTTCGTCGCGTGAAGGCTGGTCGCGTTCCGACTACGCTCATTCGGGTATGGCGTGGAAGGTGCTCTCAAATTCCTCACTTCACTGCACATCAGTCGCACCTATCACTTTGCCATTGTGCTACATGTATTCGACTTTGGATGCGAAGTGCAATTACTTCCTCAACATGCTCGAGAGGATGCGCTGAGTCGGGCGGGATGGCCGATTCGCTGAGTGCAGTCAGATGCCCTGTACGCTCATCCATGTTGGTCACGCTTCAGACGCGACAGACGGGAGCAGCATAACGTCGGCGCATTCAACATATGCCGGCACAATCCCGTGCTATACACCTATCCGCCCATCAATACTTACGAAGCTAGAACGATTCATTCCATACATTGAACGCCCATGTCAGCTGCATCCCACTCAAATGAAGGAAGGCACGACGGACCCAATGTTACACGACTGCCTGCAGCGCAGCGGCAGCGTCCGCCACGCCAAGTCGAGCGTTTGTCTTTCTTATAATACTCATTTCTCCTTTAGTATGTTCCAACTCACCCTAAACTCCTGACCTCTCGGATCGCGCACAAGTTGTCCACCATGGACGTCTTCGTGCGCAACGTCCCGGCGAATGTCAGCGTACGGCAACTGAAGGCAGCTTTCGCTGCACCACTTGCAGAATGCGGCATACACGACTATCACTGCGAACCGTTTCGCAATCATCCACTCGCCAAGATCACTGTCCTGGACTCAGCAGCAGGCGACCGCTTTTTGAGTCAGTATGGTGTCCCCGCACGATCCCCTGCCAACGCTCGCCCACGCAAATCTATCAACTGCGGCGGACGCACTTTTCGATGCGGGCGAAGCAAAGATGATCTCAGTGACGGGAGCCTCAAGGCGCTTCGACACGAGGCGGCAGGGCGAGCAGCGGAGGCGCTGGCTCGACCAGTGGCCAGTAGAGGTAAGCAGCATATTCAAAGACGGCGTTTTGAAGTGACGGGCGTGCATTGCGGCACATGGGATTACGATGGATTTGATCTCGTCTTCACTTCGGAGGCTACTCACCGACAAGCAGGCACGATCTACTTCGGATCGCGAGAAGCAGTCCTACTGTTTGGGTGTGCAGGCAGTGATCAATTGCGCATTGACTTCGATTACTGGGCTTGCGAGAATGTTGTGCTGGGTGGAGATCACACTCCAAGTGTTACGTTCACACTCCGGCAATCTCCGAAGTTCTACCAAGTCGGCGGTGCTGATATGCTGGCTGCTGGACTCGAAGCATTGATGCTAGGCAGAGCAGTAGCGAGGCAGCCTACGCCCACGAAGAAGAGACTGCTTGGTTTTCCGAATGATCTCCACACAGTAACAGGCACCTGCAAAGTGTATCGCATCAGTGTCGCCAGCAGTGACGACCTTGGACACATACGCCGGCTCGTTCAACGGACGCCAAAGATGCCGACAAACATTGCAAAGCCAACCAGGATGGTCTTCCCTGCTCAACCCCGCCACGTCATAATGCGAAAACTGCAAAACGACATCACGGACGTCAAGCTGTATGGCGCGTTGTCATTTCACGTGCGCTACCGGCTCGATCGTCTGGCAAGGAACGGTCGGCTCTCTCCATTGGCAGTCATAGCGTTGCTTCCTACAGTGCAGAGGCTATGTGACTTCAAAAGCAGCCAAAGTGTCGCGTACGCCATCAGCCGACTGTACTTGACGCTTTCCCCTGCAGGGCCATTCGTGGAATCTAAGATCTTCTCTGAGGCAGGCCTTGTGGACCAACTTGAGGAGCTCTGCGAGACGTCGGATCGCTACCATCACCACTTGAACCCATACGAGCTGGTCAAGCGGCATCAGCACATCAAGCTCATACATAAGATTATCATCACCCCAACAGGTACGTTCCTTCGCGGTCCTGAACCCGAGCCTGTCAATCGAGTGCTTCGCAAGTACCCTTCTCACACCGACAATTTCATGCGGGTGATCTTTCAGGATGAGGATGGAGGCTCTGTCAGATACGACTCGCAAGCCACGCAAGAGCTCGTGTACCATGGCCGGTTCAAATCCGTCTTGGACGGCTCGATCATCATCGCTGGTCAGGGCTTCACCTTTCTTGGGTTCTCGCACTCTTCACTACGAGCTCAGTCGTGCTGGTTCATGGCGCCGCTCATTCTCGACGGCGTCATGATGTATCCGCCGATGGTACTGAAGGAGCTTGGATCGTTCGACTCCATTCGTGTGCCTGCCAAATGCGCAGCTCGAATCGGGCAGAACTTCGCCGACACCAATGCCACAATCGATATTGAAGAGAACGAGCTGTTCGGTATGGAAGACGTTACACGGAACAACTACGAATTTAGCGATGGTGTTGGTACAATCTCGTTGGCGCTGTTGCAGAAGATTTGGCGGGTGTATGGGACTCGACGCACGCTAAAGCCAACAGCACTGCAGATTCGTTACGCTGGTGCCAAAGGCATGGTATCGTTCGACTCTCGGCTTGCAGGCAATCAACTATGTCTGCGACCCAGCATGGTCAAGTTTTAAGCACCCAACTCGCGCAACCTTGAGATCTGCGGTGCAGTCTTTCGCCCACTGCTTATGGTCCTGAACCGGCAGATCATGGAGGATCTGAAGGTACCGAACGACAGCTTTATCCAGCTACAGCAGGCAACAGTCAAGGCATTGCGATGCATGACTGCCGACTCCGTGAATACCGAGACGTTCTTGGAGGAGGCCTCCGCGTCGAAGGTCACGCAAATGCCTGATCTAATCGGCAAACTAGGTTGGGTTGGGATAGACTATCGCACGGACGACTTCCTGTACAGCGTTTTGGAGATGGCGGTCGTCTCGAGGTTGAGAGACTTCAAGCACAGAGGCCGCATCCCAGTGCCAAAGGGTGAGAGGCGTGCACGAGTCGTTGTTCAGGGCTTCTACTAAGATATGCCAGGTTTCACTCTATATGGCATAATGGACGAGACTGGCAACCTGCAGGAAGGTCAGATCTTCGTTGTCACCGAGACTTAGGCATCGAGCCGTAGCGCATCTGCTACCACGCTGATGCTCCCGTCAGCAAGTGGAGGCAAGCATGTGCTCGTAAAAGACGGAATCATCATTACGCGCTCGCCAGCCATGCACCCTGGCGACATCCAACGCGTCAACGCGGTCAATGTTCCACAGGATTCGCCATTGCAGTCCCTCCATAATGTCGTGGTCTTCTCTCAGCACGGGAAGAGAGACTTGGCCAGCCAGTTGAGCGGTGGCGATCTCGATGGCGATCTATACAATGTCATCTACGACGACTGCCTCATCCCGCCGATCACATATCAGGCAGTGGAATACCCGAGAGTCAAAGCCAGAGAGCTCGACAGACCAGTGACTGCAAAAGTCATGAGCGACTTCTTCGTGCAGTTCATGCAATCTGACCAGCTCGGTATGTTCTGTAACGTACACCAACAGCTCGCGGATCAGAGTGGTTCCGGCACGCTTGACTTACGCTGTATCAAGCTTGCTAGCATGGCATCCACTGCAGTCGACTTCTCGAAGACTGGCATACCTGTGAACATTGCCGAATGCCCAAAGCACCCGCGAGAGCGTCCAGACTTCATGGCTCCAGGTCCTCGCGCTTTCGTTGACGAGTCGTTGACTTCGATGACGACAGTGATGAGGATGATGCCGATCTGTTTGAAGGTCTGGATGCGGAGAGACGCCCAATGCGATACGACAAGAGCGAGAAGGTGCTTGGTCAGCTATATCGCAACATCGATGAGAAGCAGTTCCTCAAAGACATGCAGAAGGGTCGCCATCTTGCTATCGCTCGGTACTCGCACAGTGATGTGCTGGTCACGTTATACGACTACGTGCTCAAGTTCGTGGCCGAGTATGGCGTATCATGGGATCATCAGGTAGAGTTGGCGAGAGACATCCGCACTGGGTGAGTACTTCTACCTCTGTGATATGCATGCCACTGGTATCTTCCAGATACGAAGACAGCTTCTCGATGTCCTGTACAACTACAGTCCCACTGCCGGCACACCACTCTCGGAGACGGAAGTCTTCTCCGGAAACATCCTCGGCCGTCAAGGTGGTGCTCAAGGCAAGCCACTGCGTGAGCTCGGCATGCAAATGCGCGAACGTTTCGAGCCTGTCGCGGAGTACTGCAGAGTGCGCATCGTACATGGCAACCAAGTCATTCATGCCACAGAGTATCTGGACGAGCTGTATGATATGAACGAGCGAGAAATCGAGGCTATCCCGCGCGCGATCGCTTGTCTGAGCGTTGGGATCGATCCGAGGCTGGGAGAGCTGAAGAGCTTCCAGTATATTGCTGCGGCAGTGTGTCTGCAGGAGTTGCTGCGGTATCGCATTACGACATTCGGGATGTACACCTTGCCGAAGCTTGGCTGATGGTACTCTGCTGCCGAGAGTTGCTCATCGTATACCATGAATAGCGGGGTCATAGCTACCGGAGGATCATGCTGAGCTCGCCGGTTCGTGGGTGGACCTGGGGATACGCTGTTGTGTCATGGCTCCAGCTTCCTGGCAAGCAGCCTCGAGAATCGCCTTCTCGCTTCGGTTCTTCTGTCCAAATAGAGCCAGTGAGAGCGCTGGACTAGCTTGAGAAGTGTTAATAGCAATGAAGATATCATCGCGTGAACCTCACCCTCCCTGCCCAACCCCAGCCTGCTGCTTCAACACCTCCTTCCTCTCCTCCCTCCACTTCTTATCCCACACCTCAACCTTCCCTCCCAACACTTCCACACTCCCCGGCTCCAACATGACAACCCCTCTCGCCACAGTAACACCCCTCAGCACCAGCTTCGCCCCAATCCCCATCCCCACGTTCACCCCACCCACATCCCTCATCTCAAACCCATAAACCTTCGTCCCCTTCCCATCCTGCAGCAACAACTTATGCGGCCCAGCAGAAGCGTTCACAGGCGCAGGCACATTCCCCTCCTCAGGAATGACACGAATGACTTCATGTCCTCGCCTCGTCTCGCCACGTTCTTGCGTTTCGAGGGCTTCGAATTGCGACCAGCGGCTGTGGCCTATGTCTTCGATGTCGAGGACTTGGACGACTATGGGGCCGGAGAGACGGAGTTCTTTGACTGCTGCGTTGGCGATGTTTGCTGGGAGACTTGTGGCTGGGGTGGTGGCGAGGGAGGTTGTGATGTCTGTTGCTAGGATGCGAAAGAGGGCTGTCTTGTGAAGGGCTTGGAGAGGTGTAGAGGTTCGGATGCTAGGGAGGAATGAAGCAAGCCAGGCTGGAGCTGGTGAGACGTTCTTGTATGCCAAGTGGGTGGCGATTGAGGTTTTGATGGTGTCCATTGATGTGTTGTTGACTGCTGTCGCCGCAGCTGGGCGCTGGGTGGTCATGATTTAGGCGAAATCGATCATCCTCTTCAACAATCACCACATCTAAGCCAGCCCTCCTCATCTACAGATCCCGCATGTGCGTGCCATGGTCGAGCATTCGATATCGCTGTCACGATAGAAGTCGTGGAAACAAGGCGAAGGTTAGAGTACACGGCCCGCTGCGGGCGAGACCGCGCTACGAAGTGACCAACTTTTGGTTACCAACTATGGACATTCACATACAGCTCACATTGAGAGTACCAGTGCCTAGCAATGGACGCCCGAGTACTGGACTGGATAGATGACAAGATTGCCACGGCGTCCGACTTCCAGGAGCTCGACACATTACTTGATAGTGTCAAGACGCAGCAAGATCTGCTGAAGCAGCAAGTTAGTGAATGGGATATGCCGCTTTCCCTGGAATATCGAAGCTGACGATAGCGTAGCTTGTGGACGCGCGCCGAGAATATGAGAATGGAGAGCGTGAGGCAGAGGGATATGCAACATTACTGCGAAAGAAGGCACACGCATTCCAGAAGGCGCAAGCCAATATCGACATTCGACTGCTGGTGGTGACGCAGTCCGAGACAAGCGATGAGGCTGCGGAGAAGTTTCAGGAGAGCATGGATAGACTGGGGAAGTTGGAGGTAGCGGCTGGCTATGTTGAGCTGTTGGGCGAAGTGACAGGCTGAGGTATGCTCATGTAGTATGATTAGCTGGGCTGCTCTAACAATTTGGCAGTTCAGAATGTGTGATGCAGCTTGGGAAGTCTGATGAGGCTGCGCTGGAGCCATACAGGAAGCTGCAGAAGCTGACATTCGCCTTACAACCCCTCCATCAATCAGCAGAAGGCGCGGCGCCACATCTCCTCGATCATGTCAGCGGTGAGGCCCAGAAACTCCGCACAACAATCCAGCAGCACTTCTCTGATGATCTCGAGAAGACGATGAAGAAGATGCAGTGGCCTAAGGCTACCAGCATGGTCCCAATGGCATTGCAGGGTGAGTGGGAGAGGAACGTCAATAGGCTTCTTGATCTGCAGCGCCCTGATCTGGAGGCACGCGAGGCGAATGGTTGTCGAGTCGTCACAGGAGGAGCCGCCGGTCTTGCTCCCATTTGAGGTTGTTGTGCGCCCACTTGAGCAACGCTTTACTTACCACTTCTCTGGCAATCGACAGACGGATCGACTTGACAAGCCCGAGTATTTTCTGTCGCATGCTGCAGATCTGATAGTGCAGTATTCGGACTTTGTTGAGAACGCACTACAGCCGCTGCTCTCTCAGCACTTTCGTGGGACCGATTTTGCCATGACGCCTTCTTACATGGATGGTACTTGTGCGTTGATCACTGCTGTCTGCCGATGCTTCAGCGAAAGCTTGCAAGTATAGCACAGCAAGTCACTGCACAGCCAAACTTGCTCAGTCACCTCGTGCACGAAGTAATGGCGTTCGACACAAACATTCAGGAGACTTACGGGTATGCTCCCATCTCACCATCGATGACCTGGCGTGGACTGGCATACTACCTGCTTGACACACTTGGCTACTCCAAGCAGTGGCTGCATGTTGAGCGTGAGTTCGCCCTGGGTCGGTATAGAGCTATCATTGAGGATCCGAAGGCTGGGGAGCTGGATTACGACTCGGTCGCGGCAGATGCGACAAAGCCCACCAAAGCAGCGATACGTGTGAATGATCTCCTCGAGACGATCACTGATCGCTACAAGCCACTTGTCAGTTTCAGTCAGAAGCTGAAGTTCCTCATTGACATTCAGATTGCCATCTTCGACCAATTCCACGTCAGACTACACTCAAGTCTTGAGGCGTACTTGACAATGACATCGACGCTTGCACGTACAGTTCACGGCGTGAGCCGGGAAGAGCAGAGCGAACTGCAAGGCATTAAGGGATTAGACAGACTGTGCCGTGTCTTCGGCTCGGCAGAGTACCTCGAGCGAGCCATGCGAGACTGGAGTGACGACGTCTTCTTTCTGGAGCTGTGGCAAGAACTACAAGACCGAGCCAACAATCGCGATAGCTTCTCAAGTAAGCTTGGCAGTCTCGAAGAGCTCCAGAGGCAAACGTCCACCACTGTTGGCAACGATGACGGTGGCGTACAAGGCGCACTGTTCGACGAGACAGCTGAAGCGTATCGCCGCTTACGTGTAAGAAGTGAAGGCATTATCGTCGAGACCTTCGTCTACAACGTTCGCGAGGCGCTCCGACCCTACACCCGCATCACAAGCTGGGCATCTCTGTCTTCAAGCACCGCCGGCGGCGCTGTATCAGCCGAGCTCGATCCGCTCCTACGCCTGCTTGCCGATTACTTCGGCTTCCTCTCGCGTGCACTAGGCAAAGTGCCCATGCGGCGAGTGACAAGACAGCTCTGCCTCGCCATACAGACTTCAATCTGGGACAGCGTCCTGCTACGTCAGACGTTCTCGACCGCCGGCGCTACACAGCTTGCGGCCGATGTCAGAGCTGTTATTTCCGCCATGGATCAGTACGGCGATCATAGTCTGGCTCAGCGCGTTATGGTGCGGCTGATCGATGGTGTAAGACTACTTAGCTTGCCTATCAGAGGTGAGGTTCCCGTGGTGCAGGCCGGCGCAGATGATGATGCTGCTGCTTGGGACGAGGCGGATGACGATGATGACGCCAAAGCGGATGAGGCACCGAAGCAGATGGGATTGTTCGAAGCCGAGAGACTGGTCTTCATGGACAACGAGAGTGCGCGACATGCACTCGAGAGACTGGGTTTGGAGAATCTGAGTGAAGCCGATGCGAGGAGTGTGCTGGAGAGACGGGTCGAGCTCGCAAGCTCGCTGTACTAGGCGGCTTCACCACACTTCTGTCAAGTTCCATATACAACGCTGAGCCCAATTTACAACGCTGAACGCTCGCAATCAGACAACCTCACTCCCCCTCGAAGCTCTTCACGCGACTCCACCAATACGCCCTATCATTCCTCAGTCCAAACTCAGCCCAGTCATCCGTCAGCCGGTTCCAGCTCCAGAAACCCTTCCACACGAGCTTGTTATTCCTTGCGCTCTTTCCAGCGTGCGTCAAATTGAGCTGCGTGCGGTAAGTGTACTTCGGCGTCACGCCTTGCGTCTCGATGTGGATGTCGCCTTCGACCTCTGCTTCGCCAGTGGAAGGGTCGGTCATTGAGGAAAGCGGGCCGGAGAGTCGCCATCTGCCGCGGAGAGCATCTCGCATAACAGCCGATGGTAGGGCGGAAGTCGCGGAGTGATGCGTATGCATATTCTCCTTGGTCAGATGGTGCACCACGTCCGCCGGCTCCACTGTCGTCAAGAGCGAGATAGCTGTGCCATCCCGGAAGAAGCGGAGGTAGCGGAAGTACGTCACTACGTGCACAGGTGTGCTGCCCCAGGAGAGGCTGTTTGCGCTGTTTGCACCGGCGCGTGTGTAGTTCACTGTGCTTATGTAGCAGCCGTTGAAGCGGAGGCGGGGACGGGAGCGCAGGAGTTGGCGATAGGAGTGGTTGTAGGTTGTGTGGAGAAGCTGTGTTGTGTGGTGTTGGATGGGTGAGGTAGGTGATTCTTTCTTCGTCTTCGGTGTCGATATCGTCGTCGAAGTCTAGGTATCTGGCTATGGAGTCGTTTGCTTGGATTGAGAAGCCCTCGACGTCGCAGGCAAAGTTATAGTGCATTGCTGCGAAGCCTATCTCCGAGCCGAGAGCTACGCGCTTCCAAATGCTCTCCTCTGTTAGTACCAGGTAGGCGAGTCGTTTGCACACCTGTGCTGTGCGTGCGAAGGACGCAAGGTCTTTGACTGCAAGCTCGCGGAGCACTTGCGTTAGAATCTCCTCCGGTAGCTCTGCCAGTGGGCTGGGTTCCTGGGGTGAAGCGTCCGTTGCTGGCGGTGCTGGCTCAATCGCGAGAGTGGCGAATGAGTCGACAAGCTGCTTCAGTGACTGAGGCAGCGCGGCGCTACCATGTAGGGAGTGGTGGGCGGTACCGGGCACTGTGACCGCCGCGTTGGATGGATTGGGGTTGGAAGGTTTGGGCTTGGAAGAGGAGGGTTGAGGGAAGTGCTTCTTGCTGTACGTATCTTGTACTTTGGCATCGATCTGCGACCTACCTTAGCTGATTGCTCGCCTGGTATGAAAATGAATGAGACCCACTCTGAACGCTTGGCGGTAGTGCTTGAGGCTGTCTCCTAGCATGCCGGATGACTCTCGCTCCACTGCTCGTTCAAAGTGCTCGAGCGCTGAAGAAGGCTCGGCCGGATTGACATCTCTGTCATGGGCCTGACCTTCTGTGCCAAGCTTCAGACGATCTTCTTTGTCTGGGAGGTCGTGGTACGCTGTTGGGGCGAAGTCAACCTCGTGAGTATCATCTCTCCGCCGAGCGGTAGAAGGTGCTGGTACTGTCGGCGGTGCATGGACGCTAGCCTTTCGTCGCTGCGCAGTCGGTTTGTTTAGTAATGCTTCGGGCTTCTTGTTTCGTGCTGTCACCTCCTCCCGCCATCGCTGGCGGAAGGCGGCTAGCTCTGCCTCAGTCTCTATTGGCGCCTGATCGCTCATAATTGCTTGTTAGGTCGATCGCAACCAGCGAACTTGCAAAGCGCTATATCATATATATACGGACGACTCGAAGTCGACGTCCGTATCCGGCCATGCGGTATCGTCGACGTCAGATCGCGTGGCAGTGGCTTGAATCTGGGCTCGGGCCGGTCGGCAAGATCGACCGAGGCCGTGACTTCATCAACGACGCATCAATGAATCTGATAAACTTTCCATCTATCACCCATTGTTCCTACGTCCTACGCGCATAGCATTGCATATACTTTCGAAGGATCGCAACACCGGATCTCCACACCACGAAGTCCTTTGCGTGTGCTTCATCTGATTGCAGCAGGACCCTCGACTACTACACAGAGGGGCGGCACCACTGACTAATCCCGCCACGGCGGTGGCTACACGAGAGGAGATGGCATCACTTTTCACACAAGGTCAGAAGCATGACAGAATAGACGGTCCAGCAGGTAATAGCGCCCTCGATATGCCTTCGTCGCCTCGGATATCCCCGCCGAAGACGGAGGCAGATACCTCCCTCTCGCAAAAGATGTTGTCGGCGGTCTCCGGCAGCGTCCTGACTTCGTTACTTGGTATGGCTCCCGATAGGTCCCACTCATCACGTGCGTACTAAGAAATCCATGCAGTCACACCCCTCGACGTTGTCCGCGTACGATTACAAGCCCAACCCAGTCCGTCACCCGCCCCCTCCACACGCCTTCCCTCCTTCATTCAACTGCCCCCAAATCTCGGTGTCAGCGCCTGTTGCCGCGAAGTCTTCTGGGTGCAGAATCAGACGCAGTTCTGCGTTGCCGCGCCCTTCAACGCGGCCTCGGGATCAGCAATATCTGACTGCGCCGTAGAGGAAACGCAACGGAAAAGCTTCAACTCGACGATTGATGGATTGAGGAAAATCTCGCGGAATGAGGGGATCCTGACGTTATGGCGGGGATTGAGTCCGACCTTGATGATGGCTGTTCCTGGGAATGTGATCTACTTTGCGGGTTATGATTGGTTGAGGGCGAGTCCGAGGAGTCCGCTACCGGGCAGGGTGAGCGATGACTATGCGCCGCTTGTTGCTGGATCGGTCGCGAGGGTAACTGCAGCGCTGTTCGTGAGTCCGATCGAGATGCTGCGGACGAGGATGCAGGCAAGCCAGTCGAAGGAGGGAAGCATCATGCGGGCGACGATCGCCGGCTTGAAAGATACTGTGGCGACGGATGGCTATACTTCGCTGTGGAGAGGCTTGTCGTTGACGCTCTGGCGAGATGTGCCTTTCTCGGCCTTCTACTGGTGGGGATACGAGTATGGACGAGAGCGGTTGCACGACTTGCGACAACGAGATGTCGACTCGGCGCTTGGACGGCAACGGAGCAACTCGGAGCTGTCGCATAGTGCAGTATTGGCAGACTCATTCATCGCGGGAGCAGCATCGGGAGGCATTGCAGCTGTTGTAACGACGCCCTTCGATGTTGGCAAAACACGACAGCAGACCGTGTTACACGATGCCAGCGCAAAGATGAAAGACCTACCCGAGAGCAGGAGTATGCCGCGATTTCTTTGGTACATATACTGTAACGACGGTTTTCCGGGCTTATTCAAGGGCTGGACAGCGAGGACGTTGAAGGTCGCGCCGGCTTGCGCCATCATGATCAGCAGCTACGAGATAGGCAAGAAGATGGCAGGAGGCGTGAACGAGCGGAAGGAAGATCTGAAGGATTGAATAAGCCGGTCGTGATCTGTAGGATATTGAGCGGAGGATGACGAGTGGATCTTTTGATTTGTAGCGTTCTAGCCATAGCAGCCTCGTCACAGCGCTTGATGTACAATAGAGATGAAAGCAGTGTACGCTGCCATTGGTGTCGCGACCCTTGTCATGTACATGTCCTAGTGCCTAAGGTGATACAAGCAGCCTAAGGTAAGAGCACGCGATAGGTAGGAGGTAGCACTGCCAAGACTCCACTTGTGAGGACTGGAAGTGGCGATCTTGAAGTTCACCTCGATCAACAATAGCAAACGCCTCACCGAAATCTCTGTCTCCTTTACACTCGCTACATCTACCATCCTGAGGTATCGTGGTCGCCTGTCAGATTGCAAGCGAGGTTCAGGACGTGCAACGCTATGCCATAGCATGTCCAACAATAAAGCTGCGCTGAAAGCAGCCAAATCGGCGTTAGACGCAGGGAACCATGATGAGACTATCTCGCAAGCACAGATAGTGCTCCAATCCGATGCCGAGAATTACAATGCCCGCCTCCTGTTAGGTAGGGCGTACGAAAAGTCCGGCAAACCCGAGGATGCAATCGGCACATACCGTGCTGCTACGAAGTCCAAGCCTGATGATGTGCAACCATGCCTTGGCCTGTGCAGCGTGCTCGAGACGCAAGGAGAGAAATCGGTAGATGACTACATCGACGCGGCAGTGCGTGTGGCCGAGCTACATGCTGCCGCTGAGGATGCACACCGGTGTCAAACTATCATCGACAAGCTTACCGGCTTCGTCCGGCTTCATGGCAACACTGTTCAGCAGAAACGACTGCTACACATCACGCTACCCGGTAATACGATATATGACTTCCTGGAAGGTCGTCTGCCGCATCCCTCTCACACCTACATCAGACTCGCTGAGCTGACAGAGGACGATGAAGCGAGGAGGATCAGCAGTGAGATCAATGTCAGACGCACTCGCCTGGGCGCCAAGATCGGTCAGGTCACTACTGAGGTGAAGCGCGAAGTGCTGTCACAGAGTGATCTCGAAGAGATTTACAAGAATGTCATCAACTGGTCAAATGATGATGAAGTCCGCCGTGAGTACGAAGAGAAGCTCTTGCAGAGAGTATACGACGCACTACTGGTTGTTCCCGTAGAGGAGAGGCCTGCGAAGCGAGATCAAGCTCTAGATCTTGCTGAGGGCATGGTCATCATACATCATCCTTTCCAGTTGGCATGGGACCTTGTACTGGAAACGCGGGACTTGGAGAATCTGCGAGATCTGGATGTCAACATCTTACGGGAATACTGCGTCCTCTTTGCTGAGAGTGGGCTGGCTCGTGTACTCGATGCGTGGCTGACCAGCGAGCTCTCGCCGTTCCCTGCTCCTAAGCCCAGCGAAGATGACAAGGAAGCGCCTGTAGAGCCGATGAGTGCGGAAGACCGACTCATCGCAATATCTGAGGGTCTTGCCAAAGCGGAGGAGTCTCCGTTTGCTCACCGCCTTGTTTCGGACTACTTCTTACACCTGGAGGAGCACCAAAGCACAGTGGAGACGGCTCGCGCTGGGCTGCAAGTACTTGAGGTTGAAGCAGGGACACTCAGCATGACCCTGCAGAACACCAAAGATGCACTCAATGCTGCGTTGGGCACCGCTCTAGTGCATTATCAAAGTCCGCGAAACCATGCAGAGGCACGTAGACGATTTGAGACATCTTGTCCCGCAAGTCCCAGCTTACACCGGCTCTGGTCGGTCTAGGTCTGATCTTTGCGGAGCGTGGCGACTACGAAGATGCCATCCGCTCGTTACAGGGCGCTCTTGCGCAAGACTCAAGCAACGTACAGGTTGGTGTCGAGCTGGCATGGTGCAAGGCCCTGAACGGTGACTACAACTTGGCTAAGGAGGAGCTGGAGATCTACCTGCCTGAGCTCACGCCAAGTGACCCTCGTGCGAGAGACTTGCGCGCTCAGTGTCTTTATCGCATTGGCATATGTATGTGGGAGTTAGACACCTCCAAGACTGCTCGCAAGGATCGCCAAGGAGCATATGCTTTCTTCCTCTCGGCCATCAAGACTAATGTCAACTTCGCCCCAGCCTATACCAGTCTAGGTCACTACTATGATTCATACGCCCGCGACAAGAAGCGGGCACGGCAATGCTTCCAAAAAGCGTTCGAGCTATCACCCAACGAGACTGACGCTGCCGAACGGCTTGCTAGATCATTCGCGGATCAAGGCGACTGGGACATCGTCGAAGTCATATCACAGCGTGTCATTGACTCTGGCAGAGCACGTCCACCGCCCGGATCCAAGAGGAAAGGGTTGAGCTGGCCGTACTCTGCGCTTGGTGTCGTGCAGATGAACAGACAAGACTACCAGCAGGCAATTGTGTCATTCCTTGCTGCATTACGGATCAGTCCGGATGATTATCAGTCGTATGTTGGCTTGGGCGAGAGCTATCATAACTCTGGCAGGTACAACTCGGCCAGTCGGACCTTCAACTATGCCCTCAGCCCGCACGACGGGCAGGAGCTGAGAGTGACAGGCGAGTCGTGGTTTGCACGCTATATGCTTGCGAATGTGCACCGTGAGCTTGGAGAGTTCGATGAGGCGATCGAAGGCTTGCTAGCTGTGCTTCGGGAGCGACCTTCGGAGTTTGGCGTTCTCTTGTCACTCTTACAAACCTTTGTCGAGCGGGCGTGGCACTGCGTTGAGACAGGTCTGTTTGGCCAGGCCGTGCAGAGCTGCACGCAAGTCATCGATACTGCCACCAAGGTGGCTGAGGTTCGTCCAGATGCTTTCAACATGTGGAAAGCTATTGGCGATGCATGCTCTACAATGTCATGGGTGCAGTCCGGAAGCGACGATTTCATGCGGACAGGTGTATTGACGCTGCTATCCGGTGCGGCCGCAGACAACTCTCTGCTGGACGTAATCGAGGATGGCGTCAGGCTGGCGAGCATCACTGATACCGGCACGAACGGACACTATACCCACCATGTATTGATCAGACCAGTGCTAGCCGGCATACTGGCCTACAAGCAGGCCATTCGTGCTTGCTCAAACGATAGCGATGCGCAAGCCGTGGCATGGTACAATTTGGGATGGGCAGAGCATCGCGCGAGTGTGATGAGCGATGTAAAGTCGAGCAAGCGCTTTACCAAAGCCGCAGTCCGATGCTTCAAGCGTGCGATTGAGTTGGAAGCTGGCAATGCTGAGTTCTGGAATGCACTTGGTGTGGTCACGACTACCCTGAACCCGCAGGTAGCTCAGCACTCCTTCGTACGATCACTACATTTGAATGAGTTGAATGCCCGGGTCTGGACGAATCTCGGAGTGCTGTACCTCCTTCGCAACGACTTTGACCTCGCACACAAAGCCTTCGGCCGAGCACAGTCGACAGATCCTGACTATGCACATGCCTGGGTCGGCGAGGGCTTACTGGCACTGATGTCAGGCGATCTCGCGGATGCACTCAATATGTTCACTCATGCATCCGAAATCTCTGACTCGGCTTCCCTGATCATCAAGCGCCAGTACGCACTAGCCAGCTTCGACCAATTTGGTGCGCCTGGTCATATTCCAGACAATATTACAGCACTCATTCGGCCACTGTTTGCGCTTGATCAGTTGCATTCGCAAGCGCCTGGGGATCTGCCATATCGGCACCTTGCTGCACTGTTCCTGGAGCGTGTGGGAAACTATGCCGATGCTGTCACTGTCCTTGGTGATATCTGCGATGCTGCGGAGGCAGACTACGAAGCCACTGAATCCGATGCGGCGCTAGCTCGCTATGCATTGGCGAAAGCAGACATCGCAAGATGTCAGCTGGCTGTACAGGACTTCACTGGAGCAGCGGAAAGTGCGCAAACAGCGCTCGACCTGACTTCAGACCCAGCTAATAGCGGTCTCGACGTTGAGGGTCGACGCAAGCTACGCTTGTCTGCTCATCTGACTGCTGGTCTGGCTCTAAACCATCTAGGTCAAGGCGCAGAATCAGTCACTATGTTCCGCGACGCACTTGTGGAGAGCGACAAAGATTCAGATGTGGTCAGCGTCTTGGTGCAGGTCCTATGGGCGCGCCGCGGAGAGCGTGAGAAGACCGCAGCCCGCGAGCAGCTCTTGGAATCTATCGAGAAGTGTCCGGAGCATGTCGGCAGTTTCACACTGTTGGCTACGATCGCCGCACTAGAGAACGATGACGAGACTGCTGCCGCCGCACAGGACGACCTTGTGGCCCTCCGGACGAGCGATAAGCTGGACCAGAGCGACATAAGCCGTATCGAGACAGTGCTGTCGGCCTTGTCCGCACTTGGCGCGGACAATGACGATGCAGCACAAGCAGCAGCTCAGGCGGCCATCGCTCTGAACCCTGATCATGCGCACGCGTGGACTGAGCTGGCTGAGATCACAGGCGACACGCATACTGCAGAGATGGCTCTCCGTACTGCGCAGAAAGCTGTCTCCGAGGATGGCAGTCATGATGCTGGAGCTCTTGCGAAAGAATTTGCAGGGGTGGGTACTGCTGGCCATGCTCAGCGAGCGATTGCGCTGGCGCCGTGGGAGCGCGCTGGATGGGAGACGCTAGCCGATGCGCTGAGTTGAGTCGTAAGTACATAACTTTCCCACACCTTGAACGATTGCCTCACTTTGCTTGCTCGAGCCATCGACATCGTTAGCTCTGCATGAGAGTGGTCTTCCCTGTTCCTATTCTCCGGTAGCGAGTCATCGTATGCTCGTGATTGACGCCGAGCCGCGCTCTATTAATTGCCTATTGTCATGCACAAAGCGATCACCGTTGTGAACATGACGGGCGCATTGTGCTTGGACAAGCAGAGACTGATAGGAGGAGTCATCCTTCGCATCTTCCATGCTATATACAGCTCCAGCCTCCGCGTCTGTTGGCTGCTGTGTCTCACTTTCGTCACCTCTCGTCCTTTGTCATGGCATCAAAGGATCCATCCGTCAGCGAAGAGGATACGCAGACTTTCGGATGCGAGGAATGCAGTGAGCAATACGACAACTCCAATGATCTTGCTCGACATATTCGAAGTGATCATGACATCGCAATCGTATTTTACTGCGCCTACTGCGGAAGCATGCAGCGAAGCGAGCTCTCAGTCTTCCGTCACATGGTCGCTGTACACGAGATCGATGCGCCGATCCAGGGATTCTTCCATCAGCATGGCGGGCAAGTGGCTCGAGCAGACGAGCTTACCTACACTGGCGCCAGATCAGACTCTGCCAGCACGGAGATGACTTCGCTGCATGAGCAAGACACTGAGGCAACTGATAGCGTCGAACCACCGCTCAATGGTCGTCGCTCTGGCAATCGTAGTGTTCCTCAATAATCACGGAAGGGGAAATTTACTGAGTTCCGAGACCTCATCGACAATTCGCTAGAGTGGGCTGCTGAGCACCGGGTGAGGCCATGATGGACTGCTATCATCAGCACATCAGAAGCTCATGCAAGCAAATGCTTCATTTGAGATCACTGAAATCACATGTTCACAAGCCGATCAAGCCCCTTACTCACTATGCTCAGTGTCAGTTATCATCTACAAACAACACAAAGCTCTTTCACCCTCGACCACCATACCACTTTGGCATTGTGACAATCACTTTGTGCGCAGACGACGGGTCAAGCACCTGCATGCGATCACTTGCCTGAGCCTATCACATCCAGGCTACATCATAAGACCTCGAAGAATCGAAGATGGCTACTTCCACTCCAGCTCCATACCACGTTTCGCCGTCTCACCATGAGACCATCGTCGAGACTATAGAAACAACGGATGAGACTATGGCAATACCGACAGTGGAGACAAGACATATGTCACCCACAATGCGAGACGACCATGCGGCACCAGCGATGAGTAGGTCGGCCAAGAGACATCGCACTCGTCGGCGCAACAAGTCACGCCTGGCGCTGGAGCAGGCTCATGGCACTCTTACTCCGGTCTCCTTACCTACCAATCCTAGCCGCACAGCAGCTGACGAGCTGCGCGGAAGCCTCTCTCGTCATCGAATCAACTCTGGTGCCCATCGCGCTGTAGTACCAGCCAAGGACACCCGCGTCGCAGCGCCCGACCATATCGAGCCGCCCATCACACCCAGGAGCGTTGCCAATCGCGCTCTCTCGCTCCCATCCAACGAGGAACCCTTGTCACGCGAAGTGGACAACGGACGTCAAGAGACAATAGGAGATCAGAGTCTGGCCGCCAACGGTACCGGAGCGGATCAGCCTGACACTGCCGATATCGATGTACAGTACTGCGCAGAGTGCAACATCAAGTGCGACAGCGCAGAAGCCCTCAAGTATCACATCATCAGCAGCCACGCCGTTCTTCGCGTGTTTGCTTGCCCACAATGCGACGTCGTCGAATGCAACGAGCTGGAGGCGCTTCGCCACGTCATTTGGAGCCACAATGCTCCTAAGCCAAGCTTCGAGATCATCCATCAGTATGCGGTACCAGGCGGTCTATGGAAGCTGGAGAAGCTGCGGAACATCACGTCTGTCGATTCCGCGCCGTACCTGATGCCCTCTTCCGGCAGCTTGAACTTGCGCATCCCCTGGCCGAAAGCTGAGAAGAGAGATGGCGCGGCTTCAGATCATGCCAATACGCCGTATGTGGCCAGACCTAGACGGCAGACCTTCAACGCTCCATCCAAACCAGTCGGCAGTGCGATCCTTAACGGGGTCAAGGCTTTGCCCATCAAGGAAGCCACGGTCAAGCAATGCACTTGCGACAGCACGCAAGAAGCGATCAAAGGCAACGTCCCACGCCCACCGAACTCATTTATGGTCTTCCGCAGCTGGTACGCCAAGCGCAACGGTGCTCTCGGCAGCGCTCAGCAGTTGATGTCGTCTGCTGCCGGAAGGGCGTGGAATGATCTAGATGAGATCGAGAAGGAGCGCTTCAAGTTTATGGCTGACGAGTCCGCCGCGCAGCATGTGGCGGACAATCCAGGCTACAAGTATGACCCGCTACGGAAGGTGAAGCTGGCCTTTGGAGACGAGAGTTGTGTGTGTGGCGCTTTCGAAGCAAATTGCGATGCATTGAAGAGGGTGATGCGGAAGCGAAGTGGCAAGAGGGGAGCCAGTCGGAAGAGTACCAGGAGGAAGGTGGAGAGTGATGAAGACGCGGATAGCGAGAGTGAGGTGAAGATTGTGAAGCGGAGCGTCACGAGGTCTATGGGGATGAGGATGGCGTCCCGTAAGCGGTCGGTGGCGGATATGGAGGGTGGGTATGATAGTGGCTCGAGCCCTCGTCTGCCGTCCCCTGCTAGAGTGAGGAAGAAGCAGAGAGATGAGTGGCTAAGAAAGGCCCAATGGTGGTGGTGGTGGCGGTGGCTGCAAGATGTGAGTAGCAAGAGTGTCCTACTCTGTGCTTCAGTCTCCTTTTCAGCCAGACAGTGTCGCTCCGTCCTTAGATGCCTGCACATGCCCTTCATTCGCTCTTTCCTCGTGCTCTCATACGCGGGCCGTCTCGATCCGTGTGACTGCAACACTTGATCTTATCCTACGTTCCAGCTCCATTTCACATCGTCTCATCCTTATCACTACGGCTGTCCTCACGTGCACCATGGACGACACCGACCACGGCCTTGACGCAGGTCATCGCGTGGATGGATTTTCTCTCATCAAACAGGAGTATGGCGATGACGATGATATCAGATCCGCCGGTGGTACAGCCCTGAGCGGACTGCCTTCCGTGAGCGACGAGATTCGTGCGCGCGCGGCCAACAGACTCACGGACAACATCATTACTTCCCTCCAGCTGCGTGTCAAACCTATGCCTCTTGAGCGCTTGGCCATCAACACGACGGGCCACAAGGCTGCGACCATCCTCGCAATCGCTCTGCATTACACCACAGATACGATCGCTGCTTTTGTCAACCGTTCCGAGGACGAAGTGTTGGAGATGATTGCTCAAGCCATGCTCGATCACGGAAGAGGCAAGGCTGTCAAAGTGGCGAACCTGATCGCCCTGCACGATGAATTCACGAGTCGACACACTGCCTTTTCCACGGATCCGGCGAAAGTCACCTGCTGCTCGAAGGTCACGCGAAAGGGCAAGGCAATTGTCCAGCAAGCAGTGATCAAGCCAGAAATTGGGCAGCAAAACCATAAGTCGAAAGTGTTTCCTGATGCGCGCAGCTCCACTCTTTCGGCGATCTGCACCAACAAGCTTGCAGGCGTAAAGTCAGAGCTGCTGTTGCAGACTCTCCAGCTAGAAGTCACCCCGATGGAGAAGCTGGATTCGCATCCCACCGCATGGCGCGCCGACATCGTTCTTGCAGTCTCGCTGCACTACACTCGACCGACGATGGCTCGGCACTGTCAACTAGACGAAGATGTGCTCGCCATAACGATTCATTCGGCAGCAAATGTACAGTGGAGCGCCATTGGCTTGGACGGTAATCACATCCGTGCTATCTGCGCCGAGCTTCGTCGTCGCCACACCAAGAACGAGAGGCTACCCAACCGAGTGCGCTGCTGTGGCCCAGATGGACAGATCCGGTGGGGCTGTGAGAGAGCAGAACGACTCAAACAGAAGAAGGAACGCAGCAAGTTTGAGAGGTTTACGGAGAACTTGAGGCAGCTTGAAATGGTGCCGCTGACGAGTGCTGAGCAGGCGAGGAGACGTAGCGAGAGAGCCCAGCGCAGGTCAATGAACACGGTCCAGACGGACGTCGTTGCCACTGGGAGAGACAGACGTACGGAGAGGTCGCAGCGTAGGGCGAGGACTGCGGTCCAGAGGAACGCCGATGGAGCGCGCAGAGAGCTGTTGGAGGATACCATTCGAGGATGTCGCTCTGGGAGTGTGAGAGGCGGTCGGGAGGATACTCGGCCACTGATTCTTCAGTGTAGGTGAAGTGGAGGCGGCGGATTGAGCAGAGGCGAATGCACCAGGAGGACGAGTAAGTGTAGGACGAGTACCTGGTGAGGCTTGAGACGATCTTTACTGGCGAGCAGGGCACCAAGATCATAAAGTGGCATTACAAGGTTTCCTGTACTGTCGAGAATTTTTTGGCTGGCTTCATGCGGTTGTACCGCTCTGCTGCATAGCACCCTGTATCTGCATGATCTGCGGAAGTCAGCTTCACAATAACGAGGGCAAGGGCTTTCGTGAACACAGACCTCCGTTCTCTTCCCTTCACTTTTCTCTTGTATCTCCTTGATACTTCCCTCGATGCGTTTGCTAGGTCTCATTAGTGCTGATCCTTCATCTGGCTGTTCAATATTGCACACATCTCGCCACCAATGTACTCCAACCTGCCGTCCACAGTACTCTTCGCCTCTGCTGTATCTTGCTTCAGCAGTACTGGGCCAACGAGCTTGTAAATGTTCGCATCGTCTGCGAGTGTGCTGAATTCCTATCGTTCGTTAGCACAAGGAAAGAGCAACTCTAGCATGAAGCCTACTTTCTGCACACTCTTGTTTTCCTGCTGCTGGCTTTCGAGTTTCTGCCGCGCGGTGACGAGACTGCTCATCTCTGTGGTCGTATCAGTATGATTTCGCAGAGCCAATTTGGGTCGATATTACCCGTTTGGAAGCCTTGATACTCGTCGGACAGCGCTTGCAGCTGCTTCTGCTGCGCCATGATGAGGGAAAGGAAAGTTGCAAAATGATCAAGGATTCATGTTGGAACCTATGTTCCCTACTCCTTCGCGTTGCTTATCTGCTCATCTGCTTTGACTCAATAGAATTATATACAGTATTTATATACCGCGTTGATCAAGGTGAAGTCTTGATAGCTGCACTCACTGCCCTGCCAAGCCCAACCCTGGCTCGCCTGGATCGTCACTGAGAGCCTCCGATACCAGAACATCAACATTCGGCAACACATTCCCTTCCTTCCCATAGCACAGTCTGCATTACATCCCACTCCTGCCTAGTGTATCGCCACTCACCTCACTGGCTCGTCCATTAGCCCCACCTCAACACCACCCACTATGTCCAACACCGACTTCCTCGGCCGGGCGATCGATGTCGTCAAGAAAGCGATCGAGCAGGACACCGCTGGCGAATACGAGAAAGCCTACCAACAGTACTACCAAGCCCTTGAGCTTTTCATGCTCGCGCTGAAATGGGAGAAGAACGCCAAGTCGAAGGAGATGATCCGGACCAAGGCAGCAGAGTACATGGAGCGGGCAGAGAAGCTGAAGAAGCATCTCGAGGAGCAAGACAGCACGTCAAAGCGGAAGCCGGCGGCGATGGGTAATAACGGCACCGCGAGCAATGGCACGGGCAAGGCGGAGGAGGACGAGGATGCTGATAGCAAGAAGTTGAGGGGCGCGTTGCAGGGTGCTATACTCACTGATAAGCCGAATATCAAGTGGGAGGATGTGGCTGGTTTAGAGGGAGCGAAGGATGCGTTGAAGGAGGCCGTCATTCTGCCGATCAAGTTTCCGCATTTGTTTACTGGGAAGAGGCAGCCGTGGAAGGGCATCTTGCTGTATGGACCGCCTGGAACGGGCAAGTCATATCTTGCGAAGGCGGTGGCGACGGAAGCGAACAGCACATTCTTCTCGGTCAGCAGTTCAGATCTTGTCAGCAAGTGGATGGGTGAGAGTGAGAGATTGGTCAAGCAGCTCTTCAACATGGCACGTGAGAACAAGCCGAGCATCATCTTCATTGACGAGATTGATGCACTGTGTGGACCGAGAGGTGAGGGCGAGTCGGAGGCGTCACGGAGAATCAAGACGGAGTTGCTGGTGCAGATGGATGGTGTAGGGAGGGACAGCAAGGGTGTGCTTATTCTGGGAGCAACAAATATCCCCTGGCAACTGGACGCTGCGATCAGGAGACGCTTTCAGCGAAGAGTGCACATCAGCTTGCCGGATCAACCTGCACGGATGAAGATGTTTGAGCTGGCTGTGGGGACGACGCCATGTGATCTCAAAGGAGACGACTTCAAGACGTTGTCAAAGCTGAGTGAAGGATACTCTGGATCTGATATCACGATCGCAGTGCAGGACGCGTTGATGCAGCCGGTGCGAAAAATTCAGACGGCAACTCATTACAAGAAGGTAGATGTTGACGGCGTTGAGAAGTTGACGCCTTGCAGTCCGGGCGATCCTGGAGCGATTGAGATGAACTGGGTGGATATCGAGACTGATCAGTTGCTCGAGCCGCCTTTGCAGGTGAAGGATTTTATCAAGGCGATCAAGGCATCAAGACCGACGGTCAGCAACGATGATCTGGTCAAGAATACCGAGTGGACGAAGGAGTTCGGGAGTGAGGGCGCTTGATCTCGCAGGCATGAACCATACATGAATACAGCGACTCCGACAAGACCTCGCATCTCACGGCCTCCTCCACAGCTTGGCGCACTACATTACCCGGATTTAACCGTAGCTAAGCATTGCTGCACATCACGATACGGTCATCGCCACTGCTATTGTTGATAATATTGGCTGTTTCCTTCTTCGATCTCTCAGCAGCATAATAACATGATGGCGCAATCCCAGTATCACAGCTTTCACAGACCGAGGTCGACCATTTCTTACAGCATGGTTGGGTGAAGCTGTCGGAGTGCTTCACACAAGAGCAGGCCGACAAACTAATCGGCACAGTATGGACACGACTAGGCATGGACCCGAATGACAGATCAACATGGCACACCGAGCGAACCAACATGCCTTCACACAACAAGTTCCTCGCCTCAGATTTCGCGCCTAAAGCGTGGAAAGCCATCTGCGATCTCGTAGGTGGTGAGGACAGGGTCGCAGAATACAACAAAACCTGGAATGATGGCCTGATCGTCAATCTCGGCACGCCTGAAGGTCACAACAAGGAAATCGACCCCCGAGAATTGCCCGGCTGGCACGTCGACGGCGATTTCTTCGCACATTTCCTCGACTCGCCCGAGCAGGGCTTGCTAGTCATCCCTCTCTTCACAGACATCGCAGAAGGCGGCGGTGGGACCTACATCTGCCCTGCTGCAATACCCGAAATGGCAGCGTATCTTTACGACCATCCCGAAGGCGTCAGCCCACGCATGACACCTCGTGCACAGAACCCGAAATGGCAGCCGGAGCAAGGCCTCAAATTCTTCAACGATCTTGCCGGCCGCATGCCACGAGATGGTTTTGTTGAAGCGCACGGCAAGATGGGCGATGTGTATCTCCTGCACCCGCTCATGTTGCACTCGGCTAGCAATAATAAGCTTCGGAATTTGCGGATCATTACGAATCCGCCTGTGAGCTTGAACGAGCCGATGAAGTTTTACAGGGAGGATGGAGCGTATAGTGCCGTCGAGAAGAAGACTATTGCTGCGCTTGAGGGGAGGGATTTGAAGGGCTGGGAGATTACTGGTAGCAGGGATGAGGTTATTCCGGAGAGGCTGAAGAGGCAGCATGAGTTGAAGGTTGCTGAATTGAAGAGGTTGGCGGAGCTGGAGAAGGGTGGAGCGGGCATCGATGCGCAGGTCAAGGAGGTAGGGATTACGGCGTGAAGACGGGTAGATTGTGATGTACAAGTAGGCCATGCCAAGCCATGGATCGTGTCTTTCAGTTCTACCTCGCACGCGCCTTTGCGTCAGCTTCCTAGCGATGTTTTGCTGAAGTTCTAGTTTATTCGCTCTCTTCTCGATGGCACATGCCTAATCCTCTCATGGCCGTGGAAGGGCCGTCCATGTACCGTGCCGCGGGGTCGAGTCTGGGGCATTGACGCGTTCCTTCAGGTGCCGGTCGTGGCAGAGGGGTAGACATCGACTTCGCAGCAGTTACACGTCCAACCGCAGCATGCCGACGTCAAGATCTCATCGATTGCGGCATGGGCAGGGCATCATTCTCAAGCTCTAATGCCATCAATCGGCCCGTCAAGCTGCTTATAGATGAGGTATATCCGCTGTAGGGAGGACATATACCTAGCCTCCTTCAGGTAAAGTTCTATTCCCTCCCACGAGTTCCCTTCCGTATTTCGTCAAGATGCATTCGGCTGCCCGATTACTTGCGGCCGTCTGCCTCGCGGGCGATGTGCTTGCTCAGACTAGCACGTACTTCTCACCTGGAGTGCCGACAGACATTCCCATTCCTGGTAATTATACAGGCGCCTACCGTCCTCGCGTACACTTCTCGCCACCTACGGAGTTCATGAATGGTACGACTTCGTCTTGCCCCAGGCTGAGACGGTGCTGACGTGCTTGTTCGATGGAAGATCCCAATGGCATGTTCGTGGATGCAGATGGCCTCTGGCATCTATACTATCAGTATGACCCGACCGCGACTGTAGCTGGGAATCAGCACTGGGTAAGTCTCACAGCGTTATTATCCTGATATTGCTGATATAGTTTAAGGGCCACGCCACAAGCAAAGATCTCTACACTTGGGAGAATCAAAAGATCGCCCTCTGGACCCCAAACAACTACACCTTCGTTTTCTCCGGGTCAGCAGTCGTCGATGTCAACAACACATCTGGTTTCTTTCCGAATCAGACAAATGGTGTAGTGGCGATTTACACGCTTGCTCAGTATCCCAATAATGCTCCGGGTCCTCAGACGCAGAACATCGCGACCAGTCACGACGGAGGCTATACTTTTGATGCTTACGCCAGCAATCCGGTCATTGACTCGACTTCCACGCAGTTTCGTGACCCTAAAGTGCTGTGGTACAAACCCGGCCAGCACTGGGTGATGGTCCTATCTTTTGCTGCGGACTTCTCGATTGGTATCTACACTTCGCCTGACCTCAAGGACTGGACGGCACAGTCGAATGTCACAAATGTGGGACTGCTAGGACTGCAGTACGAGTGTCCGAACCTAGTTGAGATTCCTTGGGAGGACGGACCACAGGAGACGGCTTGGCTGCTGGCGATCTCGATCAATCCTGGTGCTCCGTTGGGTGGTAGTATCACTCAGTACTTTGCCGGTGATTTTAATGGCACGCATTTCGAGCCTTTCGATCGCGCGGCCAGAATTGCGGACTTCGCGAAAGACAACTATGCTGGCCAATGGTTCTCTGGTATTCCTGGAACAGAGCCACAAGTATCAATAGCTTGGGCCTCCAATTGGCAGTAGTACGTGTCTTCTCGTGATGTGTTGCTACGTCGAGCTGACACAGACCTACTCAGCACTCAACAAGTCCCACCGGCCCCACAGAAGGCTGGCGCAGTCAAATGTCGCTACCTCGTGTGAATTACCTCAAGAATGCCACTCGAATCGGCTATGTCCTCGTCAGCGAGCCCTACAACATCTCCGCAGTCTACACCCAAGAGCTGGCCTACAACAGCAGCCTCGGCAACAGCTCAATCCTACTAGACTACTCCACAGTGGAATCCGCCGCCCTCTACTTCGAAGCGAACATCACCTCCCTCTCCCCAACAACCGCAGTCGGAGCGCTGAACTTCACCTTCTCCAGCTCCGTCTCAGGCGAGTACATCACAGGCGGTACCATAGTCAACGGCGACACCTGGCTCGATCGCGGACATACATATGCATTTGACAATCCGTTCTTTACGAACAAATTTTATGCGACTGGTCTGTATAGCGGGAGCGATAACGGGACCTGGACAATCAGCGGCGTGATCGATCGGTCCATTTTCGAGGTCTTTGTCAATGGCGGCGAGCAGTCTGGGACCATGACGTTCTATGCCACGCAGCCGCTGGACACGATGAGGATTGGCGCTGCGGGGATTGCGCCGAATGCGACGGTCAGTGTTGGGGTGTGGGCGCTGGCTGATACGTGGGCTGGGTTGGCGGATGCGAACGGGACTGTGACAGGGAATGTCACGAGTGGTGCTGGAAATGGGACGTATGGCCGGATGTGAAAAGGTGCGACGCATCAGGCTTCCATTGGCGTACTACGATCAGATTTATGTGGCTGATCTCTCCGTAGCGTGTAAGGTGTGTTTATTTCGTCGGTATCACCGGCAGTGTCACATAGTTCAGCTGCCCTTTGCCGAAGTGGAGATTGTTCTCTCCGGCGAAGACGTCCTCAGGCCTGTCACATGTTAGCTTGCTTCTGAGAACTGCACGTCGACATACCTGTCTTTTGGATGCCAATGTCCGAAGATCCCTGTTCCCTGGGTATCTCCACTGCTGACTTCAAACACCAACTTACTCCCCTTCTCCACCACAACATTCGTCGGCCACACTTCAACATCAACGGCATACGCCTCGCCAGCCTTGACGTCTTGCACATCGGTGCTGCGGTACTCGCGATGAGGGAGATACTCCTTGTGCCGAGGATCGCACTCCTCGACCTTTCGCAGGCTCACGCGTAGCCAGCCTTTGCACAGTGGGATCGGGTCGCCTGCAGTGCCCGTGTAGAAGATTTCCTTTCCTGCGCTATCGAGGTGACGTAGCGTGACAAAGACGTCGATGTCTGAAGGTGCCTTATTGTCTGATGATGTGGCGGAGACGTTCAGATGTGCCACAATGTGGCCGGTAATTTCGGTCTCCTCTTCAAAGGGTACAGTCGTAAATTGGACTAGTTGCGGATTGTCAAGCTTGCCAAGCGCCTTGTAAGTCACGAGCTTGTCTGATGCTGATGGCTCAGCGATCGACAGTCCATTGTCAGGTGTGAGGTAGTACTTGGTGTACTTCGTCCTCGCGATCGGCCACTCGCTTTCCGTCCTCCGCTTGAACATCTCAAGCTCCTTCGGTGCATCGTTGAAGCCAGGATTGCCTTTCCGCAGGACAATGTCGACAGCAGGCACCTTGCCCTTCTCGGACCATCCCACGCGGTCTTCGCCCTTGAGGAAGGCATCTAGAAAGCTCCGCTGGATCTCTACTTCCTCCTCATAGTAGAATGGCAGGTCGTGGCGTCCCACAATGCATCGCAGGTATTTGAACTCGCTTCCAGCATTCACGTAGCCCAAGATGTTGCCTCGCAAGTGCAGTAAGATGCCACCCCAGTTTGCCACCGACAAGAGAGGCACTTTGATATCCTGCGGGTTGTAGTCTTTGCTGGCGTAGTAGTCGTCGTCACGAAATCGGTTCTCGACGTTGTCAACGTTCTGATCGCGGCGGTTTGCAGCAAGCTCTTCGTCGCCGAGATTGCCTTCGATCGTGTCTGGACCCCAGTCGGCAGCTTTCCGTCCAGGCTTGCCGTACTGATTCGTAATGACCTGTCGATCCCACCAGAACTTAATGAACTGATTGCTGAAGATCCCGCCATGCCGGCATCGATCGCGGTAGTAGTCGCTCATACCCTCCCAGGGAATGATGGCAGCGAGACCCTTTGGCTGACGAGCAGCGACACGCCATTGACTGCCTGCATAGTAGGAGATCCCAAGTAAGCCGACCTTGCCAGATGACCACGATTGCTCTGCTGCCCACTCCACAACGTCGAAGAAAGCTTCGGAGGTTCCGCGAGACATCGTGTCGAGCACGCCAGGACTTTGACCGAGTCCTCGCTCGTCTGCTCGCACGACTGCGTAACCATGACTCGTCCAGAACTTGGGGTCTGGCGTCTCCCAAGCAGAGTGCTCCGACTTGTGTTGCGGGTTGACCTCTGCGAACGATTTCGGGTGGAAGCTGAAGCTGGTCAGCTCGAGGATCCTACAAACAAACGCTCATACTTACTCCGCGTATGAGATGTCCTTTCCATAAGGTCCGTAGGTGACCAGTACCGGGACAGGCTTGTCAGTCTTCGGGCGGTAGACATTGACACGAACAAGTCCACCCTCCTTCACTTTCAGCGGGACGTCGACATTCTGTTCGAACACGTAGGAGAAGCTGTCTCTGTCGACGACGCTGATATCGCGGACTTGATTGGGCATGATTGCGAGGTTCAATGGGAACAAAATACTTAGACCTCAAATGCCTTCCGTCGTCACTATAAGAAGAGAAGCGATGTAGGCCTCGCATACTGTGAGCAGTACACTGCCAGATTATCGGCCGACACAGTGTACATTGCCCGAAGGCCATGTTGCGGGCGGAGGAAGAGGTGGCGGTGTCGGAGAGGTGGGCGAGTCCACATCCCGTTGCACTCACGAACTTGACGCGTCAAACAGGCTGAGAACATCATCATTGTTATTCCTCCTCAGCCAGATAAATCTCCATGGCGATCTCGCAGTTCGCAGAGGCCACCATCATCGGATGAAATGGAGAATGCTCAAGAAGCAAGGAGGTGAGGCTACATGTATGCTTGCCTGAGGTGTTCACTCCCCAGCTCTCTGTTTGAAGCGGCTACAGAAGCCTTGATCGCCAATACGGTAAGTCTAGACTCGGCTGTCTAACATGATCGTCACTGTTGTTCATATGGTCGCTGGGTGGCTTCGACAAGACGATTTACCCCTCACCATGAGGCTTGCCCACGCGCGGGGTCAACTCTAGCCTTTCTCGACCGCAGACTATCAATTTGACCATATATACTGTTCGGCGAGACCATGTAGGCACCCATCGAGGGCCACGGGAGCCACAGCAACAGCAAACATGTCGGACTTACAAGCAGAGACATACGACCACGCTGGCAAGCCAGTCCACCACGGCCGCGCTCGCGTCAATGGCATACGAATGCACTACATCACTGGCGGCTCAGGCCCAGCGATCCTCCTTCTCCACGGCACGCCCAAGAACAGCTTCTACTGGTACAAGCTCTTCCCCTTGCTGACCAAAGACTTCACACTCGTTGCGCCTGATCTTCGGGGCTTCGGCTACACCGACAAGCCACCGGCGACAGACGGCTACGACTCTGTGACCAACGCCGACGATGTAGCGGAGCTGATGACCCAGCTCGGCCACGAGAAGTTCTACCTCCATGGCGAAGACCGAGGTGCCGACTATGCCTACGCAGTGGCAGCAAAGTACCGGAAACGTGTGCTCAAGCTCTCCTTCTGCGAGATGCTCGTCTCTGGCTTCGGACTTGAAGAGAGTAGCTTCTGGACCAAAGAGAATGTCACCGCGCAGTATGACATGCGAGGCGTGTGGTGCTGGCATCTCGGCTTCTTCTACTTGCCACACATCCCCGAGATGCTGATCCAGGGCAAAGAGCGCGAGTTCTGGGAGATGTTCATCAAGCAGGAGTGCTACAACCCAACCTCGATCGAGCCTGTAGCATTGAACCATTGGATCGAGTGCGTGAAGCAGCCAGGATGTCTGCGTGGGATCCTCGAGACGTATCGTGCAGGGCTGAAGAGCGGGGACCTGCACAAGGAGATGTTGAAGAAAGACGGCAAGCTGACGTTGCCTGCCATGACCATCGGAGCGCCAGAGTTTTTCGGGCCGACAGTGAAGGACAACATCCTGCAGCTGGCGGAGAGCGTGGAGCGGTCGAGGATATATGAGGAGTGCGGGCACAGCCTCGCGCTGGAGAAGCCGGAGCGGTTGGCCAAAGACTTGAAAGACTTCTTCCTTGACGATCCCGACTGGGAGCCGCCAAGATGATGATCGTTTGTACAATTTGATAGTAGTATAATCCAGCAAGGTCACAGCGCCACTGTTCCTCTTCACATTGTTGACACACATAGTGTAAATTGCGGACAGCATCGGCCTCAGTCGGAAAGTCTCCCAAGCTCGTCCATCAGATTGGCCAGATTGTCGACAAGTGGCGGTAGTCCCTGCTTGCTCTGAGGAAAGTTACCTCTCAGCACAGCGGCAGCAATGAGCATGACGCCTTTGGTATTGTACAACGCGCAGAAGTCACCGGTGATGTTCGTGTTGGCCTCCCTGCTTGGAAGAACGTCATTGGTGGCATTCGGTACACTCTGCAGGCCAGGCACGCCTCTTCCAAGCTGAGTGAATGCTTTCGAGTGCTTGTCTTCTGGGCCGTCGACACAAAACTTCTGCCTCGTAAATCCAGTGGGCGTCGCTACCGGTAGGATCTGCGAGTGCCGAGCCCGATTCCCGATTGGAGTGTGCATACCGCTGTTCCGACTGGCGTTCGAAGTGACCATGCCATAAACCCACAGCGTCAGCGCCGCGTGGTGCACTGCAACAGCGTAGAAATCTCTCAGTCTCGTCTTCTCGAAGGCACGAGCACTTCGAAAGACCTGGCCAGCGTGCCAGACGGCGTGCCGTGACTCGGACTCCTCTGTCCATGCCTTGATCTGTGGGTAGATCTTACGAGCTTCGTCCTCACCTGCGCGCCCGGAGAAGAGCTGTATGTCACCTAGCGACACATGTAGCGTCATCATCAAGAAGTGAAGTGTGAAGGTGAGCTCAGGTGGAGTGCCTGTGTCCGTCTCGCTGAAGGTAAGGAAGTTCGATAAGCTCTCGTATCTGCAGGGTTGTTAGTCGACAGTCCGCTGGTCTACAAGTCGTCAATACCTACATTTCTCGCAATCGCATGCTATGTATTGGACCACGCT
Source organism: Rachicladosporium sp. CCFEE 5018 (assembly GCA_002077045.2). Lineage (NCBI taxonomy): Eukaryota > Fungi > Ascomycota > Dothideomycetes > Cladosporiales > Cladosporiaceae > Rachicladosporium > Rachicladosporium sp. CCFEE 5018. Next base: position 108,384 of record KZ111143.1, read on the forward strand.
CTGTCTGCCTTCGAACAGGGTAGTGGCGCATCATCTGAGCTTGTTGCCGGTACTCCGACACATCATGTGCGATCGCATGTGCCACGAGGAGCTGGCAAAGTGGCTTGTCTGCGTAAAGTTTCGTCGTACCGATCAAGAGGGGATCTGCCACTATGTCGACCAGTGAAGGTAGGGGAGGGGCGTCGAGACTTTGTCGTGCAAGGAATGCATTTCGCCATGCATGTGCGTTGGGGGCGTGCCACAGATCGCGCGCTGCAGGTATGGGCAGTAGCATCTGCGAGGATGATATGAGTGCTGGACGGATCTGCACAAGCATCACCTGCGAGTCGTGCAAAAAGATATGGAAACACAATCGCTTCCAGCTTTCTTGCTCAACCCACTCTCGCCATTTCTCCTCCAGGACTGCGTCTGAGTCGTGTAGCGTTGGAGCCACATGCGTGTAGCGGAAGCGAGAGAATGCATTCGACCATGTCATCATCGTTGCAACTGGCTGCAGGAAAGCACTTGCAATCTCGGTCTTTCGCCGGAAGCCACTCCAGACACCGATGTAAATCCAGAGCATACTTGCTCTGACCGCTTGAATCTCTCGGGTCGTGCTGTTGTCCTTCTCGAAGATCTCGCCCACTGCAAAGCGCACGACTTCTTGCAGGATCAATCCCACTTTCCAGATAGGTGGCAAAGCAACGCAACCCGCCCCCTTTGCTACCATTGCAAGAAGCGACTCTGTGCGCGTCCGCTTGGGATCGAACGTTGGCGCATGTATTATCGAGTCGATCTGGTACGAGTCTTGTAGGAGCGCCAGGTCTATGAGATCTTCAAGCAACTGTAGTGAAGGGAATGAAGGAACAGATCTGCGCTACGGTCAGCAATGCTTTGCGATCCAATGCCTCAGCAGCTAACGCGAGACAAAGCTCGCAGTGAGTCACAGTGAGCGACTCACAGTCGATGCACCGTGCACTGCGTGACCACTCTCATCATCCGGTCTCTTGCCTCGTAGTCAAGCGAGACATGGTGATACTGCCTCGCACTCGGACTTGTCATCTGATCTGCTGCATCCACACGATCTTGCTGAACGTCAAGCTCATAGTGCTCCGAGAACGCATGCACACCCTGTGGAGGGATCCAATGGTTCCAGGACCACGGCGACTTGTCCAATGCCTCGGATCGGGAGCCTGCCTCAGATCCTGGCGTGGGGACACTCTCTTGAACCATCTCGCTTGCATGTAATGCCTTTACTGGCGGCGGTGCAGGTGTCCTGGCGAGACCATCTGATAGAAAGCTGAAGTCAAAGTCTGCAGGTCCGAAGTCGAAGTCTGCATTGAAGTTCATCACATCTGGCGGCATCAACGCTGCGTCGTTCATACCGGGTCCTCCCGGCATCATGATCTGTTCGAAAAAGTCGGGGTAGCCATAGTCGAAGATCATAGAGCTCATGTCGGTCGGAGGTCCCAGTGGTCCCGGCATGGTCTCTGCACCAGGAATTTGCTGCATTGGAGGTTGCATAAGCACGTCCTGAAAGCTATATGGCGTGGGAGCTGCATAGGTCGGCTGCTGTAATGACTGAGACGGTCGAATCTGGTGAGGCGCGTCTACGGTTCCCGTGCTCTCGCGACGTATGCTACTGGAATCCGCAGGTGGTACGACACTCGTCACGTTTGGCATCATGGGCATCCCTTCAGACGGTCGTCGCTCCTCGGTGTCGATGCACTCCACCTTGCGCTTCTTGCATCTCTAATGTGAGTCAGTTCCCATGTTCGCAACAATAGCGTGTCTGACCTACTTTGCACGGCCGATCATCGTCGCACTTGGTCTTTGCACGTATGCAAGCTTCGCAGGCCTTCTCGATGCGCTTTCGCATAGGCTCGCCCTGATTGACCTTGGCATGTGCGGCACGATGGCGATTCAGCAGATCGCTGTCAATGATGTCAGTACTCGATCGATAGCGTAAGAATGTAAAAGCTACTTACGCTCTGTTAAAGCCTTTCCCGCAATCTGGGCATCGGTACGCTCGTTCGTTATCATCTAAATCGTATTAGAGCTTGCATCGTACCTGCATGCGGGCAGTACGCACGAGTCTTCAGGTGGCGGTTCAGGTGATCATGCCTCTCATACGTGCGATCACATAGGAAGCATCTATGTCGGGGCTTGGCCGGCGTCTGTTCCGTAGCACTCTCCTGGGGCGCCTGCGAGCCTGGCGCTGACTCTGAGCTCGCTGGGGAGCTCTCAGCCATGACTCGCTTGACTTATTGGTAAAGTCTGACCACCAACCGTGTTGCGCTGCATGCTCCGGATAGCGTGCCGGGAGCCGAGCCTGCACACCACAGAGTCGCAATGTGTGAAGTGGATGGCAGCGAGCGAGAAGATCGGATCTGCGTGGGTGCACGGCGCGTAGTGGGTGAACTGATGATCTCTCTGGAACGAGATCTGGGGAAGAACGTGGAGGCGGAGCTGCTAGACTCGGCGTGCTCTCGCTTAGTCAGGATATGGGGTGCTCGAGGGAGATGAACAGTGGCGTGCATCGAGACTGCGTAACGTGCATGCGAGCACCTTTGAGACCATAACAATCTCAGCGACAGCAAGGACATGCCGATCTACTGAATGGACATAATCACTGAGCAGCAACACCCGAAGGTAATGCATCTACATTTGGACTCCTTCGGCCACAGCTGCCACTTCGCTCAATCATCACGACGAAGCCGGCACACCCTGCATCGTCGCTAGATCCTCTCCCAGCTTCTTTCCACCTACAACAATTGGCTGACTGGGCTGCAAGACATAGATCATCCTCGCCCACTTCGTGTCGCTCAGGTTCCTCCATGCATGCATCGTCCCTCGTTGGATGCACTGATCGCCAGGTCCCATTCGTCTCGTTTCGCCACTGTCGAGCACAAGCTCCATGTCACCTTGTAAAACAATTCCCAAATCTAGCGAGACAGTGCTGCGAGAATATTAGCTCTGACGCCCTCGTCAACAATGTCATTCGCAGACGCCTTCCGCACGCACCGATGCATCGGACTCAGATGCCCTGGCTTGACGTCCACGATCCGCACGACAGTCCCGGTGGTGTTCACCAGCCCTGGAGGTGACGCGAGGTACTTTTGGTAGCCATCGAGATCCTTGCCGTCGTTCATCTCGACTGGAAACTGCTGTGTGACATAGGGGAGCGAGAAGATAGCACTGCCGTTGTCGACGACCGTCGTTGGCAGCTTCTCGTCCAGCTGGTCTGAAATAACGCTTTTGCCTTCGGCATCGTGTGTGGTGATGATGCGAATCAATGGTCGAAGGTCGTTCTCTTGGGCCATTTTATCGATTGTATCTGGTGTTTTAGATGATGGTTGACTTGGTGTTGTGGCTCAGCACTTTGCTGTGATTTCTGTGACTTCCTCGGGGTCCACTCTGATACGAGACTTGTCCAGAATCGAATTGAGATGTCACCTACTATCCTCCTTGACCCGAAGCATACTTCAAGGTATGCTCATTCGGATGAAGTGGACACACCCACGGATCACGGCAACGAAGTGTCCGACACAACATTAACCCGAAGAACTGAACAAGAGACCTGTACAGAAAGTCAAGAAGACCTGAAGGCTGCATACTAGACAGCTCTCATACACTCAAGGAACGCACCAACCTTGGAACGCTACAACCATGACTTCATCACTGTCCGGCTACAGCTCACACTTTGGCATAAGAATGTCCCTTTCGGCGTAGGGTCTTCGACCAATCACCCAGAGCCACAAGGCGTGACACGACTGGAAGACAATATCATATTTCTAGCAGATCTGAACGACATACTGCAGGACATTCCGGATCTACCATCTTCGATATTCTCGCATCCCACCCTGAATGCCTTCGCAGCATTACCCAAATCGGTTCACCAAGATGTCCGAAGTAAGCTTCAAACCGCCCTGAAGGACGTAAGCACGCTGCCGAAGAATGCAGTAGAGCCCATCGCGTCCGTCACAATGCACCTCCCTGTCAGCTGTGGCGACTTCTCGGATTTCAGCTGCTCCTTCGACCACGTCCAGAACGCTTCAGAAGCCATGACAGGGACTCGCTCACATCCACCGGCCTTCTTCTACCAGCCCATAGGGTACGCTGGTCGATGCAGTAGCCTCGACGTCTCTGGCACTCCGCAGAATCGACCGATTGGGACGTACTGGACAGGTAAGCCAGGAGCGAGTGACATTACTTTCGGGCAAAGTCGAAGGATGGACTATGAGCTTGAACTAGGCGCTATCGTGGGGAAGCCGCTGCCGAGAAAAGAAAGGCTGCTTGCGAAGGATGCTGGCGATCACATCTTCGGTTTCGTCCTGGTGAACGACTGGAGCTGTAAGTTCTGACGCTGCCTTCTTCTCGCGAGAGTACACTAATACAATCCAGCCCGAGACATCCAAGCACTGGAGATGAATCCCCTCGGTCCACTGAACGGCAAGAACCTAGGCACAAACGTCTCACCTTGGATTGTCACATCAGATGCGCTGAAAGCCTTCCGCAAGCCTTCGATCGCCCGTAGGGAAGGCGTGAACATCCCCAAGCATCTGAGTGACTCCGGAAACGAAGCACTAGACATTACGCTCCAGGTCCACTTATCCAGTGAGACTGATCGAAAGTCCTCCATCATCGCATGCAAGTCCAACAGCGCCTACATGTACTGGACGCTTGAGCAATGTCTGTCGCAGCAGGCCTTGGCTGGCTGTGGGCTGCGGACCGGCGACATTGTGGCGACAGGGACCGTGAGTGGTAGCGGCGAAGACCAACATGGCTGTCTGATGGAGTTCATGAAGCAAGGCGCCACTCCGCCAAGAGGGTATCTTGAAGATGGCGAAGTAGTGACATTAGATGGGTACTGTGGTGAGGGCGTGGGGTTCGGAGAGTGCGTTGGGACGCTCTTGCCTGCCAAGCCGTTTGATCATTTGCTATGAAAGGCCCTCGTGTAGAGGTACAAAGTCTACAGCGTTGCGGTCCACCTGCTAGACCCTGTTTCTCTGCTGCAGAGTGCGTTTCAGTCTCAGAATGAACAATTATCAAAAGCTTTGACAGGGTCAAGCGTCCGGCGCCGCGGTGCAGTCGAGCTGATTTCTTGAAAGATATGTCCCGAAGCAGGCGAAGTCTTGGACTTCCAGATTTCAGCAAAGTTGGCATCGCTTGGGCGTTCCCGCTGTCCGGAATAGCGTACGCACTGGTGCTTGAGAAGTGCGCCGAGCCGTAGCAAAGCAGGCAAGAGCAGAACGACATCGTTCCTGGTTGGCCGGATCGAACAACTTAACTTGAACCTTACCTCAGGCCGAGGCTGCTCACACATACTTCCTGTCCGGATCCAGCCGCTCCATTAGGTCCATGGTATACTCGTACATCGTGAATACGATGCCACCACTAAAGACCAGTCTGCCCAAACGCGGCACCGCACCACTCCACAACTGCAGCACACCCTCTTCTCGGAAGATCTTGACTGCGCAGTCTATGCTGTTCTTGTACAGACCCTTCGCGTCGAGTGACTGCATCCTCGTCTTGACCGTATCAATTGGCTGAGTGGCATACACAGTAATGACTCCAGCCATCCCACCAATGCCGAACGTGGACAAGGCGCCCAACTTCTCCCCAGGAGCCACATATGATTGCGCCAGCTGCTTCAATGACGTATAAGACGAGAAACGCACAGCTGAGTTCGCAGCCTGTCTTGCAGTTGTTGGCACGAATCCCTTAAAGAACCCCCTGACACCCTGCTCGCGGAAGATGACTCCAGAGCCGTGTAGAAAGCCGTTCATGCGCGGTTGTGGCCGCTTGCGATCGTCTATGAGTTGCGTCTTAATACTCTCGAACGGTGTGACAGCAAGCAGGGACTCTGTTGCCCCAGCCAGGAAGCCGCTCACAACTGTCATGGGCCCCGATATCCCGCCCTGTCCATCGCCGAGTAATTGCTTGTATTGATCAAACGCCACGAAGCGGACACCAGCTTTTATGCTGTTGCCAATGATCAAAGTCGTGCATCCAGCGTACCATTGTGCACCAAACGGAGGGAACGGGACTTTCTTTGCTGCAGACAGTCGGGAGTTGAGCTGTATGCGAGTTTTCGCGAATTCGGCTGGGTACGTGATCGCGACCTCGACGGCGCCAGCGGATGAGCCTGCTAGGACACTTCGAAGTGGTGAAGGCTTCTCCTTCTTCTTTGGCGACTGGGATTGGTGGGTTGTGAGGCCAATGTTTGGCACTGTGATTGTTGACATGATCGCGTAGCGGTGAGTCTCAATGGCTCAAGACGTGTACGAGATCTGACACTCCTGACCGAGTAGGCTACGTCGATCTTGCTAGTACTAGCTGCTACGCATCGGGGCTATTGTTGGTAGGGGAGTACCTTCGTGTTCAAACATTCGAGATGCTCGTCATTTCTGGAGCGGAACGAGGTCCGCCACACTCCCGAGCTCTCTGTAAACCTTCCGGTCACATGCGATACACCACATCCAGTGTACATACCCATCCTTCGATCTTGCGACCTTTCAAGCCACTCTAGATCTTGCCGCCGTCTTCGAGAAAAGTTCCCACTATGCAGTCCCTTCGCGCCATCGCCCGCGCAGCGCCCCGAGCAACATCTCGCATCACATCCTCCTCCATCCGCACATCGATAAGACCATCATGGACATCATGCAGCACACCTCTTCGCACACAATCGCCATGCCTAGCAGCAGCGTTCAGCACATCTCGCCGGACATTCGACGCATCATCAACAGAACTCGCGGCAAAACTTCAGTCAGAGCTCCAGCTTGAGTCTGAAAACGCCGAGACGACTGTAGGGTCAAATGGGAACGTCGAGGCCTTCTTCAACGACACAGACTGGAAGCTACATGAGACTGATGGCGAGACTGTCGTCAAGCTAAGCCGGAATTACGAGGGCGAGCTGATCGAGGTCCGCTTCTCGATTGCTGAATTCAACACGCCGTATGAAGACCGGAGAGCTCAGATGAGGCGCTCATGGACGAGGAGGATGAGTTGGCGGAGGGGCAGAGCGGCGGTGCGAACTCCAAGGGGGCGATCAATCAAGGCAAGACGGGTGGTGGGAACTTCAAGGTCGCGCCGGAGGATGATGTTGCGCCGGCTGACCGCGATGAGCTGAGGAGTGCTGAGGTATGTTGTCATGTTCTGTATATCGGCGACGACTACTGACCATTTCCAGGACGAGCAAAGTCTTCTCCCCGCGAACGTCAACGTGCTCATCTCCCACCCATCGTCGCCAAACAAGGGCGCTCTCCGCATCAACCTCATGGCAGACTCTGGCGAGTTCCGCGTCGAGAACGTCACGCACTTCCCTTCAGCCGACCTCCCTGAAGCTCAAGTAGCAAGCCAACCACTAGACACCGAGACCGCATACGCTGGACCTCCCTTCATGCAACTGGACGAGGACCTGCAGGCACTGTTCGAGGCTTACCTGAATGAGAGAGGCATTGACACGGCACTGGCTATCTTCATTCCGGAGTACATTGATGTGAAGGAGCAGCAGGAGTATGTGAGGTGGCTGGGCAAGGTGAAGGAATTTGTGGAGTAGTGGGCATGATGTAAAGGGTTGGCAAATCATGAGTGTAAATCAGACGGTATGGGTTTCGCAAGTCGGGCAGCTGGGCGTTCCGGTATGCTACATGTATGGAGACGTATGAGTGCAGCGCTTTCCGGCGCAAGCATCACCACTCTATCTCACATACTTTGCCTATCCTTGAGCTCTCGTTGCCTGTTGCAAAAGTTGTAACGAGGAGATGTCTGCCTACCAGTGCACACCCCACAACACAACCTCAGCTTCCGCATCACGTCCGCTGCCTTCATCTAAGTCGGCCGCATGCACAACCATGTATGCGTGCACCGACAACAGCAAAAGACATGGTGGCGCGGCCAGCGAAAAAACCATCTCCCCACCAAGGTTCGAACTAGGGACCTCAAGATGATCAGAATCCATTACAGTCTTGCGCTCTTCCAACTGAGCTATGGAGAGGCGATTCAAATTCGATCAGTAGTGTACATGATTCCTTGATCAAATTGGCAGACGCGACTCAACCCGCCTGTTTACGCATTACCTTCTACTTTGCGCGCTTTCCAACTCTGTCTCGACCGCATATCTTTGCCCACGCACCGATGCATCGCCTCGCTTCCATGCTCTTGATAGCCTCGGGCTAATCTAGCAGCATATACTTGCGAAGTCGCTCCTCCGGGCACGGCACGATTCGTCGCACAGGCGTGTATTCTGTGCGGCGGTGACCCTGCAGCTGGCATCTGGCCGTGCTGGCCTAGATCTGTGTGGCGGAAGCTGAACCGGAAGCCAAGCAGCAGCTCGAGGATTGTTATCCCTCATCCCCGAACGACCATCTCGATCTTGCGGAATACGACGCCTCTCAAAAAGGGGCTGACTCAAGATCTATTTTTGCAGCTCCTCCCGTCATAGATTCTGGACGAGCACTTGCGTGCAACTCCGGCCACCACTCATGCCTCTCTGGAAAGACGCAAGTCTTCTAGATCGAACCCCGGAATAGTCTATTTCACAAAGCCGGAAGTCTACACGCCAAAGTAGAATGTGGCGCCTGTCCAGACTTTTGCGCGACCCTTTCAGCTTCTCTCAAAGCCTCATGGCGCTCACATGGTCTGAATGCACAGCCAGCCATAAAACATGCGCGGAGATGGTTTTTGTTCGACCGCAGAGCATGAAACCCGTACACATACGTTGGTCACCCCCGACTGCGTTCTCTCCGAGTAAGTAAACCTGTAGCCATTCGCTTGAGTATATTCGACATCATCATATTGTCCTCGAAGACGATTCTATCGCTCTCCACTGTCGTTTCTGGTACATTCGCCACGGCTTCATGTCCTGCATCCACAACCTGCACGGGTCTCACCGCGTCTGTCGCGTCTGCCCTCAAGACCTACTCGCTAGCACAGTCATGGTGCTCTCAAAAGTACCCCGTGCCCGTACAGACCTGTACAAGTACAGCGCCAGTGTCGACGGTCACGTACATCGCAGGAACGAGCAAAGTTACAGCTACAGTCACTACTGTGTCGATCACGTCCGTCCCTTGAAGCCGTTGCAATTGTGTAAACACTGACATTTTCCAGTGTCACACCCAGTACCGTGACTTTGACATCTACGAGCACGCAGACGCCTGATCAGGCTGTCACACTGGACGTGAGGACTACCGAGAACGTAGGTGTACCCGCATCCTCGACACACAGTATTCTCTGAACTCACACTGTTTTAGGACATCACCACCTCCACCGCTACAGTCATCGCTGCAATCTTTGTCAAACGCGATGGTATGCTTACAGTACGAAGCGCCGGAACAGCCTTGCCAACCCATGTCTACTATCTCATGGGCTCAACCATTTCCACGAGCACAGTCACGGGCGCAGCTCTAAGCGCACGTGCGGTCGACTCGAAGGCGTCACAGCTCAGCAGCCTACAGAAACAAGCGTCGGCCTTCGTCGGAGGCGTCTGCACATGCTTGGAGACACCGCGAACTACAACAGTCACAACAACTCCAGTCATCCCTGTGAGGACTCCCGCTACCAACACTATTAGTGTGACCGCCACGAATACAGCGTAGGCATCAGTCCCCTTATCGAATCATGACTTGCACATACTAATGCAATGCAGAACCGTCACTGCTACAATCTGGACGTCAATCGTCGTGACGGCCCCGCCACCTACGAGCACGCTCACGCGGACCGAGACGGTCGTCTCCACAACGGTTGTGACTACAACATCAACAAATACCCAACAAGCCAGTCCGATACCTTCCACCGTCCCCTGCGGCCAGACCGAAAGGAACACGGATGGGTTCACTGTCCGCTATACCTGCAGCGCCCGCCGATCAGCTAGAGGGGTCTGTGAGGGCACGTTCTCCAGCCCTTCATTGCAGGCATCTCGGGACCAGATCAGGAATGGCGGAGACGTCTTCGGCGTCGATTACAATTACAGTTCCTCGCTGTGCACAACGTGGACTTCTCCGTGCGCGAACGCGGGATGCGATTCCCAATCCGGAATGGACCATTTCATCGTGAGGCCTGCAGCTGGAGTCGTGTTCGTCGACATAGCGGACTTCCTTTCGCCGCCGACGTACGAGTGAGCCGCACGTCGTTCGGTCTCGACTGTGGCGAGCACCAGAAACCCGCAATGGTGTATGACTTCACATGTTAGCCTCAGCGATGCCATATCTTGCGACGTGTCTCACGCACTTCGAACGTAGCATGCAAGGCTGCTATGATTCTGTCGTAGATTTGCAAGATTTGTGCAGCACATGGCAGGAGTGGTGCTGAACGCGCCTTGCGTACCGCCTGAACAAACGCCATATAAATCGGAGGACCGATAGCATCAAGCGAAAAGCGTGTCGATACGTACTTACTCCCTTGAGACCCTAATATGAGTTGGACTAAGCCAGAATGAGAATGAGTACTTTGACAGAGGTATGAAAAAGTAATGAACATATGCTATCCAACAACACATCGGTTTCGCTGCATAGACTATCGGGAAGCATACCACCAAACGACTTCCAGTCTTGATCGCGAAGATCGTAATACATATTCCTCACACGCAACAGAGTGCTAACCCTAATTGAGACAGCGCCTTGTGTGATAAAATGAGTATGAACACGAGTTCATTGATAGATGGCCGAATCGTATATATCATCAAGTTCCTCATCAGCTGCCCCCCATCATCCCCTCGATCCTCTCCGCTACCTCACCGGGCTTCTCAAATACATACCACAATCTCCTATCGACGCCCTTGAAAGCCTTCTCGAATCTCCCACTCGAGTTCTTCTCGTTCTCGTTCATCTCCGCAATGCCAGTGACCTTCCTGATGAAGATCGCTCCCACCCACTCCGGGAAGGCTCTGGCTGCATTGCCATAAGCCTCAGGATCAGACTGCGTGCTGTCACCAATGAGTATGAATTTGCGTCCAGGAAGCCAGGAGTGCACTTTTGTGATGCGGTCCGTCTTGTACTCATTTGTGCCTTGGGAGAGGGAGGTGATCAGACCGCCTAGATTTTGCCACGAGGCATCGCGCAAGATGGTAGTACCGGATGGGTAGTTGGTGGTCAAAAATGTGCGCAGGAACGGGTAGAGATTGTAGGGCGAGGCGCTGAGGTAGAAGAAAGGTGGCGACTCGTTGTTCGGGTTCTTTGATGCCAGTAGCTTATTCAGATGAGCGTACAATTCTGGCATTCCTGAGATGGGCTGAGGTGTTTCGACACAGAATGTGTTAGTCAAAACGCCTACAGGCGATGGCGTTTGGGTGACCTTAATCGTGTCGTCAATGTCGGACAAGATCGCCCATCCAGTAGGTGCAGCAAAGTGGGTTGTGGCTGGCAGTCCAAATGGCGGAGGAAGATCGAAAGCTGCAGTCTGTACGGCTGGCGCTGAGGGTCTGCGTGTTGTCAGTCGCATCACTGAGTAGACTTCATGCAAGTAACGTACTGTATCTGCAAGTCATACACCTTCGAACTGATACCACTCTGACTGCTCGGACCAAGCTCCAGCCTCGCTTTCCCATCAACACTGACATCGATCGTCCGTTTCGGCAGCACGGTATCAACAAACGGCTGCAACCTTTTCGCCACCCTCTGCCTCGTCACATCATCCGCCTTCAGGTCCACAAAGTCGAGAATAGTACTCACGACCCGCGAAACATCCTTGCCAGAGTTTTTGATGAAGTATGCGGCCACGAACTCGGCTTTCCATCCCGAGTTCGAGTCACGAAATGCTGTGTTGTCAAGTATCCAAACAGAGTGCAGAGCCGGGTCTATGAGCTTGATGGGAGTCCAAGGCCAATTTATTGGGAAGCGATCAAAGAGGTCTGGCATAGCGTGGCGGAGCTCAGCATCTACGTCTGGACTCCATGGACTGCTACGTTCGATGGCGCCGAAGGAAGTGGCATCGACGAGGGCACGGCGGCCTTGGGAAGTAAGCTCATTGAAGAAGTCCATGGTCGTGAAGGCCTCGGGGCTGTTAGTCGTGAGGTGTATAGCAGATGACCGAAGTCACGATCAATAACCTGCTGTATCTTGTCTGTGATGTGTGCGAAAATGTGGCAGGGCCTAGCGGGTGTGATGTTCGGTCGCGGCGCAAGCCCGAGTATGCTGATCACTCGACAGAAGACTATTACGATAGTCAGACCAATTGTCTAAGACAAAGAGCTGCCCGATAGCTGTGCGAGGTCGCTGTGTGACAAGCTCGAGTGTGGTCACACTCAAGCGCCACGAGCTGCATGACGCCGTTGGCTGGGCGGCGGTGAACTCTACTCTGTCCTGGAATGGACGGTCATGCTGCATGCTGGTAATCGTAGAAGACGGCCCAATTAATACGCCAATGATGGCGAGCAGAAAATGCTATCATGGGGACTAAACCAAGATGTACAAGACTCGACATGGTATTGCGGTTCACGCTGCTGCCGTGGCTTGGCTCCACCTTCTTGTGGTAAGCCAAGGAAGAAGCTCACGAATATTAGAGCACACATGTTGCAGCGAGCACGAGCACATGTCATCTGGCAGTGATGTGGCAATGTGAAGTCAGGCACGCTGAACAAGCCGATCTGATCAAATTGATTGTGGCCGCATGCATCCTGAGGTAGACGACCAGCCTTCTCTCTTCCATGCGAAATTTCCACCCAATATAAACAAGAGTACAGCCGTCACAGAACCAAGTCCTATCTATATGTCCTTGCGGATGTATGCAACAGGGCCATCGTACACCTTGCGCCCCTTGACTGCGTAGTATGCAGCAGCAAGGATAAGGACACCGGCGAACTGTAGAATGTTGTTAGTGGTAAAGACTAAGCGGATCATTGAGGGTCTGCTTACAATGACGATGTTCCAATTGAACGACACAGGCGTGAGATCGATGGGCGAAAGGGGGAAGAAGTTCATGATGAAGCACCTGAAAGCACTGTCAGCATGTGTCGGTGATTCTGATTGTTAGAGAGCTCAACTCACAGTCCAAGGAACAACACCGACGCGATATTTATCGGCATGCCCCACCTGCCCAGACTCCATCGGCGCGGCAGCAGCGGCTCATTCTTCATCCTCTTGACGATGATGCAGCTGATCGAGATGATGTAGGAGATAAGCAAAGCACCGGTGCCTAGCGAGGTGATAATGTTGAGGGCGACTGCGCTGCCCAGGTTGATCAGGGCCAGAAGCATCGAGAACACGTAGGAGAAAATGATCGAGTTGAGCGGAATAGCCATGCCCGGACGGACGTGAGAGAGCCAGCCACTGAAAGGAGTGCCTTTATCACGCGCCTGGAAGCTGTCAATAGGGACTCGAATATCAAGTCGCAAGGGACACATACGAAAGCCCACAGCTGGCGGGAGGACGTGGCAAAGTTGGTGACGCAGCCGAAAAGCAACATGATAATCAGGATGGCGGTCATGACTGACGTGCCAGCAAGCGAATGAGTAGTGTTGTAGAAGACCTGCAAATAATTAGCATTGACCTCGATCAGAGTATCATTCTTCAATATATACCTGGATGAATGGGTAGCCAGTCGGCGTGCTCAAAACAGTTTCTAAATCTCCGATGACCATGCAGAAGGTAACAATCATAACGAAACCCATGGCTCCATTCACGGCAGCGGTCCACATCATAGCAAGAGGCAAGCTGCGCGAGGCGTCGCGCAACTCCTCGGACATGTGGGTAGCACTATCCGGTCCAATGAAGGAAAAGACAGGCGACAGAATACCGACCAAACAACTGAGACCTTGCGAACTCCAGCCCCCTCCGTTGCTGAACGTTGTGAACACTTCGCGCGCGGGCGAAACGTCGGCAAGAACCCAGAGTACGATGAGGATGGCGAAGAAGCCGCAGATGTGCAGGACAAGCACCACTCCCTCGAGCAGGGGCAGCTTCGCAGCGAAGAATGTGTTGAAGAGGATACTGAAGGTCAAGACTGCCCACACAATGAGTGTCCCCTGCCATGCAGTCGCGTTGTAATCCGGGTTGTTCAGCTTCGCAAGACCTTGGATGATGGTTCCGGCGAGGTAAGCAATAGCGGTGTTGCCGACTTGCCAGCCTAGCACGCAGAGCCAGCCAACGACGTAGGACAGTATTTTCTGCGAGCTTCGAGGCGCGAACTCGCTGACCCAGTGGTATTGTCCGCCAGTAGTAGGTGCCATGCTAGCCATCTCGGCCATTGATGCGATTGCGAGTAGGAAACCGATGAAAGCAGCCAGATACATCCAGATTGCGCCAGCAGTGCCACCGTTTATCAGAACAAAGATCGACGCGCTGAATTGAGCCTCCCAAGTTGCCATCTTTCATGGATGCTGTTAGTAGGAGCTCGTCAGACACGGTCCAGCAAGCTACATACCAATACCATCGTAAAGCCGAATATCGTGACGAATCGAAAGTTGCGCCTCGTCTCCTGCTTCTTTCCCATGCGCACCATGTCATGCTGGTCATTGGCATTGCCGCCAACCTTCTCTGCTGTGACCTCATCGGTGCTGGCGTTGTCACCCAAGAATGACTGCATCGTGACCGGCTCCTTGTGGCCCTCCATTCACGCGGAGACAAAGTATGTACGAGAATGCGACAATGGAAGTCTACAGTATTCGAGAAGGAGGAGAACCCTAATCAACGAGATAGAAATGCGCCTCAAAGAAACGACTTACAGGGAGGCTCGAACAGTGATGAAGGGCCCAGGTCCACCCGGAGCGTAGTTAGGTCAGCGGGCCGTGTGGCATCGCCTGCGGTGCGTGTGCGGCGTGCCCCACACACGTGAAGACGCACAGGGTTGAGGGCCGGCATTTGCAGCCAGAGGCCCACGAAAGAAGGCCACGGCACGTCTTCTCCCGACGGGACCAAGCATTCTGCGAGTCGCAGACGCTGCCCACATTGTTTCGCTAGTGCTTGATGCGTTTACGGTCGTGTGTAGCCTAGCGCATTGATATTGGTGAATGTGTTGCAGCGTAAGGTACCGAGTACTTCTGCATGGGCGACCATGTTGCGCGAGAGACACTGATGGTGATCTCCCATCCTGGAGCCAAGCTTCGTGTCCAGTGGTGCAACGGGAGTCGCTAACTGCTTTCATAAACTTGCTAATCTCTACGATATCATTGCTGTGAAAGCTTTGTCCAATTGCCGCATTCTGTGGAACCGAAGGAAAGACCCTCTCTTGGCAGTGTGCAAACTAGGGACGGGGAAGTCGAGCCGCGCAGTGGTCTTTGACATTTCTAAGTGGCCAAGAAAGTATGATAGCGGTCGATCGCCTCCGCACCTTCATTACCCGGCCATTGATAGATGTCATTTGAATCGATGTGAAGCGCAAGTATGGACTACGCCATGAGATACATATGTGCAGCACGTTCCAAGACGGCCAAAAAGCGGCGATGCATGTCGGGCAATGATCCGCATTGATAACGATGTCCAGCATGGGTGTACGCACGTGCGTGACCAGGTAGTATGCGCTACGTTGTGGTTGCATGCAGGTGTAATATATACTGTGTGTATGATGATCGCTAGGCGAATAATGCCTCAACGCAATGTCGGGTGCGACACAACATTAGCCAGGGACCCGCGACTTGTGCAACTCTGATCTTCTGCCAACCACAGCGCTCACACCAACCATTGGCATTATTGGATCAGCCGTGATTCGACTCTAATCGATGATCGCCATAGCTGCCGAGCCAGGTAGGCTCTGTGTGCACATACGCGCATCTAGATGTGCACCTATCTCGACTGACTGAGCCGATTGTTAAACTTAGCCGACGCAACACCTAAGTCCTTTTACAGTAGCGAGACGTGTTTGATGATTTCAAGCACCAAAAACTGCGGCTGAGGTTCCATGCGAGCAGGCGTCTAGGTACTGTACTCCTAGCATCGCGGTTTGACGAGCGGGAACGTGGCGGCATCCTTCGCGGCAGGTAGTGTAGATAGTGGAGCGAGCTCCGACGTTGCGTGTTACCAATCGAACATCCACCTCTTGAGCTTATTCACGTGACTGGCGTCCACTTGCCGGCCTCGCTAGACCGGAAGTCTGTCTCAGATTGATGATGCGCGCTGCGAGTCACGGCCACGTTATCTCTCTTGCGCGATAGTCTGCGATATTACCACACGGGCGGATCTGTCCTCAGTGTAAGGCTGAATGCCCGCATTGCCGTGCCACATGGATGCGTGGGTATACCTAGGTATCATACTCGACATCAGCAACTCAACAGCTACCCCATGCTGCTGACACGAGCACCACTGATACCGTGGCGCTAAGCTGAAGTCGCGCCCTGGCCCGGTCTGCCCCGTGTCTTTTACCTCCGCCAACTTCCTCTCCACTTTGCGCCATGTCACCTCGGGAACTTCCACTTACAGGCATTCTCTCTGCCGCTGCGAGTAATGGGAGCACGCAGAACACGGGTAAAGTCGTGCTAAGGACTTGAAAGGCCAGAGCGCGAATCCTCTCCCAACATTCCGCTGGCAGCTCGAGGTACGACAAGAGGTCAACCTGAACTCAAATCTGGTGGCTCGATTGCCGCGGACGGGCGCTCGCGTGCACGAGGAAGGGGTGCATCTTGTGCCTGGCCTGGGCGTCACCGTATGTCTGGTATCCACCTCTCCACAAGCTACGACTTGATCTAGTCCTGGCGGATCCTGTGCTGGTAGAACTACGGGCGGTTTGCGGTGGAAGTACGCTGTGTTGCACTGGACTTTTGGTTTCACCACTGCGATCATGGACCTCGTGCCACGAGCGACAGAAGGACCCAACTTTGCGTCCTTCGCGCCAATCACCGAGTATGATCATGCTGGATACATCTGGATCGCAGCACTATACTGCATGTCGGTGTCGTTACTAGTGCTTTTCACGCGAGCATACATCAAGAAGAATACTTTTGGCAACGATGACTGGTCTTTCGTGGCATCATGCGTTCGTAGGCACCCGAGGATCATTTCGATGAGCCGGTACTAACCTCCACGCAGACAGTGATGCTGGCACAGGTCATTGCGCTACTCGTTGCTCTGAAGAATGGCCTCGGAAGCTCTTCAGCCTTGCATTACGACACCCCGACAGATGAAGCGCAAATCGGGACAGCCGGCCGGGCTACGATGGCTGCAGACATGCTCCTCATCATCGCCCTGGCACTGGGCAAGATCTCAGTGATTCTGTTCATACAGCGACTGCTGTCGCGCGATCTTCGGACCCTCAATCTGGCTTGCTACGCTCTATGTGGCGTCTACGCTGTCTGGGGACTTGCATCAGTTATCACGCTAGGCGCGATGTGCAATGGACCAGAGTACGTCGCAGACGGGCTGGAAGCGCGATGCGGTGATCAGGTGCGTCAAGTTAGAGATGCGCCTCTACGATATTTGGCGACTGACATGCAGCAGAGCGCGCGATGGGGCGGGATCGCAGCCTTTGACGTTCTTACTGAGCTCAGTCTCATCGTCATGCCTTTCGTCATCGTGTGGCCATTGCAAATGTCCACCAAGCTCAAACTGCAAGTGACATCTGCCTTCTCGTTCCGCCTTGGGTAAGTGCGCACTCCATCCTGCAAGGCTGAAACCCAATTCCACCAGTCCGATCATCTCCGGATCAAGCCTTGCTGACATGCCTCGTTCTCAGTGTGGCCGCGCTGGCAATTACCCACGCCGTATATGCATCCCGTCTGCCTCGCAGCGCCCACCCCAGTCTTGCTTCGATCCCTCGCATTGCCCTAGCGGAGGCCGAGCTCTGCTGGTCCATCGTGAGCGCCACAATCCCGAACCTCAAGTCCTTCATGTCCTCCTTCAACACCGGCTTCGGACATAACGACTTCGCCTTCACGGTCACAGGCTCAAACTACGACATGAACGGCTCGCGGTCAAAGAGCGGGAACCACAACATCCCCTTGAGCAACATGAGCCGGAATCGCTCGAATGGGCGAGCCACCCCAGGCTTCATGGAGTCGCTGAGGCCTGAGGGTCATGGGTATGAGGTCGAGGTTCGTGGCCAGCAGCAGGACTCCGCGAGTGTGGGTAGTGGCCAGAGCGAAGAGATGATCATAAGAAAGCAGGTTATCATGACGGTGGACCGGGATCAGGGTGGTAAGAGGCGACATAAGGCCATGTAGGATGTTGCTCTTGGATACAATGGACATAGACAGGTATTATGATACCGGGATCTGGCGTTATGTAGGGAAGGCTACTTGAGCGGTCATTGTATATAGTATCATATACCCGTTCACGATCGCACAACACCTTTGCTGGGATACTCCTCATTGGCGATTAGGTATTCGAATCAGTGAAGACGACCTTCGACATCCTCGCCCGCACAGCGGATGCTTATCTGCCTATCGACTGCCTGCCGCCAGCGTCACTGTAACCAATGGATTACCGCATTGCCGCCTGAATGATGATCACGTGATGATCACATGTTGGCAAGTCGCGTCCCCTCAAATCGCGCTTGACGCGTAAAGTGCCGCCACACCCAAACACTCGACTTGCATCTTGCCCTTTCTCACTGCATCTCCATAATACAGCTGCAGCAGTCATCTAGTGGAACGCCTTAAGCTCATCACAACTACCTGCTACGACCAAGCTTGAAACATCACGTACGACAACTTAGATAGCTAATCTCAGCCATCATGGCGACAGGTGAGGAGATGCTTCCACTATCGATGTTACCGCCAGAGTACTGACAGGCTGCATTCAGTCTCTTTACTCAATGTCTCCGTTCGCAACAATCCCGCGGCCTTCGACGCACCGTACGAGTTCGAGATCACATTCGAGTGCTTGGAGCCGTTGCAAAAGGACCTGGAATGGAAACTGACATATGTCGGCTCTGCAACCTCGTGAGTGCGAGACAGCTCCTCTAGGCAGCAGCGCCACCATCTGACAAACCTCGTCTAGCTCTGAGCACGACCAAGAACTCGACTCCCTCCTCGTAGGCCCGATCCCCGTCGGCGTGAACAAGTTCGTCTTCGAGGCCGACCCACCAGATCTGTCCCGCATTCCGGACACGGAGATCCTAGGCGTCACTGTCATCCTCTTGACATGCTCCTACGATAATCGCGAATTCGTGCGTGTGGGCTACTACGTCAATAATGAGTACACGGACGAATCACTCATTGAAGAGCCGCCTGCGAAGCCGATCCTTGAGAAAGTGAGGCGAAGTATCTTGGCTGAGAAGCCAAGGGTCACACGGTTCGCAATCAAGTGGGACAGCGAGGAGAGTGCGCCAGCGGAGTTTCCGCCCGAGCAGCCAGACGTTGATGCTCAGGAGGATGATGGGGCTACGTATGGTGCTGAGGAGGAAGAGGAGGAGGAGGCTGAGTTGGGAGCTGCTGAAGGTGAGGTGGCTGCCAAGGGTGAGGATCACGAAATGGATGGCGTAGACGAGGCTCCAAGTGGGAAGAATGAGGAGGACGATGAGGCTGAGGACTCGGATGATGGGAGCGAGGATCTCGAAGCTGAGAGTGAGGGTGATGAAGACGATCTCGAAGATGAGGAAGCCGAGGTTGAGGAGAACGGTGATAACGGCGAGGACATGGAGATGGATGATGGGCCTGTCGAAGGTGTCAAGAATGGGGTGCCGCACGCTCAGCCGGATGTGATGGTGCATTAGGACCGCGCTACTGAGACGGTGTTGCCTATCGGGGTGAAGGCCTGTATTTAATGATCTGTGAGTACGACATCGCGAGAGAGCACTAGCAGCATGGGCATGGCGTTTATAAAATAGAGATGATTTCGAGTTGCAGACTATCTACCTCATGCTCCAGTGAAAGGAGTGTTTACTTCTGCATTACCTTCTCCTGCTTAGTCGCCGGTGCCAAGCTTTTGCTGCCTATTGTACGTGGACTTCACTCCGTTCTCCAACATCATCTCTTCTTACGACGCCCGAGTGCCGTCCCATCTACCGTGCTGACTCCAGTTTCCAGACATCGGCTAAGCACATGTTCGCTTATTACCACCATGTCCATGTGAGGGGAAGATCTACAGTATTGTACTACAGCGTGGAGAAACCTGGGGTAAGTAGCATGAGGTTTGTTTGCTTTCCTTGGTCGTTTGCGTGTACAGCCTATTCTGTCTGCGCTTTCTTAGTCAAGCTCAGGATCACAATGGACTCCCACATAGCCGACGAGAAGCTCAAGCAGCTGCATGTCGAGGACAGCACTGTCACAGCCAATGATCGGAAAGCAGCCGACTTCGACATCGATCCTGTAGCTGAGAAGAAGCTGCTAAGGAAGATCGATCTCAGGTGCGTAGGACTGAATCTCGAGTCAACGTCGAGAGGCTGAACCATCATAGGCTTGTTCCTATACTATGGTTTCTCTACATGCTAGCATTCCTTGATCGGACGGTACGATGAGTGCTCTCGCACGCATAACCGGGAGTCTGACGGTCCGCAGAACATTGGCAATGCTAGGATCCAGGGCATGACGGAGGACCTACACATGACTGGTCGGCCTCTTCCATTTGGAGCTGTGCGAAGCTGCTGGTCGCTGATCGGTCGCTAGGGGATGACTACAATATTGCCTTATTCTCCTTCTTCATCACTTACATTCTGTAGGTGGTACTGGAACTGCGTCTTGACGAGCTGAGGAGTGCACGACTGACGTGAATGCAGCTTCGAGGTACCTAGCAACATCATCATTAAGGTGAGTCGCTGCTGTAATACCTCGACAGAGTCGTCACTGATATCAATAAGCGAGTCCGTCCATCCTTGTATCTCTCCGGTATCATGGCTTGCTGGGGCGTCGCTACGATATGCCAAGGGCTTGTGAAGAATGTAGGCGGTCTCATCGGTCTCCGCCTGGTGATCGGGTTCTTCGAAGCTGGTAAGCTCATATTACAACACAGCCATTCCACTCGTATGTCCATGGCGCCTTCTGACTGCCCTAGGCTTCTTTCCTGGCTGTCTGTACCTTCTCGCGATGTACTACAAGCGCTACGAACTACAATGGCGATTTAACCTCTTCTTCAGCGGTGCAATCCTAGCAGGCTCATTCAGTGGTCTGCTAGCCTACGGCATCGCCAACATGGACGGCATTGGAGGGTATGGTGGCTGGTCCTGGATCTTCATCCTGGAGGGCATCCTGACTGTGGTCTGCGCAATTGGCTCGATCTGGATCATTCCCGACTGGCCCGAAACTGCTACCTTTCTCAATGATGACGAGCGTACACTCCTGATCGCCCGTCTCTCCGCTGACGTCGGCGACGCGAAGTTGAACCGTCTCGACAAGGCTGCGACGAAACGTATCTTCTCGGACTGGAAGATATGGTGCAGCATCGTCATCTACGGTGGGATCGTCAATACTGGTTACGCCACGAGCTTCTTTACGCCCAGCATTATAAAGGAGCTGGGCTACACTGCCAAAGCAGCGCAAGTCCGGTCGATCCCCATTTTCCTCGTGGCCACGGTCGTGACATTCGGCGTCGCATGGCTATCGGACCGACTGCGCCATCGCTACGCATTCTGCATACTCGGCATCTGCGTCGCGACGATTGGCTATGTGGTGCTGCTGTGCCAGGAGTCTGTCTCTGTGCAGGGGCGGTATGGCGCTATTTTCTTGGTCGTTACTGGAGGGTATACGTGTCAGCCTGTGGCGATCGCATGGGTGCAGAACAACATGGCTGGGCATTACAAGAGGAGTATCTCGAGTGCTATGATGATCGGGTTTGGCAATGTCGGTAAGTCTTGCGCAGCCTCCTGTCACTTCAAATTTGCTTTCTGACATCTCCCAGGTGGTATCATCGCGTCCAATATCTTCATCACGAACCAAGCACCCGATATCCCGTTGGCTACGGCACTTCTCTCGGCCTCCTCTGGCTCTGCGCCCTAGCCTGCACCGTCTTTGTCCTCGGGGTGCGTCGCGAGAACAAGAAGCGCGATCGCGGCGAACGAGACCACCTGCTCGACGGGCCTGACAGCGATAACCTCGGTGACGCGAACCCTAGATTCCGCTTTACATATTGAATGTACTGTAGTCGCTTCGTCGACTTCAAGGCGACAGTGCGATAGAAATGCAAAAGGGTATCGTGAACACGTGACCTCCACCTCCCTTCTTCTGATTCAAAGCACACTCAGTACCTCACCTCCCCACTCCCCAAATGGCTAACCGCAAACCCTCCCTTCTGCATTTGCCGCTTATACTCCATCAACTCACTCTCATGCCTCTCCCACTCCCGATCCGCGATCGCCTTCTCCGCCCTTCCCTTTTTCGTTGCGTTATACACACGTATGTGTAGATTATGATTATCACAAGCAGCACGCCGAGGACTGAGGAGGCGATGGCTATTTTGGCGGTTTTGGAAAGGTGGGACCAGGATGCTGCTGCCTTTTGGGCGGAGGTGAGTTTGTGGATTGCGAGGAAGGCTTTGGAGTCGCCGCTGGGTGTGTGGTCAGTGGGTGCGCATCTGTATTAGGAGGGGAGGCTTACGGGTTTGCTTTGACGTTTTTGTATTCGCCTGACGTGTCTTGGTATGTGTATGACGTGACATTGGAAGCGGCGTCTGTGATCTTGACGGACTTAACTTTCATCGTGAAGGGACTGCGCTTTGAGTCAGTACATCGCTCCGCACGACTTCGTGTTCCTGGAAGCTCACCCTTTACTGTAGTCTGTGTCTCCACCGGCCCAATCCCTCGTCCCCTGAGGCAGCGAGGGATCGCCCGCAGCCCAGATTCCGAAACGGATGACGGTGGGCGTCTGCGGATACAGTCCCTTCCCAGCGCCTTTCAACTCTCTTACTATCTGCCCATCCGCGATCCACTGCAGGCGATCTTGGTTCCAGTCGATTGTATAGTTGTGGAAGGTGTCCATTGCACCAGCCAGAAGTGGGTACTCGCCGTTATGCTGTGAAGTATTGCCGAGTCCGTACCAGTTATTGGAGACATGCGTTTCGTTCCCGCCCAAGATCTCCCAGTCGATTTCGTCCAGCGTGTCCGACAACAGGATGATGGTGGAAATGATACCCACACCCTTCGCAGCCTGCATCACAATTTCCGCGCGCCCTTCGAGGATGTAGAACTGCGTGCTGACAGTCACCGAGTCCCCGGCCTTCAAGATCGACATCTCAGCGCCGTCGTTTCCGAAGCTTATCAAGGACGCGCCAGCCGTGACGTTGAAGTACTGAGGGTCCATTTCAGAGAGTGTGTTGTTGAAGCTATAGTCTAGCGTTGTGCCGAGGGCGGGATTGTCGAGACATGTCGTGTTGCCCCACGTTGGGTCGCAGCCGGAGGGGGGCTGGGTTTGTGCTCTGCGCGGAGGGCGAGGAGGCCGAGGAGTAGGGCGGTTGTGAGGCTAGACATTGTGGGAATGACTCTGCGAGGACTCGAAGCTGCGTGTGGCGTTGTTGCGATTGCGATCAGGACCAGCCGGATCTATGTGTATGTCCAAAGGAGTGTCTTTTTCGCTGTATCAAGGAGAGACTTAACAGCAAGACAAGGAATAGCGACTGTAGCTGCACAACGACAAGGAGAGAGAGCGCTGAGTTCGAGCAGGAAGAAGCCACTTTACCGTCACAAATCCTACCGAGCCCCTCGCGGTCGATCTTCGTCGCGAAGAGTGCTCAATTCACCCCTGAGCGCGTTCGCGCCGCCCTGACATGCGATTGGGGTCCAATCTATTTGAGTAAGCTCAGCGTGAGGACGCGCCGTGCCGGCGCTTGGTGTGACCAATGAAACACAACATCAAGACGCGTTCGGTGTAACGTTGCACAGGTTCGTCAAGTTAATTGCAAACAGTTCATTCCGGTGACACTACATTGCGTATGCGATCAATTGGAAATGATCCGCCGCGTAGACACAACCCTGTATAGAGGAAGACCGCAGACTTAGCGCGCGAAGCTCGTTGCGGGGTTGGCAATAATGAGCACTTCCACATGTGCGTCCTCAGCTAGCCATGCCGAATAGCTACGTTAACGCTCCACCTTCAAACATGCAAAATCTGATGCTGCTGCCATGTGCCGAGCTGCGGTAGGGACCCTGCTACGCCCACGAGAAGCTACAAAGGTCGTGCGACTGCAACATGGCCGCGGCTTCCCTCGTGTGCAGTCGGTGCTGTGTCCGCTGTCTTGGACAGACTCTGTCAAGACAATGAATGTATCGAACAGCAAGACATATGCCTCTCGGTTCGATGTGGTTCGCGTCTGCTCTCAGATGTCGCATGCCGCGTGTGGAGGTACGCTCTCGGTGAAGTAAGAGACATGTGCCTCGTGATCCATTTCATCTCGGTCGATACTCGATCAGCCGCTGCGGCTCCCTCGTAGCCATCGCTCTCTGCTTCTCCCTCACCTCCTGTTTAGCGTTGATGCTGTATTTCTCCCGCTTGATCTCGTTGTAGAGCTCGCGATTCGACACCACGCCGTCGCCACCGAATAGCGCCATGTCGGTCTCCAGCCCCAAATTCGGCCGCAGCGCGAAGACCACACTTGTGCGGCCTTCTGGGTTGCCTACGACTCGGTGACAGCCTGCTATGAGTGCTCCCTGAGATAAGGCACGTAGCGTCTCACCTACAAGAATGCACGGCTTAGACGCAGGGATCCACATTGGAGGGTCTGCAGTCCAGTCTGCAACTTCCAGTCCAGCAGCACCACCGACGCAGAGAGTGAGGAGGCCGGTGTCTGTGTGCGGGTCTGCCATGCCGGTTGTGGGAAAGTAGTTGAACAGTCGCATCAGGGTGATGTGTCTTTCAGCTCTGTGTTCGCGGTCGGGAAGGTGAGGGTTCCGGTGACGAGGGAGTCCCATACGGAGTTATGACTGTCGCCCATACGGCTTATGTCGCACAGTATGCGGTAGAGAAGATCTGCGCTGCCATTCCAGACATATTCGGCATGTGTTTCTAGGGCTGAGTCTGAGTGCACACGACGGCGAAGGGTGATATACTCCTTCTCGCCTTCGACGCGGTAGTAGCCATACTCTGTGCCTTGCTTCTTGGGATAGGCAGAGGTCTTCGCCGCTACGTTGGTGGCGAAGACACCACCTGTCGATGCTGACAGCTCCTTCAACCTGGCCTCAAGCTCGGCCGGCAGGTCGAGGAGGAGCCATCCATGCGTACACAGGTGTGCTAGTTGCTCGTGCCCTAGCAGTGGCGGCGGTCCTGCCGGCGATGCATAGCTGTCCCCGCCGTTGTCCATGTAGCAAATGCAACGTCCATGTCCACCTTTTGATATGAGACGTTGGATGCTTGGCGCTAGCATCACTTGCTGAAGTTCGACAAATTTGACCACCACCCACCAGTTCCACATCACGTCCGCCTCATCCACTCAAGTCTCACCACTCACCCCATACACCCCTTCAACATGGGCGTCGCCTTCGACTACTGCCCAGACCGGCCAGAGAACATCGACGCCATTCTCAACGGCCTCGACAGATACAATCCTGAGACGACGACAATCTTCCAAGAATACGTCGCCCAGCAGTGTGAGACGCAGACTTATGACTGCTACGCAAATCTAGCACTACTAAAACTGTAAGTCACCTTCATTTTTCATAGTACTTGCGACAGCCTACAGTGATGATCAATTTCAACGTTTCCTATTACCTGATGGGCCCTCAAAAGCCTGCTGATGTCGAAACTCATGTATTAGCTCTATCTGATATACCCAACCCCCACACTACTCTATACGACCGTACCAGTCTCAAGACCTAGTGCTGACAAGACTGTCCGCAACAACAGCTACCAATTCAACCCCCACCTCTCCCACCCGGAAACAATAACCAACATCCTCACCAAATCCCTCACCGTCTTCCCCTCCCCGGACTTCAGCCTCGGCCTCGCCCTGCTCCCCCCAGCAGTCCTTTCAGCCGCGCAAGATCCCTCGAAACAAACGCCCTCCTCGACCTCCGGCCTCTCAGAAGCCGTAGCCACGCTGCTAAACCTACACAGAGCATTGACGAATGCACGGTACACAGACTTCTGGTCCTCGCTAGAAGAAGACAGTACAGCCGACCTCGTTGCAGATGTGCAAGGTTTCGAAGAAATTCTGCGCGTCCGCATCGCAGTCGTAGTATCTCAATGCATGCAAGAAGTGTCCCGGGAAGTGCTAGAATCCTGGCTAAATGTCAGCGGAAGCAAATTCCAGGGCTTTGTGACGGAGGTGTGTGGCTGGAAAGTTGACGGGGAGAAGGTGCGCATACCGCTGAATAAGGAGAATGAGGCAAGGAGTTCGGTGGTGAGGGAGAGTGTGAGGTTTGAGCAGTTTGGAAGGATGGTGAAGAGGGCTTATGAGCAGCCTGCTTGAGTGAAACGTTTCCAAAGGCAACATAGGGAGTGGTACGGCATCATTGCAGCGAGGCGTTCCGGGTAGGGCTCCGGCAAAGAAGGGTGCCCAAGGCAGTATGCGAAGGAGAGCTTCGCACATGATGCAGCTCATTATGATGTATACATGAAGGCTCAGCGCGCAAAACGCAGCGCAAGCAATTCACCAGACAGGCGGCATTGGGGTCAACTGCCTGTGGGCTGGATACCTCATGTTCCCAATACCTCCCACTGCACCCCAACCCACTCTTCCCTCCACGTCTCTTCATTTCCCTCAGCACAATCCCTCCCACAAACCCCCAACAGCACAGTTCCCCAATCCATGCCCTCAAACCCCTCCTCCTCCCTCTCCAACTCCACAATAGCCCCAGGTACAAGCTGCAGCTCAAACACCCTCTCACTACCACAACTCCCACAGCGCTTCATAGCCGCCGGCCAAGTCTTGCCGAGCCCATCGGTTTTACTGTACAGCAACGGCTGACCGCGGAAATGGTACCGTAGGACTTGCTCCGGGTTCTCAGCCAACCGATCAGAGAATTTCTGGAAAGTCTTGTCGGCTACGGATTCGAAGGCTGAGGCGTCGGCTTTGTTGCTGCTACTGCTACCTTGGCCTTCGGTCTCGGCGTCTAGTAGCCGGACGCCAGGAGGGAGGGCTGAGGGATCCGAAGATTTGGAGGGAGGGGTGATGTATTCTTTTTCGGCTGCTATGTGGGAGGAGGGGTAGGGAGTGGGGAAGTCTGATTCGGAAGGCCAGGGGGTTGTGGGGGTTGGGGGTGGAGGAGGGCCGGCTGCTATGCGGGCTTTGGAGGCGAATGTGGCGGGGAGGTCGGCGGCGGGGTCTGCGGGTTCGGAGGCCTGAGTTGTGGCTGCGGGAGATGCGGCCGAGGGAGGCGTAGGCTTTGTGGCAGACTTTGGAGCGAACGGGTTACTGCCTCCGTCCGATGCTGGTCCGGAAGCTGCGAAAGGGTTCGCGCTGCCGGAGCCACTCGCGGGCTTCGCCCCGAACAGAGACGCTCCCAGATCAGCCTTCGGATTGGACGAAACAGACTCGCTTTCCGTCGTGATTTGCGTGCTTTCGCTTGCTTTCGTCGCAGCAGCCGGCGTGACTTTCGTCCACCTGAACCCTCTGACGCTCCCTTCTCGCCTCCGACAAGCCTTCTGTCTGCAAGTAAAGAGATACACTTTCCTCTCATGACCAGGAAACTCCATAGGCAGCTCAGCGTCCAGTTGAAGGAGCGAACTCATCGGCTTGGAGCAGACCTTGCATTTCGCGAAGTCGCCTGGTGGTGGGGCGGCATTCGAGGGCCATGTCTAAAATTGTGTTAGCTTTGGAAATCGCGGGTGGTGGGACCAATATCAGAATCACCGCATGGCCACCAAGTTGGCTGAAGTCATCGCCCGTGGGATCGGTAGAAGCGTAGCCAAGTGTCACGTCGGTCTCGTAATCATCGTATGTTTCGTCGTCGGAGTCGCTGTCGTAGTCGTTGGCGTTGGGTGGCATGGCGCTGTTGACAGCGAACAATGCAACCAAATCTGATGGATCAAGCGTTCAAGGCGTATCGTCAGCCTGGCAATCTAACTGAACAATTCAGAAGATGCTAAATCGAGGACGTGAGAGTAGTATGCGAAGCGAGATGATGTTTGGTATGGAACACAGTCAAAGTTTCTGAGGTGAAGTCGAATGCCAAGCTTCGACTTTCGCGGGTGCTGGATTTGAGAGGCGAGTATGCATTATGTTCCAGCGGCCACACTCTCGACAGCTGTTCTACACTCAAGCTATAGCTGCAGAAGGTTAGAAGCAAGTCGTTTCCTGCCAGCCTTCGACTATTGCAGCAGCATGAAGTCCCCCTCGTGATCAGCGGCAAGGTAGACCATCACACCAACCGACTATCCAGCCTCCTCTCCCCTCTAAGACTCTTCCACATCTCCACCGCCCGATCAACAGGAACCAACTCCCCCATCTTTTGCGTCTCAGGATCATCCCGATTCCGAATATTCACACTCCTGCCCTCCTTCTCCTGCTGACCCACAACACAAATGAAATTGTACTGGCTTAGCTGGCCCGTGCGAATCTTCTTCTGCATAGTATTCCCGCTCACATCTACATCGGCGTGGAAGCCTTCCTTCCGGAACAAAGTCTGCAAATCGAGGACGTAGTCGTTTGCGCTGACCATGACAGGAATGATGAGGATTTGGCGCGGCGAGAGCCAGAAGGGCCATTTGCCCGCGAAGTGCTCAGTCAGGATCGCGATGAAGCGTTCGAAGGAGCCGTAGATGGCGCGGTGGATCATCACTGGACGAGCGCAGCCGGGGGTGAGGGCGCGGCGGGTCTCGGGTTCTTTCGATTGGTGGACGTGGGGTGCGTTTGCCTCTGCTGAAGGGGCAGGGTGGATGGGGAGTTGCTTTTCTGCGGGTTTGGGTGCTTCCGTGGGCTTTTCAGCGGGCTTGCTGTCACCGTTTGTCTGGGCTTCGGGCCGCGCTTGAGCTTCCTCTTGTGTGCGGTACTCGAGATTGAATTGTTGAGGGAGTTGGAAGTCGAGCTGTATCGTAGCGCACTGGAACTCTCGCTTCAGGGCATCTGAGATTGTGATGTCGATCTTTGGACCGTAGAATGCGCCATCACCAGGGTTGAGCTCCCACTGCGTACCCGTCTCGGCCTTGAACTCGTCCAGCGCCACGGTCAGCTTAGCCTCAGCCCTATCCCACGTCTCGACATCACCAAGATGGTTGTCTGGCCTTGTGGATAGCTTCATCTTGAACGTGAAGCCGAACAAGCCGTACACGTCTTTCAGGAAGTCAAACAGCAACTTGATCTCCGATCCGACCTGCGCTTCCGTGCAGAAGACGTGTGTATCGTCCTGCATGAAGCGTCGCACGCGCGTCATGCCTGTCAGTGCTCCCGATGCCTCGTTACGGTGCAGAACGCCGAAGTCCGCGATCCGCATTGGCAGTTCGCGATAGCTGCGCTCACGGTGGCCAAACAACAAGCAATGCCCTGGACAATTCATCGGCTTGAGGGCCCACTGGTCCTTCTCGACGTCGAACGTGAACATATCGTCCTTGTAGTGCTGCCAGTGACCTGACTGCTTCCACAGTGCCGAGTTGTACATATTTGGCGAGTTGACCTCTTGGTAGCCTCGATTCCAGTACTCCTCACGCAGGAATGACTGTAATGCGTTGTAGATGATCATGCCATGTGGGAGAAAGAAGGCAGAGCCGGGCGACATCTCGTGGAAGAAAAAGAGCTCCTGCTCTTGACCAATCTTGCGATGGTCGCGCTTTGCAGCCTCCTCGAGCATGTGCTTGTGTTCATCGAGTGCCTGCCACACTGTCAGTCCGAATTATTCATGAGACATACGACAAGCCTCACCTTCTTGTCGGGGAACGATACGCCATACACTCGCTGCAAGCTGTCGTTCTTCGCATCACCCAGAAAGTAACTCGCCGAATTCTTCATAATCTCAAACGCCTTGATCCTTCCCGTATGAGGCACATGCGGTCCTCTACACAGATCGATCAAAGGTCCACACCGATACACCGTCGTCCTCGTCCCGTCGGCAATCTTGTCATTGATGATATGCTTCTTGTACTTATTGTACGAGAACATCTCCAACAGGTCCTCCTTACTCAGCTCCAGTCGCTCGAAAGGCTGCTTCTCCTTGATCGCCTTCTCAGCGATCTGCTTCAGCGGCTTGTGGTCTGCAGCTGTGATCGCCGCCTGCTCGGGCAAAGCCATCTCATAGTAAAACCCGTCTGTCGTCGGAGGGCCAATGCATAGCGAGCAGCCGAATCGCTTCTCTGCGGCCTCGCCGAGAATATGAGCACTGCTATGCCAGAAGACCTTCTTGCCCTCCTCGTGCTCGAAGTCGAGGAACTCGAGTTTGCAGCTCCCCTCCAGCGGTCGCTCCAAGTCCCACAGCTCCCCATTGACTCTCGAAATGACTGTGCGCTCTGACAAGCTTTTCGAGATTGCTCGCACGATCTGCGCCGGTGTAGTCTCCCATGACTTGCCCTGCTGCGACTTGCCATCTCCAAGCGTGATCTCAATGTCCTCGCGTGGCTGCTTGGCGACCCATTCCTCTCGCTCAGCTTTGCGTTTGTCGAAGAGTGCGTTTCGTGTGGCAAAGTAGTCTGGCGGGGGAGACAGCTCTAGTGGTCGGTTGTCGCCCTCCTCTGCCTGCTTCTTGCCAGCTTTGGGCGCCATGATTGTGTGTGATCGAGGAAAGTTGAACGCAATGCGCTGAAATGGGAGGCGTTTTATACAGAGCGTTCGATGAGTCAGGAGCGTACGGACGAGCATGCAGTCACAGTGTGGCAAGGAAGGAGCGACTGTGTGAGTGAATTGTGCAGCTTCAATGCAACATTTCAGGACCGACTCCCTCCGTGACTCCCAAACTTTGACACAACGCGAGGTGTGTGGGGAGAGCTGAAGCAGCACGAATGGCCAACCGTAGACTGCACAGCTGGATGGCATGTGCAACTTGATGCCTTGCATAAGTGACTTGCTTACTCTTCGAACAATCGTAACGATGTAGACACAATACCATAGATGACTCGACAGTCATAATCATGCGTACCTCGTGGTGGAAGTCGGTCATTGTATGGCAATTTGCTGACTTCACTCGTGGTGGTCAGGTCGTCCTACAAGATGATCGGCACCAGGCTGCTCGACCACGCAATGTGGCGATCATAGGTAGGGCACATGCATTGGAAACTCCAATATAATAAGCTGTTGACCTCAGTCAGGGGCCGGAGCTGCAGGAGCATCCTCAGCCTACCATCTCGCCCAATATGCCGCGGCAGTAGGCATCCCAGTCAACATCACCATCTTCGAACGGAACGACTACGTCGGGGGCCGAACGACAACAGTCAACGCCTACAACTCTTCTGAGCACCCAATTGAGCTCGGAGGGAGCATCTTCATCGAAAAGAACCGGATCCTCTTCGAAGCAGCCAAAGCATTCAACCTGACCACCTCCTCGGCAAGCCTATCGAGTCGGTCTTCAGATATCCCTGGTGCAGCCCTTGGTATCTGGGACGGTGAGCAATTCGTCGTCACTCAGAACAACGAAGGCAGTTGGTGGGACACCGCCAAACTACTGTACAAGTACGGTCTCGCTCCAATCCGGACTCTCCGCCTCATGCGAGCGACGACAGAGAAATTCTTCCAGATGTACGACGCACCCATCTTCCCCTTCATCTCCCTCACACAAGCAGCTTCAGATGTCGGACTACTCGCCGTAACGTCCGCGACGGGTGAACAGTTCCTACGAGAAAGCAACATCGGCCGCTTTTTCGCGAGAGAAATTATCCAGGCCAGCACGCGCGTCAACTACGCCCAGAACCTCGACCACATTCACGCTCTCGAGACGATGGTGTGTATGGCCGTAGAAGGCGCCATGGCAGTGGAAGGCGGGAATTGGCAGATTTTCGACCGCATGATTGAGGAGTCAAAAGCCACACTGCTCCTGAACACGCCGGTCAAAGCCCTCGACCACGACGCCTCGAGTGGCACCTACACCCTCCATGCAGGCTCCGACTCCAACCAAAACTTCAGTACCCTTATCCTCGCCCACCCATTCCAGTACTCATCCCTTTCCCCCTTGCCTGCCACCATCCACACCCCAGCGGAGATCGACTACGTGACCCTGCACGTCACGCTCTTCACCTCCCCGCGCCTCCTCTCGCCGCTCTTCTTCGGCCTCGCGCCCGATAAGCCAGCGCCGCACGCAGTCCTCACAACACTACCAGAAGGCGAACACGCGCCCGACCGGAAGACAGTGGGAACTCCGGGCTTCTACTCCGTTTCCCTGCTCCGCCAGGTCACCAGCCCCACCACAGGCGCCTCAGAATTCGCGTATAAGATCTTCTCTCCCGCGCCCCCTACGCCAGCGTTCATCGCGCGACTTCTGGGCGTGCAGCTTACGGCTTCAGGCGAGTTGAAGCCAGAGGACGTGACGTGGCTGTATCGGAAGGAATGGCAGAGCTATCCTTATGAGGTGCCGCGGCGGCAGTTCGAGATGATTAGTCTGGGTGAGGGAGCGTGGTATACGGCTGGGATTGAAAGTTTCGTGAGCACGATGGAAACATCAGCGCTCATGGGAAAGAATGTGGCGAGGTTAGTTGTGGACCAGTGGATCGCTGAGGGAAAGGGAATGCGAGGCCATCACGAAGTATGATCTAATTAACATATCACGATTCTCATGTTACACATCGCCCTCGTCATCGCCTAAGACGTAGCCTAGCGTATCATCATCATGGCCATCAATCCGCCTTCCAATGTTGCCCTCCACCTCGTCTCCAAAGCCACACCGCTTCCGTAGCATAAGCCTTAGCACTTACATGTCTTCCCCCATCGATCCCTTGCCCGCTACTCTCACTCACCAGCGTCTCGATCACCCGTTCCTTAGCCACTTCCCTCCACAACCCTCGAGCCAACTCTCCCATAGTCTCCTCGGCGCCTACAGTCTCTGCCCCAGCTTCAGCCGGGTCGCCGAACTCGCCTACACCTAACCGGTAAAGTAGCCGGCCGAGCGTTTGAAAGGCTATGGCGCGTTGAGCAGGATACGTAGAGCGAGACAGAATAGCCAGCTCGGGGATCGTGTACCCCGCTGCCTCCGGCTCCAAGCCATGGTGGTGTAGGCCTGCTGATACGGGGATGCTGGCTGAGGTTTTGGGCGGTAGGAGAGCGCCTGTGAAGTTGAAGCGGAGGGCTCCTGTGGACAGGGCAGAGGCGGATGAGAGGTAGGAGTTTGGTGCAGGGGACGTGGAGGACTGCATCCAGGCTAGTTTTGAGGGGTCTGAGGGGAGGGTGGGAAAGTATTTGGAGTGCAGGTCTGTTAAGAAGGTGGCGGAGGAAGGGTCGAGATCTGGCGGTGTCGAGGGGCGGGGAAAGTGGACGGAGGTTATTGTTGGGTCGTCTGTGCTAAGATTTTGGGAGTCGCTAGAATCATGGAGTTGGGTGGGTGTTCCATCTTGGTCGTCATCATGATGATCCGGAGGATGTTTGGGATTCGCATGTGCTGTAGACGACTCCTCGGGCGCGTCGAATGTGACTCTCTTCGCTTTCGTGGACTTAGCTGCACCTAATTCCTTGACCATAGGCTGTTGTGGTCCATCGAAAGAGTCAAGAGCAGTCGCGCCACTGTCGATATTCGCTCTTCGAAGCAAGCTTTGCAATACATCCGGGTTCATCGATCCCAGGATCTCCTGCCGCGCTTCCTCGATCTCAGCTTCGGACATACCAGCGAGAACATCTCGGTTCTGTCGATCGATCGAAGCCTTCTCCGGATCAAGTGGCGTCCTGTCTTGCGCGTTGCTGATCGATCTGGGTTGTGCATGATCATGATTTGTTGTTGTGTTTGAGACTATCGAGGCCTGAACATCTTGCTTCCGCTTGAAGCGACTCTGGCCCTGTCGTTTGCCATGTTCAGGAAAGCCTGATGTGCTTTTCACGACGGGAGCTGCAATGGGTTTCGGTGTTGCTGGCTTTCGCTCCAGAACATCTCCCACGAAAGCGACGACCGATGGCTTTGAGGGCTCTTTGAAGGACAATTCGTCCTGATCCAGATCAATCTCGAAACGCTCGCCTCTGATCATTTTGACTACTGGATAATCTGAAGGGTATGTTGTCGCAATGATGGCTGCGGACCAATCAGATGCCGTGTCGAGAAGTGAATCTTGATACAGTGACTTTTGGCAGGCTGTCATATTTGCTCGGCAGCTCGCGAAGAGTCAAGATGCGATTCCAGCTTCTTTCATCGCTCCTTCACTCTGTCCATCACCGATATATCATCGTCGCAACTCCCCATCGCACACTCACACTGGTCGCAATATATCCCACTGCCACTCCAATTGACGACACTTATAGTGAGACCTGCCCACAAGTCTCTCACCCACATCTGATCGCACGCCTTCACCAAAACCACATCATCCCCTTCTGCCCGATCTTGCCATCACTTCCTTCACTTCTCCCATCGCGCAATAGCGCGCACATGATCTCATGAACTCTGAACACCCTCCCGAAGATCCGCATCTGACGAGCGAGATTGTGATCCTGTCGCCAGCGTCACCCAAACCCATCCACTTCCCAGCGCCTGCCGACATACCTGTGCTCGACAAGATGATGGACGTTGGCTTCAATCAGACGGAGATGCACATGGACGATCCGGCGACGCGCAATACTGAGCTGCGCGCTGGAGCATGGCAAGACCCGGATGCGCCGAGCGAGGAAGTCGCAAACGGCAATGTCGCGACCAAAGAAGGCGCCATAGCGCAGCAGGAAGGAGCACCAGGCAGCGGTGAGCATATAGATGCTCTCGACGACGCTTACACAACGACAACAACAGAGCCCGCAGACGTATTGAGTGTACTGGAAGACGCTGCAGCAGAGTCAGTCACATACCTTAACCAAACCGCCTCTACCACAGATTCCACCTCTCTCAACGCAGACCTCACTTCCTCAGCGCCCGACGCTATCGCCGCCCAACCCACTGCCTTCTCACTGAACGCCAATGTTGATGTCCAGGCACTGCTGAGCACCCTCCGCACCAGCACCGCCAACACCCCTGCCACGAACGTTGAGCCGAACAACCCACCACTGAACGTAGCCACTACTGCCACTCCCATCCAGGCCCATTCCAATGTACCCGGTGTTGACTCTTCGCCCGTGTCCATTGCTGGCCTCGGTGCTCCTCCACTCGGCCTCCCTCCAAGGCCTCCACCCCAAGAGCAGCCGCTGATCAATGCCAACTACGCCCACTCACAGCACATTCGCGACTACCACCCACACGCTGCCAATCCTGCCCTCCAGCCAGCCAATCGCTCCCACGGCGGTGGCAACGCTGCTGACCCGTCATCGAACAACTTCGTCCCTCCCGTACTGCCTCTCCAGCCCTCCCATCCCTCGGCTAGCCCATACACCCACGCCGGATCGCCCTCACTCAAGTCTCCAACGAACTCAGCATTTCCCGAACAAGATCGTGTACCCAGCGCCGCGACCCTTGCACGCATCGCAGACATGCCTCTTGAATCGAGACGCGAGTACAAGCTCGCGCTAGGCCTCAAACTTGACGAGGACGACATGCCATGGACCAAGGACACGCAACAGAAGTACGACAAATTCATCGAAGACGAGCGTAAGTACGTCTCCGAAGGCCGCTGGGAGCAATTTCCGTATGGATCGAGGCTGTTTGTTGGCAACCTGAGCAGCGAGAAGGTGACGAAGCGAGACATATTCCACGTCTTTCACGTCTACGGAGAGTTGGCGCAGATTAGTATCAAGCAGGCATATGGCTTTGTGCAATTTTTAAACGCCAGGGACTGTGCTATCGCTTTGGGAGCGGAGGAGGGAAGGCAGGTCCGGGACAAGAAAATTCGTAAGTCGCACTCTTCCCACGGACCACGGAGACAATGCTGACATCTCGATTACAGATCTGGAAGTTAGCAAGCCCCAGAAGAACCGTCAGCAGGCACAGGAGCCAAGAACAAATCAACAGTTCACCGCACGACGGCGGTCACGCTCGCCAGAGCCCAGTAGGACGAGTCGTAACGATTACGGCCGCGAGCGTGAGAGAGACCAGTATCGACCCTACCGCTCGCCATCCCCTCGACGAGACACCCGAGACCGCTATCGCGACCGCTCACCCGAGCGATATGGTCGCAATGGTCGTAGTGACTACGGCCGATCCGCAGATCCGGACGATGAGCTGCCTCTTCCTCGTCGCGCACCAGGAAATGTACCAGATGTTCAGATCCTCGTCCTCGACTCTCTGCACCGCGACTTCACAGCTTGGGTGCAGGGCATCTTCGAGCAGCAAGGGCTGAAAGTCGAGACGCTCATCCTCTCCTCTCGCCTTGATCCCGATCAAGTGATCCGAAGGCAGCTGCTAGAGGGCGTGCTTGCGGTGTGCAGACTTGACCGCAACCATCAGAACTCCGGCAAAGTCAATCTTCGAGTCTTCAACCGTAGTGCTGGCGCAATGAACGTCACTTACGACGATTACGACAATCAAGATCCTCAGATCTGCGCTGCTTTAGCTCTCAGAGCAAAGCAGCAATCACAAGCCCAAGTTCAGCAGAGGCCGCCTCAACAGCAATACAATGGCTACCAACAGCCCTCGCAGTACTCCGCTGCGCCACTACAGCAACAACAGCAGTACCCAACATATCAACCCCCACCTCAGCAACAATCATACCCTTACGCCCCGGCCCCATCATCATACCCACCACAGTCCACTTACCCTCAACCGATATCCCAGCAAGCACCGCCTCCACCTCCAAATCTGCAACAGCTCATCACCAATCTCGACCCAGCGGGCTTGCAGTCTCTGTTGTCGGCTATGGGCCAGCAGCAACCACCGGCTCAGACTCCCCAAGCCGCCGCGAACGGGCATGGCCAGGGTGTGCAGGTCGCGCTTGGAGCGTTGCAGAGGGATCCCGGAATGGTGGCGGGGATATTGCAACAGCAGCAGCAGGCTCAGCAGCAAAGACAGAACGGGCAGAGTGCTGGAGTGCAGAGTGCTGGTGGGGCTGGGGGAGGCGTGAATATGCAGGAGATTTTGGCGAGGCTGGGGACCTATGGGGGCAAGTGAGAGCGTAGGCTTTCGAGTGTAAATCCGTAGCTGGGATTGTCGCCCGAGACTACATTCGGACTGCACTTGGTAGAGCTTATAGCAGGCGAAGTCTCAGCTCAGCAATCAAGAGAAGGTGCGCATCCTTCTGGGTTATACTTTCGCCCCCACGTAGCATCTGGTGCGTACTGCTCGGCGCAGCTGATGTCGTAGGTTACGTAGTGCATCTCACCTCGATGAGCATCAGTCTTGCTCTTTCTCTCTCTCTCTCTCAAGAAACCCACTTACAGCCGCCTCTCAAGTGATGCCGTCCCTCACCACCGCCGCGTGGCCATTCCAACCCATCCCAGAGCCCGTAAAAGCACTCCTGGCCAAATTCTACGCTTGCGTAGACGCTCCCCAAGACCCCAATTCAAACTCCATTCTCGCTAACGAAGTCTTCCACCCCGATGCCACGTTCCAGATTAACAAGCGCATTATTCGCGGTCGAGAGGAGATCGCGCACTGGAGAGACGGCGCGGCGAGTGGCGGTGGTGGGGTTGCTGTACGTTCTACTACTTCACTTACGACTTCTGGGGGAGGGATCGGGCACTGTAGCGTGGGTGTGCTGATGTTTGGAATCAGACGAGCACGCATACGGTGCACAACGTGTACAGTCTGTCAACGGAAGGATGGGAAGTCTTGACGACTGGGACGCTTGCATTGGAGATGGGCGATGGGCGGAAGGCGGAGTCGGAGTTTGCTTGTAGGTGTCTTGTCACTGACGAGGGAGCTGAGGGCGAGAGGATCAAGGAGTGGCGGGGATGGGTCGATTATGTGCCTTTCTTGAAAGAGGATTCGTTTGAGAAGGGGAGGGTGTACGATAGTGGTGGAGATCGTGCGTGAGGAGCTGATTTGATGGGGTTAATAGCGGATTTTAACTGCAGATGCACCGAGACGAGACGCCGCTCAGTCAGAGGGGCACCACAGAAAAGATCTTGACGGCAGCGGAGAGGTTGTGGGCTATGTTGCAACGCTGAGCATTTGCACAGCTCTCACAACTTCTCGATCGGGGTCTTGAGCGATACCTCCACCATTCCCTTCTTCGCTGACTGATTCACATACCATGACGCCCATTGCTAAGTTTACGTCTACAAGCCGCGCGACTGGAGATTAATCTATACACAACACCGCCACGACAGCCAGTGTCACCTCAATTGATAGCCTTCATCACCATCTCAACAGTGACGAACGTTCCCGCACTCACGGGCAGAGCCCTCAAAAGCGTCGGCCCAATCCCCCTCCAAAACCCCTTCATCCCCTCCGTCCGCCAAATACTCCCAAAGCAAGCCCTCATACTGCAGTACTTCTGCTGCGCCCCGAAGCCATCAGTCTGCATCTTTGACTTGACGACATCGAACGGGTAGCTCGTCAGCCACAACATCTCGCCCGCCAGCCCGCCATACAGCGCGATCTTCCAGGTCGGCACAGCGGAGCGAGCGTAGTTGTTACGAGCGACGTCGGCGTTCATCATGTACTCGAAGGAGAGGAACCAGGCGCCGTAGGCTTGTGCTTCTCGCAGTAAGGTGACGGGGGTTCCGCGGTAGAGGCCTTGCGTTATGGACGGCGAGCGGGAAAGTTTGGAGATGCAGTCTAGAGGGCCTGAGTAGAGGCGCGCGGCGCCGTGCGGTTGCGTTTGAAGTCGGATGCGGATGTGTTCTATGGGCGAGGAGAGGACGGTGTTTGAGAGACCGGCGAAGGCGCCGGCGAGGTAGTATTGGCCATAGCTCAATTGTGATGAGGACTCGAGGGGCGAGAGTTTCGATGTTGCTGAGGCGGTCGCGGCATTCCGGCTTTCGAATGCGCGTTTGGCGTAATTGAAAGCTCCGAATTGAACAGATACGCAGGCGCCTATGCCTATAAGTGGCGTAAGGGTTCCTTTGTAAAAAGCTGCCGGGCCTTCATTTCGCAGGATTTGCGTGGCGCAGTCGTAGGCTCCGGAGTAATTTGTGGTGGTTTGCAGCCGGACTTTGACAATGTCGAAGGGCTGGCCTATCAGGACTTGTGCTATGCCGCCCACGGCGCCGGCGAAGAGATCTTTCACTGTCCGCGAGACGCCTGTGTTGGTCTCTTCCAGAGCGTCTGCCATTGAGAAGTCAAAGGTTGCGAACTTCTGATGTCTGGTGAGCCGATTGGCTTTTGCTGGGTCTGTAGTGAATCCAGTACCAGATCAAGATGATGGTTTCTCTACGTCTTTCACGCGACGAGTTCTGGGATGACATTGACTATGGCTTGGCAAGCACGCGACTGAGGTTGAACTTTTTGGCTTACGTAACGCTTTCGCAGTATTGCTGCACATGGAGTAGAACAACCAGAACAGATCTAATGTGATCTAAATCTGCCAGGATGCTACAGTTGCCCCGCTCTTGGAAAGCTTGAGTACACTTGACTCGCCGTTATGATCGTCCCCATTTGCTACAATGATCCACCACCTCGAACCTGACACCGTAACAAGTCCCAATGCGCACTGCGCTGCCGAGATCCCAGCTTCTAGTCTTTGGTGTCGCGATCTGTGAAGACGCTGTCAGTACTCGGGCACTGGACATCACTCGAAGCACTGTTGGGCTCAGGGACTCACCTCCATCCGCAACGATCTTGTCGATGAGTTCGATGTCGAGACCCGGCCAATGATTTCTCGCCCATGCGAACCACGTTACCAAGGCGATGATCCAAATCTGTGAGATGTGAGAATAGCTAGGGTTGATGCGTGTTCGCTCGTAGTCATTACAGTGTACTTACAAAAGCATTGATAGGCAGTGCGTAGTTCATGTAGTTGGCGTCGATCGGCAAGTAGTTCGGGAAGACCTATGGATGTATCAGTCATGCGATGCAGATAGAGGCTGAAAAGCCCCACGCAGCGAACGGCGTACCATAAAGATCCCCAGCCATGCCGTGTACACCAGAGCGAATACGTTGACAGCCACTCCAGCGCGCCTTCACAGTATGTCAGCGGGCTTTTCCTGCAATTCGTGCGGAAATCTGCAAGGCCCACCCCAGCGACCAGAGAGCCTTCTCAACGCGCCCAGACAGCCGCGCAGACAGCATACACGCAATAGCGATGAAGTAAGACTGGTAAAGCCCAAACGTCGAAAGCGACAAAATGACACTGAACGCGGTCACGCTGGCGAGGTTGAGCAGCGATATGAGTGCCACAATCACCATCGGCAACCAGACAGACCTGACGGGCACATGTTGTTTCGGATCGACACGGCTGAAGTAAGCCGGCAGAGCGCCGTCTCTCGACCACGCCCACGTCAACCGCGAAGCGGACGTTATGGAACCGATGGTCGAGCTAACGATGGTCATTAGGTTGCCGCCAACCAACGCGGATGCTCCAGCCACGGACTTCGTCGCGCTCAAGCAGATGGCGATGAGTGGGTAGCCGGCAGCCAGGACAGCATCGACGTCTCCGAGGCAGGTCATGAAAATGAGGATCATGCCGAAGGAGAGCAGCATATTTGACACGATTCCCCAGAACATCGTCCTCGGGATCGTCGAGCTCGCT
>KZ111143.1:148789-163415 GCA_002077045.2 Rachicladosporium sp. CCFEE 5018
GCCTTCTCAGCGATCTGCTTCAGCGGCTTGTGGTCTGCAGCTGTGATCGCCGCCTGCTCGGGCAAAGCCATCTCATAGTAAAACCCGTCTGTCGTCGGAGGGCCAATGCATAGCGAGCAGCCGAATCGCTTCTCTGCGGCCTCGCCGAGAATATGAGCACTGCTATGCCAGAAGACCTTCTTGCCCTCCTCGTGCTCGAAGTCGAGGAACTCGAGTTTGCAGCTCCCCTCCAGCGGTCGCTCCAAGTCCCACAGCTCCCCATTGACTCTCGAAATGACTGTGCGCTCTGACAAGCTTTTCGAGATTGCTCGCACGATCTGCGCAGGTGTAGTCTCCCATGACTTGCCCTGCTGCGACTTGCCATCTCCAAGCGTGATCTCAATGTCCTCGCGTGGCTGCTTGGCGACCCATTCCTCTCGCTCAGCTTTGCGTTTGTCGAAGAGTGCGTTTCGTGTGGCAAAGTAGTCTGGCGGGGGGGACAGCTCTAGTGGTCGGTTGTCGCCCTCCTCTGCCTGCTTTTTGCCAGCTTTGGGCGCCATAATTGTGTGTGATCGAGGGAAGTTGAACGCAACGCGCTGGAAGGGGAGGCTTTTTATACAGAGCGTTCGATGAGTCAGGAGCGTACGGACGAGCATGCAGTCACAGTGTGGCAAGGAAGGAGCGAATCTGTGAGTGAATTGTGCAGCTTCAATGCAACATTTCAGGACCGACTCCCTCCGTGACTCCCAAACTTTGACACAACGCGAGGTGTGTGGGGAGAGCTGAAGCAGCACGAATGGCCAACCGTAGACTGCACAG
Organism: Rachicladosporium sp. CCFEE 5018; assembly: GCA_002077045.2. Classification (NCBI taxonomy): domain Eukaryota; kingdom Fungi; phylum Ascomycota; class Dothideomycetes; order Cladosporiales; family Cladosporiaceae; genus Rachicladosporium; species Rachicladosporium sp. CCFEE 5018. Next base: position 149,588 of record KZ111143.1, read on the forward strand.
CCGGATGGCATTTGCAACTTGATGCCTTGCATAAGTAACTTGCTTACTCTACCAACAATCGTAACGATGTAGACACAATACCATAGATGACTCGACAGTCATAATCATGCGTATCTCGTGGTGGACGTCGGTCATTGTATGGCAATTTGCCGACTTCACTCGTGGTGATCAGGTCGTCCTACAAGATGATCGGCACCAAGCTGCTCGACCACGCAATGTGGCGATCGTAGGTAGGACACATGCATTGGAAAGTCCAATATAATAAGCTGTTGACCTCAGTCAGGGGCCGGAGCTGCAGGAGCATCCTCAGCCTATCATCTCGCCCGATATGCCGCGGCAGTAGGCATCCCAGTCAACATCACCATCTTCGAACGGAACGACTACGTCGGGGGCCGGACGACAACAGTCAACGCCTACAACTCCTCTGAGCACCCAATTGAGCTCGGAGGGAGCATCTTCATCGAAAAGAACCGGATCCCCTTCGAAGCAGCCAAAGCATTCAACCTGACCACCTCCTCGGCAAGCCTATCGAGTCGATCTTCAGACATCCCTGGTGCAGCCCTTGGTATCTGGGACGGTGAGCATTTCGTCGTCACTCAGAACAATGAAGGCAGTTGGTGGGACACCGCCAAACTACTGTACAAGTACGGTCTTGCTCCAATCCGGACTCTCCGCCTCATGCGAGCGACGACGGAGAAATTCTTCCAGATGTACGACGCACCCATCTTCCCCTTCAACTCCCTCACACAAGCAGCTTCAGATGTCGGACTACTCGCCGTAACGTCCGCGACGGGTGAACAGCTCCTGCGAGAAAGCAACATCGGCCGCTTGTTCGCTCGAGAAATTATCCAGGCCAGCACCCGCGTGAACTACGCCCAAAATCTCGATCACATCCACGCTCTCGAGACGATGGTTTGTATGGCCGTAGAAGGCGCCATGGCAGTGGAAGGCGGGAATTGGCAGATCTTCGACCGCATGATTGAGGAGTCAAACGCCACACTGCTCCTGAACACGCCGGTCAAAGCCCTCGACCACGACGCCTCGAGTGGCACCTACACCATCCATACAGGCTCCGACTCCAACCAAAACTTCAGTGCCCTTATCCTCGCCCACCCATTCCAGTACTCATCCCTCTCCCCCTTGCCTGCCACCATCCACACCCCAGCGGAGATCGACTACGTGACCCTGCACGTCACGCTCTTCACCTCCCCGCGCCTCCTCTCGCCGCTCTTCTTCGGCCTCGCGCCCGATAAGCCAGCGCCGCACGCAATCCTCACAACACTACCAGAAGGCGAACACGCGCCCGACAGGAAGACCGTAGGCAGTCCTGGCTTCTACTCCGTTTCCCTGCTCCGCCAGGTCACAAGCCCCACCACAGGCGCCTCAGAATTCGCGTATAAGATCTTCTCACCCGCGCCACCTACGCCAGCGTTCATCGCGCGACTTCTGGGCGTGCAGCTTACGGCTTCAGGCGAGTTGAAGTCAGAGGATGTGACGTGGCTGTACCGGAAGGAATGGCAGAGCTATCCTTACGAAATTCCGAGACGGCAGTTCGAGAGGATCAGTCTTGGTGATGGAGCGTGGTATACGGCTGGGATTGAGGGATTCGTGAGCACGATGGAGACGTCAGCGCTCATGGGGAAGAATGTGGCGAGGTTGGTCGTGGATCAGTGGATCGCCGAGGGGAAGGGCATGCGAGGCCATCACGAAGTCTGATCTAATCAACATATCACGATTCTCATGTTACACATCGCCCTCGTCATCGCCTAAGACGTAGCCTAGCGTATCATCATCGTGGCCATCAATCCGCTTTCCAGTGTTGGCCTCCACCCCTTCTCCAAAGCCACACCGCTTCCGTCGCGTATGCCTTAGCACTCACATGTCTTCCGCCATCGATTCCCTGCCCACTACTCTCACTCACCAGCGTCTCAATCACCCGCTCCTTAGCCACTTCCCTCCACAACCCTCGAGCCAACTCTCCCATAGTCTCCTCGGCGCCTACAGTCTCTGCCCCAGCTTCAGCCGGGTCGCCGAACTCGCCTACACCTAACCGGTAGAGTAGCCGGCCGAGCGTTTGAAAGGCTATGGCGCGTTGAGCAGGATACGTAGAGCGCGAGAGGATGGCGAGTTCGGGGATCGTATACCCCGCCGCCTCTGGCTCTAAGCCATGATGATGCAATCCTGCGGAAACAGGAATGCTAGCCGACGTTTTGGGCGGCAGTAGTGCGCCTGTGAAGTTGAATCGCAGCGCTGCGGGGCAGAGAGCTGAGGCGGAAGCCAGATAGGAATTCGGTGCAGGTGTGCTAGAGAGCTGCATCCAGGCTAATTTTGAGGGGTCTGAGGGGAGGGTTGGGAAGTATTTGGAGTGCAGGTCTGTTAGGAAGGTGGCGGAGGAAGGGTCGAGATCTGGCGGTGTCGAGGGGCGGGGAAAGTGGACGGAGGTTATTGTTGGGTCGTCTGTGCTGAGATTTTGGGAGTCGCTAGAATCATGGAGTTGGGTGGGTGTTGCATCTTGGTCGTCATCATGATGATTCGGAGGATGTTTGGGATTCGCATGTGCTGTAGACGACTCCTCGGGCGCGTCGAATGTTACTCTCTTCGCTTTCGCGGACTTGGTTGCGCCTAATTCCTTGACCATAGGCTGTTGTGGTCCATCGAAAGAGTCAAGAGCAGTCGCGCCACTGTCGATATTCGCTCTTCGAAGCAAGCTTTGCAATACATCCGGGTTCATCGATCCCACGATCTCCTGTCGTGCTTCCTCGATCTCGGTCTCGGACATGCCAGCGAGCACATCTCGATTCTGTCGATCGATCGAAGCCTTCTCCGGATCAAGTGGCGTCCTGTCTTGCGCGTTGCTGATCGATCTGGGTTGTGCATGATCATGACTTGTTGTTACATTTGAGACTATCGAGGCCTGAACATCTTGCTTCCGCTTGAAGCGACTCTGGCCCTGTCGTTTGCCATGTTCAGGAAAGCCTGATGTGCTTTTCACGACGGGAGCTGCAATGGGTTTCGGTGTTGCTGGCTTTCGCTCCAGAACATCTCCCACGAAAGCGACGACCGATGGCTTCGAGGGCTCTTTGAAGGACAATTCGTCCTGATCCAGGTCAATCTCGAAACGCTCGCCTCTGATCATCCTGACTACTGGATAACCTGAAGCGTATGTTGTCGCAATGATGGCTGCGGACCAATCAGATGCCGTGTCGAGAAGTGAATCTTGATACAGTGACTTTTGGCAGGCTGTCATATTTGCTCGGCAGCTCGCCAAGAGTCAAGATGGGATTCCAGCTTCTTTCATCGCTCCTTCACTGTGTCCATCACCGACATATCATCGTCGCAACTCCCCATCGCACACGCACACTGGTCGCAATATATCCCACTGCCACTCCATTTGACGACACTTGTAGTGAGACCTGCGCACCAGACTCTCACCCACATATGATCGCGCGCCTTTACCAATACCACATCATCCCCTTCTGTTCAATCTTGCCATCACGTCTTCCATTGCGCAGTAGCGCGCACATGATCTCATGAACTCTGAAGACCCTCCGGAAGATCCGCATCTGACGAGTGAGATTGTGATCCTGTCACCAGCGTCACCCAAGCCCATCCACTTCCCAGCACCCGCCGACATACCAGTGCTCGACAAGATGATGGACGTTGGCTTCAACCAGACGGAGATGCACATGGATGATCCGGCGACGCGCAATACTGAACTCCGCGCTGGAGCATGGCAAGACCCGGATGCGCCGAGCGAGGAAGTCGCAAACAGCAATGTCGCGACCAAGGAAGGCGCCATGGCGCAGCAGGACAGAGCTGCAGGCAGCGGTGAGCATATCAGTGCTGTCGACGACGCTTACACAACGACAACAACGGAGCCCGCAGACGTGTTGAGTGTACTGGAAGACGCTGCAGCAGAGTCAGTCACATACCTTGACCAAACCGCCTCTACCACAGATTCCACCTCTCTCCACGCAGACCTCACTTCCTCAGCGCCCGACGCTATCGCCGCCCAACCCACTGCCTTCTCACTGAACGCCAATGTTGATGTCCAGGCACTGCTGAGCACCCTCCGCACCAGCACCGCCAATACCCCTGTCACGAACGTTGAGCCGAACAACCCTCCACTGAACGTAGCCACTACTGTCACTACTGCCACTCCCATCCAGGCCCAGGCCAATGTACCAGGTCTTGATTCCTCGCCCGTGTCCATTGCTGGCCTCGGTGCTCCTCCACCTGGCCTTCCTCCACGGCCTCCACCCCAGGAGCAGCCACTGATCAATGCCAACTACGCCCACTCCCAGCACATCCGCGACTATCATCCACACGCTGCCAATCCTGCCCTCCAGCCAGCCAATCGCTCCCACGGCGGTGGCAACGCTGCCGATCCTGCATCCAACAACTTCGTCCCCCCTGTTCTGCCACTCCAGCCCAGCCATCCCTCGGCAAGTCCGTACGCCCACGCCGGATCGCCCTCACTCAAATCTCCAACAACTTCAACGTTCCCTGAACAAGATCGTGTACCCAGCGCCGCGACTCTTGCACGCATCGCGGACATGCCGCTTGAGTCACGCCGCGAGTACAAACTCGCGCTTGGCCTCAAGCTCGACGAGGACGACATGCCATGGACCAAGGATACGCAACAAAAGTACGACAAATTTATTGAAGACGAGCGGAAGTACGTCTCCGAAGGTCGTTGGGAGCAATTTCCTTACGGATCGAGGTTATTTGTTGGCAACCTGAGCAGCGAGAAGGTGACGAAGCGAGACATATTCCACGTCTTTCACGTCTACGGAGAGTTGGCGCAGATCAGTATCAAGCAGGCATATGGCTTTGTGCAATTTTTAAACGCCAGGGACTGTGCTATCGCTTTGGGAGCGGAGGAGGGAAGGCAGGTCCGAGACAAGAAGATTCGTAAGTTGTGCGAAGCTCACGTGTTGTGGAAATCTTACTGATAGCTTCATCATAGATCTGGAAGTCAGCAAGCCCCAGAAGAATCGCCAGCAGGCGCAAGAGCCGAGGACGAATCAACAGTCCACTGCACGAAGGCGGTCCCGCTCGCCTGAGCCCAGCAGAACGAGTCGCAACGATTACGGTCGCGAGCGGGAGAGAGACCAGTATCGACCCTATCGCTCGCCATCACCACGACGCGACACCCGAGACCGGTATCGTGACCGCTCACCCGAGCAGTATGGTCGCAACGGTCGCAGCGACTATGGGCCTCAAGCAGACCCGGACGATGAGCTGCCTCTTCCTCGTCGCGCACCTGGGAATGTACCAGATGTCCAGATCCTCGTCCTTGACTCTCTACACCGCGATTTCACAGCCTGGGTGCAGGGCATCTTCGAGCAGCAAGGGCTGAAAGTCGAGACGCTCATCCTCTCAACTCGCCTTGACCCCGATCAGGTGATCCGAAGGCAACTGCTGGAGGGTGTGCTGGCCGTGTGCAGACTGGATCGCAACCATCAGAACTCAGGCAAAGTGGATCTACGCGTGTTTAACCGCAGTGCCGGAGCGATGAATGTCACGTATGACGACTACGACAACCAAGATCCACAGATCTGCGCCGCTCTAGCCCTCAGAGCGAAGCAGCAATCACAAGCCCAAGTCCAGCAGCGACCACCACCACAACAATACAACGGTTACCAACCGCCCTCGCAGTACTCGGCTGCGGCACCACAGCAACAACAGCAGCATTATCCAACATACCAACCTCAACTACCACAACAATCATACCCATACGCTCCTGCACCCTCGTCCTATCCACCACAAGCTACATACCCTCAACCGACCTCTCAACAAGCACCCTCTCAACCTCCAAATCTGCAACAGCTCATCACCAATCTCGACCCAGCGGGCTTGCAGTCTCTGCTGTCGGCTATGGGCCAGCAGCAACCACCGGCTCAGACTCCCCAAGCCGCTGCGAACGGGCATGGCCAGGGCGTGCAGGTCGCACTTGGGGCGTTGCAGAGGGATCCGGGGTTGGTGGCGGGCTTGTTGCAACAGCAGCAGCAAGCGCAACAGCAGAGACAGAATGGGCAGAGTGCTGGAGTGCAGAGTGCTGGTGGGGCTGGGGGAGGCGTGAATATGCAGGAGATTTTGGCGAGGTTGGGGACTTATGGGGGAAAGTGAGAGAGTGTGAGCTCGAGTATTAATCCGTAGCTGAGACTGTCACCTGAAACTACATGCGGTCTGCACTTGGTAGAGCTTTAGCAGAAGAAGTCTCAGCTCAGCAATCAAGAGAAGGTGCGCATCCTTCTGGGTTATACTTTCGACCCCACGTAGCATCTGGTGAGTACTGCTCGGCGCAGCTGATGTCGTAGGTCACGTATCGTATCTCAACTCTATGAGCTTCTATCTTGCTCTCTCTCTCTCTCTCTCTCTGTCTCAAGAAACCCACTTACAGCCGCCTCTCAAGTGATGCCCTCCCTCACTAATGCAGCATGGCCATCCCAGCCCATCCCAGAGCCCGTGAAACCTCTCCTCGCTAAAGTTCACGCCTGCGTCGACGCTCCTCAAGACCCCAATTCAAACACCGTTCTCGCTAACGAAGTCTTCCACCCAGATGCCACGTTCTAGATCAACAAGCGAATTATTCGCGGGCGAGAGGAGATCGCGCACTGGAGGGACGGCGCGGCGAGTGGCGGTGGTGGGGTTGCTGTACGTTCTACTACTTCACTTACGACTTCTGGGGGAGGGATCGGGCACTGTAGCGTGGGTGTGCTAATGTTTGGAATCAGACGAGCACGCATACGGTGCAAAACGTGTACAGTTTGTCAACGGATGGACGGGAAGTCTTGACGACTGGGACGCTTGCGTTGGAGGTGGGCGATGGGCGGAAGGCGGAGTCGGAGTTTGCTTGTAGATGTCTTGTCACTGACGAGGGGGCTGAGGGCGAGAGGATCAAGGAGTGGCGGGGATGGGTCGATTATGTGCCTTTCTTGAAAGAGGAATTGTTTGAGAAGGGGAGGGTGTACGATAGTGGTGGAGATCGTGCGTGAGGAGCTGATTTGATGGGGTTGATAGCGGATGTTAAATGCAGATGCACCGAGACAAGACGCTGCTCAGTCAGAGGGGCACCCCAGGAAAGATCTTGACGGCAGCGGAGAGGTTGTGGGCTATGTTGCAAAGCTGAGCATTTGCACAGCTCTCAAAATTCTTGATCGGGGTTTTGAGCGATACCTCCACCATTCCCTTCTTCGCTGACTGATTCACTCACCATGACGCCCATTGCTAAGTTTACGTCTATAAGCCGCGCGACTGGAGATTAATCTATACACAACACCGCCACGACAGCCAATGTCATCTCAATTAATAGCCTTCATAACCATCTCAACAGTGACGAACGTCCCCGCACTCACGGGCAGAGCCCTCAAAAGCGTCGGCCCAATCCCTCTCCAAAACCCCCTCATCCCCTCCGTCCGCCAAATACTCCCAAAGCAAGCGCGCATGCTCCCGTACTTCTGCTGCGCCCCGAAGCCATCAGTCTGCATCTTCGACTTGACGACATCGAACGGGTAGCTCGTCAGCCACAACATCTCGCCCGCCAGCCCGCCATACAGCGCGATCTTCCACGTCGGCACAGCAGAGCGAGCGTAGTTGTTACGCGCGACGTCGGCGTTCATCATGTACTCGAAGGAGAGGAACCAGGCACCATAGGCTTGTGCTTCTCGCAACAAGGTGACGGAGGTTCCGCGATAGAGGCCCTGTGTTATGGAGGGCGAGCGGGAGAGTTTGGAGATGCAGTCTAGAGGACCTGAGTAGAGGCGCGCGGCGCCGTGCGGTTGCGTTTGAAGTCGGATGCGGATGTGTTCTATGGGCGAGGAGAGGACGGTGTTCGAGAGACCGGCGAAGGCGCCGGCGAGGTAGTATTGGCCATAGCTCAATTGTGATGAGGACTCGAGGGGCGAGAGTTTCGATGTTGCTGAGGCGGTCGCCGCATTCCGGCTTTCGAATGCGCGTTTGGCGTAATTGAAAGCACCGAATTGAACAGATACGCAGGCGCCTATGCCTATGAGTGGCGTGAGGGTTCCTTTGTAGAAAGCTGCCGGGCCTTCATTTCGCAGGATTTGCGTGGCGCAGTCGTAGGCTCCGGAGTAATTCGTGGTGGTTTGCAGCCGGACTTTGACAATGTCGAAGGGCTGGCCTATCAGGACTTGTGCTATGCCGCCCACGGCGCCGGCGAAGAGATCTTTCACTGTCCGCGAGACGCCCGTGTTGGTCTCTTCCAGAGCGTCTGCCATTGAGAAGTCAGAGGTTGCGAACTTCTGATGTCTGGTGAGCCGATTGGCTTCTGCTGGGTCTGTAGTGAATCCAGTACCAGATCAAGATGATGGTTTCTCTACGTCTTTCACGCGACGAGTTCTGGATTGACATTGACTATGGCTTGGCAAGCACGCGACTGAGGTTGAACTTTTTGGCTTACGTAACCCTTTCGCAGTGTTGCTGCACATGGAGTAGAACAACCACAACAGATCTAATGTGATTTGAATCTGCCAGGATGCTACAGTTGCCTGCTCTTGCAAAGCTTGGAGTACACTTGACTCGCCGTTATGATCGTCCCCATTTGCTACAATGATCCACCACCTCGAACCTGACACCGAAACAAGTCCCAGTGCGCACTGCGCTGCCGAGATCCCAGCTTCTAGTCTTTGGTGTCGCGAGCTGTGAAGACGCTATCAGTACTCGGGCACTGAACATCACTCGAAGCACTGTTGAGCTCAGGGACTCACCTCCGTCCGCAACGATCTTGTCGATGAGCTCGATGTCGAGACCCGGCCAATGATTTCTCGCCCATGCGAACCACGTTACCAAGGCGATGATCCAGATCTGTGAGATGTGAGAATAGCTAGGGTTGATGCGTGTTCGCTCGTAGTCATTACAGTGTACTTACAAAAGCATTGATAGGCAGTGCGTAGTTCATGTAGTTGGCGTCGATCGGCAAGTAGTTCGGGAAGACCTATGGATGTATCAGTCATGCGATGCAGATAGAGGCTGAAAAGCCCCACGCAGCGAATGGCTTACCATAAAGATCCCCAGCCATGCCGTGTACACCAGAGCGAATACGTTGACAGCCACTCCGGCGCGCCTTCACAGTATGTCAGCGGGCTTTTTCTTCAATTCGTGCGGAAATCTGCAAGGCCCACCCCAGCGACCAGGGAGCCTTCTCAACGCGCCCAGACAGCCGCGCAGACAGCATACACGCAATAGCGACGAAGTAAGACTGGTAAAGCCCAAACGTCGAAAGGGACAAAATGACACTGAACGCGGTCACGCTGGCGAGGTTGAGCAGCGATATGAGTGCCACAATCACCATCGGCAACCAGACAGACCTGACGGGCACATGTTGTTTCGGATCGACACGGCTGAAGTAAGCCGGCAGAGCGCCGTCTCTCGACCACGCCCACGTCAACCGCGAAGCGGACGTTATGGAACCGATGGTCGAGCTAACGATGGTCATTAGGTTGCCGCCAACCAACGCGGATGCTCCAGCCACGGACTTCGTCGCGCTCAAGCAGATGGCGATGAGTGGGTAGCCGGCAGCCAGGACAGCATCGAAGTCTCCGAGGCAGGTCATGAAAATGAGGATCATGCCGAAGGAGAGCAGCATATTTGACACGATTCCCCAGAACATCGTCCTCGGGATCGTCGAGCTCGCTTTCCGCGTCTCTTCGGAGATATGCGCCGAAGCGTCAAAGCCCACAAAGCCCCAGGTGATGAGCACGATGCCCAGGTTGAAAGACACGAAATCGCTCTCCCAGCCGGAGAGATTCGCTTTCTGCAGGAAAACAAAGTCGGCGTCGTGCCGGGGCGCCATGGCGAGCAGCACGGCTGCCATGGCAATCCATAGTGCGATGTGGACGAAACCAGCAAAGATCTCGATGTAGGGTATGATCCAGAAGGCGTACATGTTCAGCAGACCTAGGACGAGCAGATACGCCCACATGATGAGGATTGTGTGCCAGCCCTGCGCGACGTAGCCTGGGTAGCTGGTGGTGGCTAGGGTGGTCGTTACGTTTGCAGCGATGTTGACTACGCCTGCGAGGAGAGAGATCCATGCAAACCAGGTGATCCAGCCTTGGAACCAGGTGATGCTGCGGCGGTATTTGGCAGGGGCGAGGTGCCAGGTCCAGTGGTACTGGGCTCCGGCTATGGGCTGGATTGAGGAGAGCTCGGCGAAGGATGCGACTTGACAGAGGACGCCGGGGAAGACGATCTGCGGTGTGAATATGATGGTTAATCCTGCGCTTTGCTGAGCTGCGGGGATGGCAGGCGCCTTACAAAGCAGCCCCAGACCAACGCCCTTGGTCCGCCATTGTAGAACGCTAGTCCGACGTTGCTGGTGTATGTGAGTGGTTTGGCCACAGTGTGCGAAACGGGTGGATCGCACGTACGGGATGATGGACTCCCAGGAGGCCATGTAAGAGAGAGCGAAGAAGAACATCTGCGTGAAGTTGAAGATTCTCTGCACATATTTATCAGTAATGACCGTTATCGCAGCGACATTTCCATGCGAGATAGTGATACCTTGACGCCTGTTGGAGACCTGGCATCGTGGCGAGTGACATCGCTGCCGCTCTCTTTGCTGGGTAGCTCGTCCACTGACGGCACCGGCTTCACTTCATATACGCTCATGGTGACCGCGCTGACGAAAAATCTGGGAAGATGACTTGGACAACAACAGGAACGAGGTGAAGAGCAGAGAAGTGAGAGGAATCAAAGGCCTTCTCAGCTGCCTTTACCATACCAATCGCGAAGCATCCGACTACTGCATGCAATGCTGGCACACCTAGAGCGCCCGGCAGAGAGCCTCGCAGCCACACACATGCATATACAGTAGTTGCTGCACGTCGCTGCACATCAACGATGCCAGAGTCATCTGGAGCCGCCGCACGCCAAGTCGAGTGCTGCTTTGTCCAGTAGGCATATGGCCTTATCTTGAAGTCTCGAGTCGAGAAGCCTGCAGGATCCCGGGTCCTTGCATGACCTTGCAGCCGTTTGGGGCAATGGTCGGCAATTCTATGTAGGCAAGGTGCAGGCCGCAATTCATATTATGTCGATCGAGCAGATGTGCATGCACGTGTAGCTCGGGTTCGGTCCCTGCGGCTGTGTGAGCTCCACCGTCTTGTTGGGGCCAAATAGGCAGTGGCCACGATGATGGAGTACTGTGTCGTAGCCGAGCGACCTTGTAAGCATAAGGTCAGCAAGATCGCTTCCCGTCGATGGAGCACTCCTGAGCGCAGGTGATGGAGGAGGTCCTATCGCGAGACCGACCAAGAGACATGGAGACGATGCATTTACCTAAGGGTTGCAACCCTAGATATTCGCTACTTGTGAACGACACCGACCTACATAAGGTCTACAGAGTCGAACCCGCAAACATCCTACCCTATGCGTTGGAGAGCATCTTCTGCTACTGAACACCCGAGTCTCGGAGTCGCAAGCGCCTCATTCGATCTTCGTGGATGCTGCTGTGCATTCTCGGACCGTTCGTTTGCAAAGAGAATCTCTGCCTCACACCTGATCTCCTTCTACCCTTTCCTCCTCTCTTCCACACTCCCGCTCCCCAACTCCTACTTTCACTTACCCAAGGTATCTGATGCACCGCCTCTCCCGTCTGCTTGCTTCGCAGCCCTGCCGTCGAAACTTCGCACCTGCACTCTGGGTCCCGCTGAGCGCGACCCTCAGCGCCGCATCCTCCCGCGCCCTTGCCAGTAAGGACGGACCCTCAACCCCCCTCCCCGACGCCGATCCGCAAGTAGCCGCCGCGCGCTCTTTCCTCTCCACCCTCTCGCCTGCAATAATCCCCCGCTCCTTGTGCACCCTAACCTTCAGCCGCTCTTCGGGGCCAGGAGGGCAGAACGTGAACAAGTCAGTCCTCTTCATGAAGCTCTCTACTCAGACTTGCCATGCCGCTTGCTAACTCACAAGTACAGGATATCGAGTAAAGCTACACTCCGCCTCCCCCTCTCCTCACTCCTCCTCCTGCTGCCCTCCCTGCTGCACGTGCCCCTCCGCTCCTCTTCCTACCTCGCTCCCGCATCCGGCGACCTAGTCATCAGCTCCGACGCCTCGCGAAAGCAGGCTGACAACGTCGAAAACTGCTACAGGAAGCTGTACCAGTTGGTTGAGGGTGTCGGGCGGGATGTGGTGCCCGGAGAGACGAGCGTGGAGCAGCGGGAGAAAGTGGTGCGGCTGCAGAAAGCTGAGGCGGTAGGGAGACGCAAGATGAAGGAGTTCCAGGGGAAGAAGAAAGCTGCTAGACGGGGAGGAGTGAGGGGGGATGATTGAAGGCTGTCACTGTCGGGACGGATATGCCACGGAACCGCGCCGAGAACAGCTGAACACGAATGAGGTCGATCGAAGACCAGTGTCAGGGCGGCGAGCGAAAGCGAGATGAAGCACTGCTGCCATTCGAATGGTACCCACTATCATGCTGGGTATCTGGGATCACCAACGCCTGCATATCATCGCATCGTGTTGAAAGAACACACCCGTCATGCACCACTCAGATATTGAAGCTCCCCGACCGAATCGACTTTTCCCGCCCGAACGCCAAACCCTTCCTTCGTGTCATCCAGACAATGCTCATCTACACCGGCAACGGGAATGTGCCCGCCCACGCCGCGATCTCCGCCTTCAGACTCTTGATCTCCTCAACCTCCCCGCCCTGGACCTTAGCCTTGAAGTCCTTCTGCTTATTCGCCTCCTTCGGCAGCTCTTTTTGGATCTTCTGCGCAAGCTTAATGCACTGATCAATATACCCCGCAACCCGCTCGAAATCCTTCTCGCCCATGCCTCTGCTCGTCATAGCCGGCGCGCCGATCCGGATGCCACAAGGCGTGAGAGCTGACTTGTCGCCTGGCGTGGTGTTCTTGTTGCAAGCGATGTTGACTTGCTCTAGCACGGCTTCTACGCGCGCGCCATCGAGACCAGGATTGGAGATGGGCTTGAGGTCCAGGAGCACCATGTGGTTGTCTGTACCGCCCGTGACGAGTGTGTAGCCGAGGGCTTTGAAGGAGTGTTCGAGCTGCTTGGCGTTCTTGATAACTTGTTGTTGATACAAGCGGAAGTCCTCCGTCTGGGCTTGCTTCAACGCCACAGCGAGCGCCGTGATGGTGTGGTTGTGCGGGCCACCTTGATGGCCAGGGAAGACGGAAAAGTTGATCGGGCCTTCGAGATCGTAGAGTGTTTGGATCTCTTTCCCGCCCTTCGTCTCGGTCTTGCGCACGCCTTTGCGGAAGAAGATCATGGCTCCACGTGGTCCGCGTAGCGACTTGTGGGTGGTGGTCGTCACGATATCGGCGTGAGGGAACGGGCTGTCGTTCACACGGCCGGCAATCAGACCGCTGATGTGAGCCATGTCTACGACGAGGTAGCAGCCAACGACATCCGCGATCTGGCGCATGCGGGCGTAGTCGATTGTGCGGCAGTAGGCTGAAGTCCCGGCGACGATGACTTTGGGCCTGTACATCAGGGCGTTCTTCTCTAGCTCGTCGTAGTCAATGATTCCGGTGTCGAGGTTCACGCGGTAGGGGAACGTCTCGAAGTAAGTCGACACGGCGCTGATCTTCTTCGTCGGCGTCTGGTAGCCGTGGCTCAGATGTCCGCCGTGTGGCAGGTCAAGCCCCATCAACCGCTCATGAGGTCGCATGATAGCTTGGTAGACTTGCAAATTCGCCGGCGAGCCTGACAAGCACTGCACATTGACTCCCCACTTCTCAGGCTCCAAGCCAAAGGTCTCAAGTGCTCGCTTCTGGCACGTAAGCTCGATTGCATCGATATGCTCGTTTCCGCCGTAGTATCGTGCACCGGGGTATCCCTCGCT
>KZ111143.1:171170-186557 GCA_002077045.2 Rachicladosporium sp. CCFEE 5018
CGTTCTTCTCTAGCTCGTCGTAGTCAATGATTCCGGTGTCGAGGTTCACGCGGTAGGGGAACGTCTCGAAGTAAGTCGACACGGCGCTGATCTTCTTCGTCGGCGTCTGGTAGCCGTGGCTCAGATGTCCGCCGTGTGGCAGGTCAAGCCCCATCAACCGCTCATGAGGTCGCATGATAGCTTGGTAGACTTGCAAATTCGCCGGCGAGCCTGACAAGCACTGCACATTGACTCCCCACTTCTCAGGCTCCAAGCCAAAGGTCTCAAGTGCTCGCTTCTGGCACGTAAGCTCGATTGCATCGATATGCTCGTTTCCGCCGTAGTATCGTGCACCGGGGTATCCCTCGCTGTACTTGTTGCTCATTGGGCTGCCGAGTGCATCGAAGACAGCGCGGGAAGTGACGTTCTCGGAGGCAATAAGGAGAATACTCTCGCGCTGACGCTTGATCTCTTTCTCCATGATCTCGGCAATTTCTGGATCAGTGTCGACGAGGGATCTCTCCATGAGGTCTTGGTGGGATTTGGGAAGGGCGTAGGTGGCGGTGGCGTGGTCGCCATTGGTGCCGTTGACGCCGTTGGTCTTGGTGCCGTTCATGATTGCGGTGTTGAGTTATGTGAAAGGGATCTCTGGGTCCAGAAGTGTAAGTCAGGTAGATTCAATGTTAGATGTCTCGAGCATGCCAGTCATGAAAAGTCACAGGTCTCGGCCTTTTGGAAAAACATCGCCCCACATCGCCGAAGATCGGCAGCCACATAGACTAGCGCGGGGCACGGCGAAACCACCTCGATTGGGGTCCTTTGTTCCTGTGTCGACTGATCAACACCGCATACCAATCAAGATGGCATCGAGACGTTCAAGCGAATAATGTGAGCTGTCGTAGCATCATGACCTGCTGCCGCTTGCTAGGCTGGGCCAAGCCACCGCAGTGAGAGCGAGTGGCGTTCAGGGCATAACTGTCCATGAAAGGACAAATCTAGATGTACCGCTTCTCAGGAGGGCAATGCGATATCTCATCGAGAGCGAAGTAAGCTGATAGCAGCTCTCAAGAACATCATGTTCAAGATGAGAGCGCACAGCGAACACTGAAACAGCAAGCCTTGTACAGTAAGGCTTGGTCGCTGACACAGATGCTTCGCCAGCTATCTAGCTGCGTTCCACTCGACTATACCTTAATGGGGAAAACTTTGCATCCAACTGGACAAGCGCCAGGTTTCGATTGCGGGTTATGATGTAAGTGAGCCAGTTCAGCTGGCATTCAAGTCGGTCGCCGCGAGGGAGCTGGCTGCTTCTTATTTCTACTGCTCTTCTCGAGTACATTGCACCGACCATATCTACAATCCTTGACTTGATTCCCACACACGCCATGTCTGCCCCTGGTCAACCCGGTCAACCCAAGGAGGACTACCTCGACAAGGGACTTGACGCAGTGGAGAAGAAGTTTGGCGGACAGGTATCGCTTCTCTGCTTGCACCTTCATGGCAGTGATGGCCAAAACTAAATCGACGCGCTAGGTTGGCCATGGTGTCAATGACCCGAACAAGATGAGATCGACGAACGAGAAGATCGTGAGTGATGAGCCAACAAGTACAACCCTCGTCGCATCAAACGCTGACCTGACGACAGACTGACAAGGCTCGCGGTGTCTTCGTAAGTGCAATTACTCATTGGAACGCTCCTCAACAGGACAGATACTAACAGATCGTCTTCGCATTGCAGGAGAAGGCTACTGGTAAGCATGTGCCGGACAAGATCTCCAACTAGATGGCGCAGACTCATGCGAAGAACGATGCGGCCCATCGTATCATAGGAGTAGGAGAGAGTTCCGGGAGAGCAGTGACAAACGCAACCCGCCTCTGACAAGTTGGGCTTCCGAATGTGCTTCAATCTCGCTTTCCACTCGGCTTCGAGGTGCCGACTACACGCACAGCAAGCGGTAGGTGGCATGCGCGACTTTGTCGGCTGTCGGAATGCAGAGAGACGGATGGCACGGCAGCTTCAGGCGTTTTAGTCGTTGTACGAGGCTCTGTCTCGTGCCCCGAGATTGCAAGATTGTGACGCGTCACCAGACCCATTGGCTGTACCGTGCTGTAATGCTCTGGTGGATCCATTGGTAGTGCACTCGTGATCAATCAGCCCCAATGCGAATGCTACTGCGATCTCGTACCATAGTGCAAGCCCAGCGTCGGATCAAGCATGTTAATGCCTCAACTGCCTGTCCCTATCTGCATGCCTTGGCACCCTACATTCTCCGCCAGATCTTCACCGGTAGGGCCCGAAGCGCCGTCAAACTCCACAACGGCGGCGCTTGAGCAAAGCTTGTCTCCTGCCCCTGCATCAGCAACCCCCAAAATGACATCTAGATCGCTGCAATCATCTTCATTAGCGCTGAAGGCTGAGCAAAGTGACACACGTGGGCGGCTTGAAACAAGCAAACGCGCGAAATTTTGCACAGCCTTAAGTATGTCGTGCCTCGCTCGTGTATATCAGGCTGCCTTTTACCGATGTGGTGGTACGAGCGACGGAATCCTTCCCTCTCAGCCTAACGATTGACGCCGCGCTGTGCTTACTTGCGTGCTGTGAATGCTTGAGTGCGGCGTGGTGAGTGCCTCAGCCCCGGCGAAAAATGGCCGCACGGCAGCGTGTGATCAGGCTTGGTTTTTGGATTCTTATAAGATGATGAGGTGAGCACGCCGTGAGTGCCTTGGACGATCACGGCATTGCTTGACTTGAAGGCGTGTGGACGAAGGAATCATTCCCAAGATGTTTGGTCTCACATTAGCCCGTAGCCCGGTCGAACGACGACAGAGTCGAGGCCGACCAACAACAGGTACAGCCGAAGGGAAAGGCGCGATGGGCGCACGTAAAGGAATGCGGCAAGAACCTCCTCTTAGCCTCGCCGCGCAATATCAACACCACGACGTAGCGCCGCAAACTCAGTATACGCCAATATCACCTATATCACCAGCATTGCCACCTCAGCAAACACCGCGGTTATCAACAGTGTTTCCATGGCGGCGTTCACCAGAGCCACCAAGCCCGGAACTCCAGCACGAGCAAGCCATGGAGGACACTAGCCGGCTTACCTTCTTCCAGAAACACTTTACCAAGCCCACTGCAAGTGATCCGGAGAAACGATACGATCCGCAAGGGAGGAAGCTTTCGATCATCTCCCACGGTGTGTTGATAGCCATCACCGCCATGCTGCTCTTCCTGCTCGCCATCGCTGGCGCGGCTGTTGGTGCCACACGTCGACACGGGCACTCCAATGATGGTCCTAAGGGTACGCCTTTCGGTCCGCAAGACCCAAACGACACAGATTCACCAGATGGAGCGCATCATGCGCCAGTGCGAGTCGCTCTCATAGACAACTTTCCGGATCCCACAATATTACATATCAACGATACATGGTACGCCTATGCTACCACAAGCTCGGCTGGGATACTCAATCGTAACGACAGCTACCCACGAACAGACTTCGGCGCTTCAAATGTACAGATCGCTACTTCAACCAACTTCATCAAATGGACTCTGCTAGATGTCGCTCATGACCCGCTGCCGAAGGTAGGCATGTGGGCATTACAAGGCAACGCTGCGCCACCTGGCCAGACTTTCACGCCGCCAAAATCAGCAATTGAAGAGGCTGCCTCTCTGGAACCCCCGAAACCACGTGCGTACACATGGGCACCCAGTGTCATCCAACGCCCCTCAGACGGCAAATACATCCTCTACTACAGCTCCGTGCGCAATCGCCTCGAAGCCTCCAACCTCGAATATGCCTTTCCCCTCCCTCTAGAAGTATACAATGCGACTTCTGTGCCGGGCCACCACCCAGCACCCCATTGTATCGGCGCCGCCGTCTCCTCATCCCCTCTCGGACCGTTCCAGCCCCAGAGCGCCACTCTAGCCTGCCCTCTGGACAAGGGTGGCGCCATAGATCCTGCTGCCTACTTCGAAGAGGCAACACAAGAGCACTACCTCCTTTACAAAGTCGACGGCAACAATATGGGCCATGGCGGCTCTTGCGGAAACACGAACGCTCCCATCATCTCCACGCCCATACTACTACAACGTCTCGGTCCAGAAGGCTTGAAAGCTACTTCGGACCCACCCGTCGAGCTCCTCACGAACGATGCCTCCGATGGTCCGCTGGTCGAAGCTCCTCTCCTTATCCGGTCAGACGAAGGCATCTACTTCCTCTTCTTCTCCTCCGGTTGCACGCGAGCAAAGACATATGACTTGAAGTACGCGACCGCTACCAACATCACCGGACCCTATGAGAGGGCTGACAGGGCGCTGCTCAAGACCGGAGACTATGGACTTGAAGCTCCTGGGAGCGTGGGGATTACGAAGGCCGGAGCTGGGAGTGATGGCAAAGGAGGCGAGTGGCGAATGGCTTTTCAGGCAAGGGTGTGGATGGAGGAAGGTGGGGTTAGGGGGATGTTCTCGGGTGGGCTGGAGTTGCAGGGACGGGAGGCAGTATTGGTGAGGGTCAAGGATTGAGTCAAAGACTCGGGGCTCGGGGCTTGATTGTTCATGTGTTCACTAGCGAGGCGTTGGGGTGGATTGGTCAGGCATCACGGGATATACCTGGGACGATTGAGGACATAGATCTTATCATTTGTGCTGCAGCAGCAAGACGGTCATTGTCTGCGCGTCCGAGAGAGAACTAAAGAAGCATTCGCTGCAGAGTAATGCCAGCCTTTCATACACTCAAGCACTGAATCTTGGACCTTCGCGAAGTGACGACTGCTTCACCTTGGGCTATTACCGCGGGAGAGCACGAGCGGTTCATTCGTTGAAGGTAGGCTGTAAACTATGCATGTCTATCGTGGCTCTGAAGATGCTGACATGACACCACTACCCACCACCACCCCTCCAACGATCCAAGCCGGCCACCACACTCCCCACACAACCCAAAGCAACCACACGCCCTGCGCGCTCCACCCCTTCGCCAGCTCCAGTAACAGCTTCTCCAACCCAGCTGCAGGGTAAAACATCCGCTGAAGCGCATACACAGCTACGGGCGGCGATGTGACCGCCAACAGTATGCCTTGCGCCGCTGCGACCAGAGCCGAGCTTGATCTTCGCACGAACGCAAGCGGTGCAGCGAGAAGTCCAAGTACTAGCGCTAGACTGAAGTTGAGTGTCGCGAGGGTTGCTAGAAGCGCGCCGAGGAGGATGAGGGAGAGAGATTGTAACATTTGGGCTTGGGAGCGGGTTAGGCGGATTGTGGCAGCGAGAGCGAGAGGCAGGAGAAGCGTGACTGCTGTTGTAGTATGGAGGCCGAGTGAGAGATTCTGTCGAGAAGCAGTCAGTATGGCTATTGCTAGATCTGGTGTTGCTGGTGGGAGGCCTACCTCGCGGCTTAGGCTCGTCATCAGCCATAGTGGAATGTAGCCCAGGATGTGCACGCCTAGCAAGGATAGCGCCGGCACGAATAGCTCTCGCTGAATCGTCCGCGTACTCTGCCTTGGTACGAGCGCCACGTCACTGCCTAGCTTTACGGTCTCCATCTCGACCTTCTCCTTTGCCATTCCACCCGCAAGCGGAGCCACTAGGACATCGTCACGTCCACTCAACACCCATAGCCCCAACGCCGAGATCGTAAAACTACCTGCCAACACCATAGCAGCCGGCAAATAATTGCCGACACTTACAAACCTGTTAGCATTCAACAAAATGTAGAAAAAGAAGCTCTGATGCAGATGCTCGAGCAAATTGTTGATGCTCCTGAAAACGCTTTCAGTAACTCTTCCAAGACTCATTTCATCGTGCCAGCCATCGCCGACGGTCTTCAGCGTGATGGCGTCGACGTGGTAGGGGATGAAGGCACTGTGCGGACCCGTGGCGTGGCCGAGTGACTGCGTTGCAAGACCCGAGCCAAGGACGGAAAGGCGGTCGCGGTAGCTGTCGGAGTGTGTGCCGTGATTTTGGAGGGTGCAGGCTATACCCATCTGGCCTGATGCTATAGAGACGGCGGTATTGAGGAGGTCTAAGTTCGGCAAAGCGCCGTTCAGTCCATCATAAAGGATATCCAGACTGCTGAAGCGTTGGCCCCAAGGTCCAGCTGGGTAGTCTAGTGCCACAGCAGCTTGCAAAGCACCAGCTTTGAGCGGCACAGCGGAAATATTGCGGCTTGCAGTGGGCGGGATGCAGATGCTGTGGTAGGCATCTACCCACGCCAAGGGGCCGTAGGTGCTTTCTGAAGGGATCAAGAGGATGATGTCCTTACTCCAGATACTCCAGCGACTGAAGTAGCGTGCCAAAGTCAGTGCGAGCGCGACGCCAGAGTAATTGATCTGGTCGTCAAAGTTCCGCCACGCCGCGAGCAGGACCATGGCTTCTGTGGCATCGGCGCGAGGGCCTCGTAGGATGCCGTAGACATTCGTGCCGTTGATGCTCTCGCCGGCGACTTGGTACGCGTAGGGCTGCGAAGCGGTCTTGAGCCCGCTGTCAGCGAGGATCTTGAGTACGCCCGCTTGTCGTGCATGCTCAGATTGCTGGGAGAGGGCATAGACTTCTTGGCGAAAGGCACGGAAGATGTTGTGCTCACTACCGCCGAAGTAGGTGTGCACTTGGCCAGGCAGAATGGCATTCTCGGAGACGTAGGTCTGGCGTGAGTACTCGTTCAGTGGGAGCAGGAGGATCCATCCTATTCCTACTAGCACGCATAATGCTGAGAGATACGGGGGAAGTTTATACAGGAATGGCGAGCCGCGGAGGGCGAGAAGTCGCGCTGCTACATGCTGGGTCGTCAGTCAGCGGCCGGATGAGTCATTACAATTGGAGCATGACTTACACAGCGCCATCCCTACCCTTTTCCACGTTCTTCTTGATGCTCCGGGTGACGTTCAGGCAGTTGTGCAAGACGGAAGTGTCTTTTATGCACCCCAGATTTCACCACGCGATGACAGGGGACGGAGTCGCGCGGACGTCGGCTCATGCAGATGAGCATGCGACACAGCCTGTTGTCTCTGTTAAGCAACAAAGTTGATCATTGGCAAGTTGTCTGTCTGGGTATCAAGTCACCGTCGAGCACCTTCCTCGCAATCTTCCGTCAGCCGCGAAAGACAGGTCCGCACTTGCTCGAGCTGGAATCCATAGTGCAAGACCAGGACAATTCCTCATCCTGAGCGTCCAGCGTCGCCTTGACTACACGAGGAGTCTTCCAATCGGGCGCAGTACTTGACGGAAGATTTGGGCCAGGGCGATCATTGGCGCAGGGGGAGGGGAACAGAGGCAGATCGAATGGCGTTGGGCATTCAGCTACCAGATGCGCGGCGCATACGAAGTTTCTTCATACGATTACCCCTTGCAACGAGATTACTGCTGCTAGTACTCACGGCAGTATGGATAGCGACCTTGTTCACGCCAAAGCTGGAGCCATGGGGAGCACTCATACCGCAGGAAATTGGTCTTGCGACACGTGCGTTTTGCCCGTCCACACTTTTTCAGACAGTGTACTGACATGATTCAGTCTACCGCCTCAATACATTCCCCCTGCTTCATAAGAACTTTCTCCACTTCCTCCTCAACACGATCGCCCTCATTCCGCTTCTCGAACGCTTCGAGTCTGAGCACGGCACAATAGTCACGACACTGCTGTTCACTGGCGCATTTGGGTACCTCCCAGGCGGCCTCTACACGCTACTCGAAGTCTTTATCTTCAGGAGCAACTCCGCTGCAGTGGGAGCCAGTGTTTGGGTCTTCCTGTTGCTCTCGGCAGAAGCGATCAAAACGTACAGGCAGAATCCAAACTTCACAATTGCCGGCTACTCGATACCCACGTGGACTACGCCACTGTTCATCATGTTTGTAATACACTTTCTCGTACCGCAGACGAGCTTGCTGGGTCATCTGTGTGGTGCTGGGGTAGGATATCTGTGGGGACTGGGGTACATCAGGTTTCTGGCGCCGAGCGAGAAGATACTGAGATGGATTGAAGGCAAGCTGAACTTGCTTGGGAGGATACCACACTATGTGAGTGTGGATCAGAAGACATACGGGAGATACGGTGTATTACCAAGTACGAGCACGGGCGGGCCAAGAGTCGGACCTGGGAGAGGTGCCATGGGCGCAGTGGACGGGACACCGATAGGGCCAGTGGGAAGCACACAACGGCTAGGACCATAGCAAGAGGCATTGTACAAACATCGATCAAGCATGAGGTCAGATTAGAGTCTTGCGGAATAGACAGGCAAGCACGACCAGACGCGCTCCTTCCACGCCATCGACGCGCTGGAGACTCCACCTCACGCCACGCCTATACCTCTCTTGTCTTTGGCTCTCACAATAATTTGTATGCTCCATCATCACCCGTACCACTCATATCGCCTCAGCACGCTTTCTCAACAACGACCTCACGATGGCTCCCACCAAGAAAGAAGCCGCAGCGGACAAGGAGACGAAGCTCACCCTCGAGCAGTCCTCAGCGCTGATACTGGACTACCTCCGCAAAACCAATCGCCCCTACAGTGCCACAGACATTAGCACGAATCTGAAGAATCGCGTCACCAAGACTGCCGCCGCGAAGCTACTGAAGGATATGCATGAGAGGAGTAAGATTGAGGGGCGTGCTGCAGGAAAGCAGATTGTGTACCATGTCATCCAGGTATGCATCTCGCTGTTCATTGAGGGCATCTTCACACTAATTGCCCTTTAGCAACCTCCTGAAGAGGGTGCCGTTGAGGCACTGAATGTCACGGAGGAGGAGACAGTTAAGTTGAAAGACGACACTGCCAATCTAAAGCTGCAGGAGAAGGCGCTTCGCAACGCACTTCGCGAAGGAGCGACTGTGGTGCCTTTGGCAGAGCTGAAGGGCGACATCTCCGTGCTCGGAACCGAGACAGCCGAGATTGAGGCTCGTCTAGAGAAGCTCAAAGGTGGCAACGTCAAGCCCGTCAGTCCCGTCAGTCCCGAGGAGCGAGAGGAGATTGCTAAGCAGCACAAGCTATTCAGCAAGACAGCCACAGCGAGGAGGAGGATATGTGTGGAGCTGTGGAAGGACATTACCGGGCTGGAGTGTGTCTCAGAAGAGGAGGCTGAGAACCTGAGGGAGAGGTTTGATTTGCCTTTCTGATGCAAGGCGAGCATCATGAAGGGCCGTGCTGTGATGTGGACTACACTGACTCCGGTGCATGTCGATTGCGAGCTGGTGGTGAATGAGTTTGCTAAAGTGGAGAGAGGCCCGGGGACGCCTATCACTCTTCGCTGATGTGTACAGAGTTGACTGCGATCTAGCAGCAGCAACAGCATATAGCTTCTCCAAATCTTCAATCTACAACAGACACCCGATGTCACTCACGACTACTCACCCACAACTCACACAGTTTTTCAGTCGATGCCCTTAGCAACCCCCAAGCAGCCAGCCTCAAGCTAGAATCAATACAATACGGCAGTCATGTGCATCACCCACTCCCCTCACTACACGACCTGCTCGCATTCATCAAACAGCACGCACGATCGACCTATCAGCTTCACCCATCTTTGCGAGAAGCATTACATCAACCCTTCGGTTCCTTGCCCAGACCGCAAGGCCTCCAAGACTTACATGCAGGGCAGCTGTCCCACTTGTCTGACAATAGCCGAAGAGTTCAGGACGCCGGAGATGGTGGCGCACCTTTCACGAGCACAACCGTGTAGGGTAGCGATGGACAGAGCGACAGTAGGGGAGCGATGGACTGTGATCGGGCCAAAGGGTTGAGAACGAAATCGCGAGAGGTTCTAACAGTCGAAAAGGTTCGATCTGGTGAAGATCCGAAGGGAATACATAGGAGTCGGACGCGGCCCTATATGTAGTGCGATATCATATCGTAGGAGTGCGAGTGCCTAGATCGCAATGGTCTCGTCCAGCTCTTGCAATCGTGAACTTACTCCCGACGAGCTAGCTTGCTCCGTGAAGACGATCGGCTGATACTCATAACATGACTGTACTTCTTCCAGTATGATCTCCCAAGAGCAAAGTGAATGTTGTAGCTCGTTCAACTTACCTACCGACTAAGTCTCAAGATTCCACGAGCTGCTTGTGCATTCATTCACTGTTGTGCACTAGTGAACGCAGCAATCGTGGGTTCATATCTATTGCAGCCATCGACAACATGTATAGACCCTTACTCTCGACAACGCTCCGCTACCAACCCTCATCTTCGCATCTCCACATCGCACGCCATCGAATATGTGCATCCTCCACCGTCCAGTCTTCAATCTCTGCGGCCACACCGATGCCGACACCGGCGTGAAGGATCCGCTGACTTACTGTGCGCCGTGCAGACTTCATCCAGACCATGGCTCGGTTATGTGCAGCGCACTCCAGCATAAGGACGTACCGATACCGCGCCGATGTCCAACATGCCACCTCAAGGAAGTACGCACCAGCTTCTGGGCTCAGGTGCCGCAGCGAGAAGTCAGAGAGGACTGGACGATAGCTCCATTGGCTCTGTCAACAAGCCCTGACGAATCAGAGCAGGCAGGATCCCCGAGCGCTGCGCGTGCGAGAGCCACGTCTGGGTCGAGCTCTTCAAGCGGCCGTATGGCTCCATCTGACACGTCTGACCTGCGATCCTTGGCATCAGCAAGCAGGCCACGCCTACTCGTCGGTTCTTCCTCACCAGGAAGCTACACAAGGATCCGATCCGACTTGTTCGGCGGGAGGACTTCCAGTCTGGCAAGTGCCAGCTCGGTGCCTCCTCCAACCTCTGCTGAAGGCCTTACCGCGATTGAGCCAGCCGCAAATTTGGATGCAGTGCCACGTGGTAGAGATCCCACGCCACGTGAGTCGTCCCGTAGTGGGCTATGAAGCAGCTTGCAGGTACCAAACTACGATTTCGCGAGCCACGAAACCGCTCATAACAGTCAGATTTCCGCTCGATACTGACAGAATGCGGTTTCGGAGTGAGGTAGGTTGTAGTCGCGGTGCGGCCCTACTCGTACTTGCAGCAAACCTGAGAAGATGATATGGGTGCAACACTTCGGTCCAAAGGGAAAGCCGACGTTCTCATCTTCAGGCCCTGCGTTATGGCGGTCTCGTTGAGGTGTTCGGGAGGATAGCGGGAAGCGCAGGCGTACCAGGATCTCTTTAAGGGATTGTGGCAAGCTCGCAGGAATGGCCTGCTTGTGTAGCACCTACGCCCTTGGTATAGGTAATGAATGGAAGCATCCTCAGAGTTCGATCTCCGTTCACAATCTCTCTGCCCGTATCTGCCAAGAGCATGTCAACGAAGGCAGCAAACTGAGTAAGACTCATCAGCTTCTGGTCGGTCACGCAACAAGCATATCCCAGCCGCATTGCGCTCATCTTCTGCACCTATATCCGTAGTGAACGCGCAGACATTGACCGCAACTCTTGCGGTAGTGACCGCGACGTCTTCGAGCGGTTGTATCCGAAACGTTTCCCTTCGATTCTTAGTACACTATCATCCACTCAGTACATCAACACCTTCCATCAACACACTCCCGCATCGATGTGCATATCCTATCGCCCAACTTTCTCTTGCTGCCGCGGCGGTAACCCCATTAACGGACGCGATGACACCCTAGCATACCTCGCAGCGTGTGCCCTTCAGCCACTGCATGGCTCCATCGAGTGCCCCGGATACAAGATCCGGGAAATGCCCGTCTCTAGGCGGTGCTCGTCATGTCAACTCACAGACGTAAGAGATGCGCTATGGGTCCAAGTCGCCCATGCAAAGCGCCCCATTGAAGCGCAGCGACCCGCTCGAAGTCTGGCACCGTCCCAGGTATCGATTGCCCCTTGTTTATACGAAAGGTGGGTGCCAGAGTCGCAGTACGGAGCAGATAGCCCTGTGCCGGTCTCTGATGTCCAGGGCTGACGCAGCGCCGGCGTTTCCTCTCCTATACCAGCCAGGAGTGACAGGAGCTACATTCGTGGTTCCTGGAGACAGCGATATCGCTACCGGTCTAGAGCTCCGTCCGCAGAAAGTGAAGCCGGACGCCGCCTTTCTGCCGGTGCAGACGGCAGTCGAACGCGCGCTTCGTGGACTCCAGAGATAAAGCCTGGCCCATCCTCTGAGGATCGCCCTACCTCGATATCTAGGAGTGCAAGCCAACGTGACCGGTCTCGATCCCGCGGAAGATCCTCCACAACTCACGACACGGATTTTGTCATCATTTCGCCACGGCGCAGTGCGAGCGTCACTTCCTACGTCTCTGTTGAGGAGATGGATTGATTTGTTGTTGGCGGAGCATCTCTCAATAAGGACTAGTGCGACTTGAGCACCAGTCGAGCTTGCAGAAGCGCAGCAGTCTGACCGGATGGTCTACCAGCTAGCGATATACGTAGCGGTTTGAAGGCGTTAGTTTACTTTCCTCGGAATAAGTAGGTAGTTCCGCTCTCGCATTTGTTTGCTCACTCCAGCGCGCGACACAGCGGCTTGATATGCACGGACACGTTGACTCGTCCGTAGAGTGTTCCGGATTAGCCGACGAGAGTAGAAGCGCTGATTTCGCTTCGTATATGTTGTCTCCGTTTCTGATGGTCATGTGTACTGGTGTCACCGAAGACCTCATCCATCTGCTCGAGCGTCTTGCCTGCAGTCTAGCAAGAATTAGTGATTGCCCAGATGGAAGCTGGGCCACACATGCACTTACCTCGGGGACAAATAAGTATGTCCACACAAGACTCAGCAGACAGAATACAGCAAAGAAGACATAGGCTCCATATCCCGTGCGCTCGACAAGAGGTGGAGTAACCAGTCCGATGATGGCGTTGAAGAGCCAGTTGCAGCTTGTCGAGAATGCTGTGCCCTGAGCCGTGTCAGTAAGAATCACTTTATTCACTGGACACAGGTGCGCACCTTCGCTCTATTCGCAGAGTTGAAGATCTCAGCCGGCATGGCCCAAGGCACCGGGCCCCATGAAGCTCCAAAAGCAAGCATGTACATCAGCAGCAGGGCCACGCTGACCCAGCCTTCGGTACGATGATGCGACCAATCGTACGCATAGCTTCCGACAAGCAGAGCAATGGTGAGGTGAGCGACGAACATAGCAGCGCTACCGCTTAGGAGTAGCGGACGACGGCCAAGTCTGTCCATCGACCAGAGCGAAGTGCTGACGCCTACAAGCTGCGCCATGTTAAGGACGCCAGACATAATGAGTTGCATATCGTAGTTGAGTCCCATGGTAGCGAAGAGCGTTGGCGAATAGTAGATCAGTGCGTTGATCCCAACGAACTTGTGAACAGATCAGCCGCGCGAAATAAATGGCAATGTAATGGTGGACTGACCTGCTGGAAGAACATCAAACCCGAGCCGACTATCGTACGGCGTAGGCAGTCCTCGCCGAATAAATCGGCCCAGCTGGCAAGCTCCAGTCTAGAGCGCGTGAGCAGAGTACTAGACTGGAGGTGCGGATGCCGCTCCGTAGCGATGTCTCGATGGAAGGCTACTTCGGCTCGCATGTCATGCCACTCATGTTGCACCCTGACATCTGACGGTGGCAGCTGTCGCAGTGTTGACAGTGCTCGCAGAGCTTCGTTGTCGCGGCCTTGTGATACAAGCCATCTTGGGGAGAAAGGCAAATAGACAGTACCGATGCCCAGACCCAGCGCAGGCAAGACTTGAAGCAAGAATGGCAGGCGATAAGACCATTCAGAAGTAATGGATCGTGTGCCGTATGTGATCCAGAATGCGACAACGATACCAGTCACGATACTCAGCTCCTCCAAGACCAGCAGAGTGCCTCGAATCTCAGGCGGCGAGATTTCCGAAATGTATAGCGGCGCGACCATGCTGAGCATGCCGATACCGATGCCACCGATGAAGCGCGCCATCGTGAGCATGGTAAAGTCCGACGATGCTGCTTGGAGCATCGAACCCACGGTGAAGATGATCACAGCTACAACGATCGAGTACTTGCGTGAGATAGCATCGGCAAGCCAGCCCTGATTGATGGCGCCGAACAGGGCTCCTATCGTGATCATCGCAGTCAAGAGGCCTTTGTAGTAGCCATCGCCTTCAGCGATCTCGCTGAAGCGGTCGAGGAATTGCGGCATAACCAAGATGACTGAAACGACACCTTGGTCGCTGAACAGAAGGCCGCAATCAGTGACGGTCTGCTTTCTCCTACCGATTCACTTACTAGCCAAACAGCAGTCCGCCTGTGGCACTCAACAGTGCGCACAAAGTCACGTAGCGCGACGCGAGAAGACCACGAAAGCCAGGCTCGCAGTACGGCTCAATCGCGGCGTCGTCATCGCGTCGGCCCGGTTCGGTCGTTGCACCATCTGCTCGATGTTCAGTCTACATCACTTTGCGCGCCAGACGAGACGGAAGAGCGAGGTCAGTCATGATTCGTACCATGCGCGTCGAGCAATGGCTCCGCTTCTGCCGCGCCAAAATCACCCATCTCGACCTCCTCTGCGTCGGACATGCATCAGGGATGACTACGGCGAGACCAGAAGTATGATCATGAAGTGACTGGAACCAAGCAAAGACGGGTACAGTCCATACTGTGTAGGCATGTTGCGATGCTCATGCACGGCTAAGATCGGATGCTTCGGCCGGGCCATGCCGTGCGGATCTTCGGGCCGCGCCAGATGACCAACACCATGAGTGTGTGGTCATTGAACGACAGCACGTCAATGGTAGTATATCTGGTCTGGTCAGCGGCAATCCAGGTGAACGATCCTTATAGCACCCCAGATGATCGACCCAAGGTAGACGAGGTTCTGTGTGTGCGTGTCTAGCGAGCCCTAGTTGAATGCAATCTGTCCACTAGCGTCGGGAGTTGAAGAGCCAAGATCGCGACTCCAGATGAACACTTCGATCCAGGGTAACTGACCAATACGAATGTATCTTCGATGGTCGAAGATGCCACTGATGGTTGCTCATTGTCAGATGGCTGGTGGGCGAAATTTGGGTTTACATCGAAGGTTTGGAGTCGATATGATTGTGGAGGCAGAACGCCGACAAGATGTAGCTCAAGCATCGCCCAAAAGTAGCACATGCATGACAGCCCCCGGCAGGCAGGAGCCGAGAAGTTCCTGTGACCACGGATGCAGCCTGGCAAAAGGGCCCTCCCGCCTTTCATGCAATTCTCTTTGGCCTGTTCTCCAGATGTCGTCCTTCAACCAACGAAGGCAGGTGCGCGGCGGGGTCATTTCCGTTCGTCTTGTCGCGTGGCGCGGTGCAAGGTGTCGGGCCTGGCTTGGTTGCCTGCCTGTCAGTTCTCTGTGGCTCGTGGGGCCTTTTTAGATTTCCCCGTGCTTGCGTGTGGCCGCGCTGTCTCATCATCGGCTGGTGTTGGCGTTGCTGTCACAGGTTCCCCCTTCGCTTTCCGCGTGTGCACGATATACTGCACATTTCTCTCATTGCCATTCTTTGCACTCCTATCCTTCTCAACGTGTGTGCTGCCACGTCGTGATTGACACT
>KZ111143.1:186657-214508 GCA_002077045.2 Rachicladosporium sp. CCFEE 5018
CGCCGAGATCGTAAAACTACCTGCCAACACCATAGCAGCCGGCAAATAATTGCCGACACTTACAAACCTGTTAGCATTCAACAAAATGTAGAAAAAGAAGCTCTGATGCAGATGCTCGAGCAAATTGTTGATGCTCCTGAACACGCTTTCAGTAACTCTTCCAAGACTCATTTCATCGTGCCAGCCATCGCCGACAGTCTTCAGCGTGATGGCGTCGACGTGGTAGGGGATGAAGGCACTGTGCGGACCCGTGGCGTGGCCGAGTGACTGCGTTGCAAGACCCGAGCCAAGGAGGGAAAGGCGGTCGCGGTAGCTGTCGGAGTGTGTGCCGTGATTGTGGAGGGTGCAGGCTATACCCATCTGGCCTGATGCTATAGAGACGGCGGTATTGAGGAGGTCTAAGTTCGGCAAAGCGCCGTTCAGTCCATCATAAAGGATGTCCAGACTGCTGAAGCGTTGGCCCCAAGGTCCGGCTGGGTAGTCTAGTGCCACAGCAGCTTGCAGAGCACCAGCTTTGAGCGGCAGCGCGGAAACATTGCGGCTTGCAGTGGCCGGGATGGAGATGCTATGGTAGGCATCTACCCACCCCAAGGGACCGTAAGTGCTGTCTGAAGGGATTAGGAGGATGATGTCCTTGCTCCAGATACTCCAGCGGCTGAAGTAGCGTGCCAAAGTCAGCGCGAGCGCGACACCGGAGTAGTTGATCTGGTCATCGAAGTTTCGCCACGCGGCTAGAAGGACCATGGCTTCTGTGGCATCCGCGCGCGGGCCTTGAAGAATGCCGTAGACGTTGGTGCCATTGATGCTCTCGCCGGCGACCTGATAGGCGTAGGGTTGCGAAGCGGTCTTGAGTCCGCTATCAGCGAGAATCTTGAGCAAGCCGGCTTGTCGTGCATCCTCAGGTTGCTGGGAGAGGGCGTAGACTTCTTGGCGAAAGGCACGGAAGATGTTGTGCTCGCTACCGCCGAAGTAGGTGTGCACTTGGCCGGGCAGAATGGCGTTCTCGGAGACGTAGGTCTGGCGTGAGTACTCGTTCAGTGGTAGTAGGAGAATCCATCCTATGCCTACTAGCACGCATAGTGCTGAGAGGTATGGAGGCAACCTGTACAGGAATGGCGAGCCGCGAAGGGCGAGAAGTCGCGCTGCTATGTGCTGGGTGGTCAGTCAGCGGTCACACTGATCGATGACATCGGGGGATGGCTTACACAGCGCCATCTCTGCCCTGCTATGCGACCTTCGCGATGGCCCCAGTGATGTTGAGGTACATGTAATTATGCAAGACGGAACTGTCTTTTATGCACCCCAGATTCCACCACGCGATGACAGGGGACGGAGTCGCGCGGACGTCGGCTCCTGCAGATGAGCATGCGACACAAAATACTGTCTTTTTCAAGCGGGAAGAGGAACCTCTAGCGTCTTGTCCCTGTGCACATTGAACTACCGCAACACCTTCCTGGCAATCCTCCGTCAACCGCAAAAGACAGGTCCGCACTTGCTCGAGCTGAAGCCCATAGTGCAAGACCAGGACACCACCTCAGCCTGAGCGTGCAGCGTCGCCTTGACTAGACAACAGTCCTTCAATTGGGCGCAGGAATTGACGGGAGATTTGGGGCAGGGCGATCATTGGCGCAATAGGAGAAAAACAGAGGCAGATCGAATGGCGTTGGGCATTCAGCTACCAGATGCGCGGCGAATACGAAGTTTCTTCATACGACTACCCCTCGCAACGAGAATACTGCTGCTAGTACTCACGGCAGTATGGATAGCGACCTTGTTCACACCAAAGCTGGAGCCATGGGGGGCACTCATACCGCAGGACATAGGTCTTGCGACACGTGCGTTTTGCCCGTCCACACTTTTTCAGACAGTGTACTGACATGATTCAGTCTACCGCCTCAATACATTCCCCCTGCTTCATAAGAACTTTCTCCACTTCCTCCTCAACACGATCGCCCTCATTCCGCTTCTCGAACGCTTCGAGTCTGAGCACGGCACAATAGTCACGACACTGCTGTTCACTGGCGCATTTGGGTACCTCCCAGGCGGCCTCTACACGCTACTCGAAGTCTTTATCTTCAGGAGCAACTCCGCTGCAGTGGGAGCCAGCGTTTGGGTCTTCCTGTTGCTCTCGACAGAAGCGATCAAAACGTACAGGCAGAATCCAAACTTCACGATTGCCGGCTACTCGATACCCACGTGGACTACGCCGCTGTTCATCATGTTTGTAATACACTTTCTCGTACCGCAGACGAGCTTGCTGGGTCATCTGTGTGGTGCTGGGGTAGGATATCTGTGGGGACTGGGGTACATCAGGTTTCTGGCGCCGAGCGAGAAGATACTGAGATGGATTGAGGGCAAGCTGAATCTGCTTGGGAGGATACCGCATTATGTGA
This sequence comes from Rachicladosporium sp. CCFEE 5018, assembly GCA_002077045.2. Taxonomy (NCBI): domain Eukaryota; kingdom Fungi; phylum Ascomycota; class Dothideomycetes; order Cladosporiales; family Cladosporiaceae; genus Rachicladosporium; species Rachicladosporium sp. CCFEE 5018. The sequence goes on from KZ111143.1 coordinate 189,051, forward strand.
GTGTGGACCAGAAGACATACGGGCGGTACGGTGTGTTACCGAGTACGAGTGCGGGTGGGCCAAGAGTCGGACCTGGGAGAGGTGCGATGGGCGCAGTGGACGGGACATCGATCGGACCAGTGGGAAGCACACAACGATTAGGACCATAGCAAGGGGCATTGTACAAATATCGATCAAGCATGGGGTCAAGATAAACTCATACGGAACAGACAGGCAGGCACGACCAGACGCGCCCCTTCCACGCCAGCGACGCGCTTGAGGCTCCACCTCACGCCTTGTCTGAACCTTTGTCCTTTCTTCCTCTCACACCAATTCGCATACTTCAGCACCGTCCATACCACCCATATCACTTCAGCACGCTATCTCGACACACAACCTCAGGATGGCGCCAATCAAGACAGAAGCCACAGCGGAGAAGGAGACGAAGCTCACCCCCGAGCAATCCTCAGCTCTAATACTGGGCTATCTTCGCAAGACCAATCGGCCCTACAGTGCCACAGACATCAGCACGAATCTGAAGAATCGCGTGACCAAGACTGCCGCCGCGAAGCTACTGAAGGATATGCACGAGCGGAGTGAGATCGAGGGGCGTGCTGCGGGAAAGCAGATCGTATATCATGTCATACAGGTATGTATCTCGCTGTTCATAGAAGGCATCATCATACTAAGTGCCCTCCAGCAACCTCCAGAAGAGGGTGTCGTCGAGGCGCTGAAGGTCATGGAGCAAGAGATCACGAGGCTGAAGGAAGACACTGCCAACCTGAAACTGCAGGAGAAGGCGCTTCGCAACGCACTGCGCGAAGGAGCGACTATCGTGCCTTTGGCAGAGCTAAAGGGCGACGTCTGCACGCTCGAGACCGAGAAAGCCGAGATCGAAGCTCGCCTGGAGAAGCTCAAAGGTGGCAGTGTCAAGCCCGTCAGTGCCGAGGAGAGGGAGGAGATCGCGAAGCAGCATAAGCTGTTCGGCAAGACGGCCGCGGCGAGGAAGAAGATCTGTGTGGAGCTGTGGAAAGACATCACTGGGCTGGAGTGTGTCTCTAAAGAGGAGGCTGAGAACTTGCGGGAGAGGTTTGACTTGCCTTTCTGATTCAAGGTCAGCATCATGGAGGGCCGCGCTGTGCCGCAAACTTCACTGAAACCAGTGAATCTCGATCACGAGCGGATGGTGCATGAGTTTGCTAAAGCAGAGAGAGTACCAGGGCCACCGACCAGCATTCGCTGATGTGTACAGAGTTGACTGCCATTCAGCAGCAGCATATAGCTTACTCTAAACTTCGATGTACACGCAACATCCAGTACTACTCGTCTAAATCACCAACAATCTCTACAGCTTTTCGATAGAGCTCCTTAGCAACTCCCAAGCAGCGAGCATCAAGCCAGGACCAACACAACACAGCAGCCATGTGCATCAGTCACTAACCTCACCACACAGTCTGCTCGCATTCATCGACCAGCTCACACGATCGACCCACAGCTTCACCCACCTGTGCGAGAAGCATTACATCAACCCTTCGGTTCCTTGCCCGGACCGCAAGGCCTCCAAGACTTACATGCAGGGCAGCTGTTCCACTTGTCTGACAAGAGCCGAAGAGTTCAGGACGCCGGAGATGGTGGCGCACCTTTCACGAGCACAACGGCGTAGGGTAGCTATGGATAGAGCGACAGTAGGGGAGCGATGGACTGTGATCGGGCCAAAGGGTTGAGAACGGAATCGCAAGAGGTTTTAATAGTCGACAAGGCTCGATCTGGTGAAGATCCGAAGGGAATACATAGGAGTCCGACGCGGCCCTATATTTAGTGCGATATCATATCGTAGGAGTGCGAGTGCCTAGATCGCAATGGTCTTGTCCAGCTCTTGCAATTGTAAACTTACTCCCGACGAGCTAGCTTGCTCCGTGAAGACGATCGGCTGATACTCATAACATGACTGTACTTCTCCAGTATGATCTCCCAAGAGCAAAGTGAATGTTGTAGCTCGTTCAACTTACCTACCGACTAAGTCTCAAGATTCCACGAGCTGCTTGTGCATCCATTCACTGTTGTGCAATAGTGAACGCAGCAATCGTGGGTTCATATCCATTGCAGCCATCGACAACATGTACAGACACTTACTCTCGACAACGCTCCGCTACCAACCCTCATCTTCGCATCTCCACATCGCACGCCATCGAATATGTGAATCCTCCACCGTCCATTTTTCAATCTCTGCGGCCACACTGATGCCGACACCGGGGTGAAGGATCCGCTGACTTACTGTGCGCCGTGCAGACTTCGTCCAGATCATGGCTCGGTCATGTGCAGCGCACTCCAGTATAAGGACGTACCGATACCGCGCCAGTGTCCAACATGCCACCTCAAGGAAGTACGCACCAGCTTCTGGGCTCAGGTGCCGCAGCGAGAAGTCAGAGAGGACTGGACGATAGCTCCATTGGCTCTGTCAACAAGCCCTGAAGAATCAGAGCAGGCAGGATCCCCGAGCGCTGCGCGTGCGAGAGCCACGTCTGGGTCGATCTCTTCAAGCGGCCGTATGGCTCCATCTGACACGTCTGACCTGCGATCCTTGGCATCATCAAGCAGGCCACGCCTACTCGTCGGTTCTTCCTCACCAGGAAGCTACACAAGGATCCGATCCGACTTGTTCGGCGGGAGGACTTCCAGTCTGGCAAGTGCCAGCTCGGTGCCTCCTCCAACCTCTGCTGAAGGCCTTATTGCGACTGAGCCAGCCGCAGATTTGGATACGGTGCTACCTGGTAGAGGTCCCACGCCACGTGACACGTCCTGTAGTGGGCCATGAAGCAGCTTGCAGGTACCAAACTACGATTTCGCGAGCCATGAAACCGCTCGTGACAGTCAGAATTCCGCTCGATACTGACAGAATGCGGTTTCGGAGTGAGGTAGGTTGTAGTCGCGGTGCGGCCCTACTCGTACTTGCAGCGAACCTGAGAAGATGATATGGGTGCAACACTTCGGTCCAAAGGGAAAGCCGACGGTCTCATCTTCAAGCTCTGCGTTATGGCGGTCTCGTTGAGGTGTTCGGGAGGATAGCGGGAAGCGCAGGCGTACCAGGATCTCTTTAAGGGATTGTGGCAAGCTCGCAGGAATGGCCTGCTTGTGTAGCACCTACGCCCTTGCTATAGGTAATGAATGGAAGCATCCTCAGAGTTCGATCTCCGTTCACAATCGCTCTGCCCGTATCTGCCAAGAGCATGTCAACGAAGGCAGCAAACTGAGTAAGACTCATCAGCTTCTGGTCGGTCACGCAATAAGCATATCCCAGCCGCATTGCGCTCATCTTCTGCACCTATATCCGTAGTGAACGCGCAGACTTTGACCGCAACTCTTGCGGTAGTGACCGCGACGTCTTCGAGCGGTTGTATCCGAAACGTTTCCCTTCGATTCTTAGTACACTATCATCCACTCAGTACATCAACACCTTCCATCAACACACTCCCGCATTGATGTGCATATCCTATCGCCCAACTTTCTCTTGCTGCCGCGGCGGTAACCCCAATAACGGACGCGATGACACCCTAGCATACCTCGCACCGTGTGCCCTTCAGCCACTGCATGGCTCCATCGAGTGCCCCGGATACCAGATCCGGGAAATACCCGTCTCTAGGCGGTGCTCGTCATGTCAACTCACAGACATAAGAGATGCGCTATGGATCCAAGTCGCCCATGCAGAGCGCCCCATTGAAGCGCGGCGACCCGCTCGAAGTCTGGCACCGTCCCAGGTATCGATTGCCCCTTGTATATACGAAAGGTGCGTGCCAGAGTCGCAGTACGGAGCAGATAGCCCTGTGCCGGTCTCTAATGTCCAGGGCTGGCGCAGCGCCGGCGTTCCCTCTCCTATACCAGCCAGGAGTGACAGGAGCTACATTCGTGGTTCCTGGAGACAGCGATATCGCTACCGGTCTAGAGCTCCGTCCGCAGAAAGTGAAGCCGGACGCCGCCTTTCTGCCGGTGCAGACGACAGTCGAACGCGCGCTTCGTGGACTCCAGAGATAAAGCCTGGCCCATCCTCTGGGGATCGCCCTACCTCGATATCTCCGAGTGCAAACCAACGTGACCGGTCTCGATCCCGCGGAAGATCCTCCACAAATCACGACACGGATTTTGTCATCATCCCGCCATGGCGCAACGCGAGGGTCACTCCTTACGTCTCTGTTGAGGAGATGGATTGATTTGTTGTTGGCGGAGCATCTCTCAATGAGGACGAGTGCGACTTGAGCACCAGTCGAGCACGCAGAAGCGCAGTAGTCTGACTGGATGGTCTACTAGCTAGCGATATACGTAGCAATTTGAAGGCGTTATTTTAGTTTCCTCGGAATGAAGTAGGTAGTTCCGCTCTCGCATCTGTTTGCTCACTCCAGCGCGCGACACAGCGGCTTGATATGCACGGACACCTTGACTCGTCCGTAGAGTGGTCCAGATCAGCCGGTGAGGGTAGAAGCGCTGATTTCGCTTCGTATATGTTGTCTCCGTTTCTGATGATCATGTGTACTGGTGTCACCAAAGACCTCATCCATCTGCTCGAGCGTCTTGCCTGCAGTCTATCAAGAATTAGTGATTGCCCAGATGAAAGCTGGGCGACACATGCACTTACCTCGGGGACAAATAAGTATGTCCACACAAGACTCAGCAGACAGATTACAGCAAAGAAGACATAGGCTCCATATCCCGTGCGCTCGACAAGAGGTGGAGTAACCAGTCCGATGATGGCGTTGAAAAGCCAGTTGCAGCTTGTCGAGAATGCCGTGCCCTGAGCCATTATCAGTGAGAATCATCTCGTCTCTTAGATGCAGGGGCATACCTTCGCTCTGTTCGCAGAGTTGAAGATCTCAGACGGCATGGCCCAAGGTACCGGACCCCATGAAGCACCAAACGCGAGCATGTATAACAGCAGCATGGCCACGCTGATCCAGCCTTCGGTACGATGATGTGACCAATCGTACGCACAGCTGCCGACAAGCAGAGCGATGATGAGGTGAGCGACGAACATAGCAGCGCTACCGCTTAGGAGTAGCGGACGACGTCCAAGTCTGTCCATTGACCAGAGCGAAGTCATCACACCCACGAGCTGCGCCATGTTGAGTACACCTGACATGATGAGCTGCATATCGTAGTCGAGTCCCATGGTAGCGAAGAGCGTTGGCGAATAGTAGATCAGTGCGTTGATCCCAACGAACTTATGAATCGGTCAGCCGCGCGAAATAAATGGCATTGTCATGGTGGACTGACCTGCTGGAAGAACATCAAACCCGAGCCGACTATCGTACGGCGTAGACAATCCTCACCAAAAAGATCGGCCCAGCTAGCAAGCTCCAGTCTGGCGCGTGTGAGCAAAGTACTAGACTGGAGGTGCGGGTGCCGCTCTGTAGCGATGTCTCGATGAAAGGCTACCTCGGCTCGTATATCATGCCACTCATGTTGCACCCTGACATCTGACGGTGGCAGCTGTCGCAGTGTTGACAGTGCTTGCAGAGCTTCGTTGTCGCGGCCTTGTGATACAAGCCATCTTGGGGAGAAAGGCAGATAGACAGTACCGATGCCCAGACCCCAGCGCAGGCAAGACTTGAAGCAAGAACGGCAGACGATAAGACCACTCAGAAGTAATGAATCGCGTGCCGTATGTGATCCAGAATGCGACAATGATACCAGTCACGATACTCAGCTCCTCCAAGACCAGCAGAGTGCCTCGAATCTCAGGCGGCGAGATCTCCGAAATGTATAGCGGCGCGACCATACTGAGCATACCGATACCGATGCCTCCGATGAACCGCGCAATTGTGAGCATAATGAAGTCCGACGATGCTGCTTGGAGCATCGAACCCACTGTAAAGACGATCACAGCTACGACGATCGAGTACTTGCGTGAGATAGCATCGGCAAGCCAGCCCTGATTGATGGCGCCAAAGAGGGCCCCTATCGTGATCATCGCAGTCAAGAGGCCTTTGTAGTAGCCATCGCCTTCAGCGATCTCGCTGAAGCGGTCGAGGAATTGCGGCATAACCAAGATGACTGAAACGACACCTTGGTCGCTGAACAGAAAGCCGCAATCAGTGACCATCTGCTCTCTCCTCCCGATTCACTTACTAGCCAAACAGCAGTCCGCCTGTGGCACTCAACAGTGCGCACAAAGTCACATAGCGCGATGCGAGAAGACCACGAAAGCCAGGCTCGCAGTACGGCTCGATTACGGCATCGTCATCGCATCGGCCCGGTTCGGTCGTTGCACCATCTGCTCGATGTTCAGTCTACATCACTTTGCGCGCCAGACGAGACGGAAGAGCGAGGTCAGTCATGATTCGTACCATTCGAGTCGAGCAATGGCTCCGCTTCTGCCACGCCAATATCACCCATCTCGACCTCCTCTGCGTCGGGCATGCATCAGGGATGACTACGGCGGGACCAAAAGTATGATCATGAAGTGACTGGAACCAAGCAAAGACGGGTACAGTCCATAATGTGTAGGCATGTTGCGATGCTCATGCACGGCTAAGATCGGATGCTTCGGCCGGGCCATGCCGTGCGGATCTTCGGGCCGCGCCAGACGACCAACACCACGAGTGTGTGGTCATTGAACGACAGCACGTCAATGAATATATATTTGTCTTGGTCAGCGGCAATCCAGGTGAACGATCCTTATGGCACCCCAGATGATCGACCCAAGGTAGACGAGGTTCTGTATGTGCGTGTCTAGCGAGCCCTAGTTGAATGCAATCTGTCCACTAGCGTCGGGAGTTGAAGAGCCTAGATCGCGACTCCAGATGAACACTTCGATCCAGGGTAACTCACCAATACGACTGTATCTTCGATGCTCGAAGATGCCATTGATGGTTGTTCATTGTCAGATGGCTGGTGGGCGAATTTGGGTTTGCATCGCAGGTTTGGAGTCGACGTGATTGTAGAGGCAGAACGCCGACAAGATGTAGCTCAAGCACCCCCCAAAAGTAGCACATGCATGACAGCCCCCGGCAGGCAGGAGCCGAGAAGTTCCTGTGACCACGGATGCAGCCTGGCAAAAGGGCCCTCCCGCCTTTCATGCAATTCTCTTTGGCCTGTTCTCCAGATGTCGTCCTTCAACCAACGAAGGCAGGTGCGCGGCGGGGTCATTTCCGTTCGTCTCGTCGCGTGGGCGCGGTGCAAGGTGTCGGGCCTGGCTTGGTTGCCTGCCTGTCAGTTCTCTGTGGCTCGTGGGGCCTTTTTAGATTTCCCCGTGCTTGCGTGTGGCCGCGCTGTCTCATCATCGGCTGGTGTTGGCGTTGCTGTCACAGGTTCCCCCTTCGCTTTCCGCGTGTGCACGATATACTGCACATTTCTCTCATTGCCATTCTTTGCACTCCTATCCTTCTCAACGTGTGTGCTGCCACGTCGTGATTGACACTTTGGCATCGATTTACCGCTTCTCGCCATCAGACGACACTCCTGAAATACGCAATTCGGTCTACATACGCTTGCTCGTCACGTTACGGCCATCAGCCTGCATATTGCGCATCACATTGACTGACAATAGCAAAATATTGTCATTGTCGTCGTCCTGGGAAGGGAGAAGTGACTTGCGACGTTCAAGCACTCGCATCGGCAATTCGATCCCGGCTTTCGGATTGGTCAATCAATCGACAAAGTACAACAATTGCACACAGAACACTGCTGCCTCGTAGAAAGCTTCTAGAGACACTCAATCACTTGCATCTGCTTCTTGGTCGTCTATACCATCCTCTTGGCACTATTTGACGACTTCCTCGGGCAATGCCATGCCGCCTGGCTTCGGAGACAAGATGCTACGCGATGAGGCTGCTGAGCTAAGCTCGTCGTCGATCTCGTCAGCGCCAAATTCTCCACACACGATACAAGTCGCGCGCCCGCAATTCTCAAATTCCGCAACGTCTGGTGGAGCTGTTGTTTCTGCATCTTCGGCAACTTCCGCGCATACTGCAGCTGGCCACTCATACACATATGGCATCGATCTGACCGCCACCACCACACCGCAAGACACTGCAGCACCGGTCAAGGTCAAGCGTCAACGCAAGAAGAAAGAGATCGGTCCCGATGGCAAGCCCATCGAGTCAGACAAGCCCAAACAGACTCGCAAGCCCAGAGCACCCAAGGATCCGTCTACGGCTGCCAATGGCAATGCGCCACCACGCAAGAAACTCAAGACGGAGGACAAGGCTTCAGCAGATCAACCACCACAAGCCCGACAGGCCACCTTGACAGAGATGAATGGTGGCTTTCATGCACCGACTCCAGTAACTCACAATGGAGTGCATCCACGGCAATCGCTTGACATTGTCGATGGCGCATCCCGCTTGAGCAACGCGCACTCCGTCAGTGCATCTGCACCGCGCCCACGCTCCAGCGGACAAAACTACGATCCCGTCCGCTCCGCCACTATCGAGTCCGCCCCGCCACGTCCCGCGCACACACCAGTTGGTCTGTCATCTGCTCACGCATCACCACACATCAATCGCGCGTCGGCGTCACCATCGATCGCCAGCCTTATCGATCCTCCCTTCATCTCGAAAACATCAGCGCCACCTACATTGTCGCCATCACAATCCTTTCAGCAAACATTGCTACAATCTCGTACGCAAGCACCTACGCCGACATCTGCCGCCCAACCACCAATCAACGCTTTCGCACCGCCGCCACTACCAATCGCGGTGTCGCCACCAATGCCGAGTGTGAAGCCTGTGGTTGCAGCCTATGATGGACCAATGGACATCGATGATCCTGTCGCTCGCCCCAAGCCGCAGCAATCGTCCAAGACAGCTGATGCCAAGAAGTCGAAAACCTCGTCCTCCGCCGCAACACCACAGCCACCATCGAAGCCTACGCCGCCGCTGGTGCCTAAAGCTACTGGTAGTGGTCTTCTCTCCAGCAGCAATCTCTTTGGCGGTCCCGCATCAAGCACAGACTCCGCCCTCGAGCGTCGTGGCGTCAATATCGACATCCGCATACCGCTCGATCCACGCGGTGGCAACACGATCAATATTGCCTCCGAGATCATGAAGAAGTACGGTCGCGACGCGATTAACCCTCGCGCCGCCGCTCACCGCGAGAGGCTCCTGCAGATAGAAGCTGCTGCGAACAAGCTCGACGGTGAGAGCGGCGATGGGTCAAGCGCTGACTCAAGCGACGAGGACATTGGCAGCAACGTCGAGATGGGTGGTATGGACAGTGAAGGGCAGAAGCCTGCAACAAGGAAGAAGAAAGTGGAGGAGTACGACAAGGAGGATGACTTCATCGACGACACTGAGCTGGCATGGCAGGAGCAGGCTGCTGTCGCTAAGGACGGCTTCTTCGTCTACTCCGGTCCTCTGGTACCTGTCGGCGAGATAGCGAAGGTCGAGTCGGCTACTGCCACTAAGACTGGGCGTGGCCGAGGTCGCGCACGAGCGCGAGGCGCTGCTGCGGCGGCTGCCGGCACTACACATGCAGCGTTCGCAAAAGAGAAAGAGAGTAAGGATGGCGTGGCTGCAGGGGCAACGACCACAACGAGAGGCAGAGCAAGGGCGGTTAGAGGCACTGGAGCGACTAGAAAACCCAGGATGACGAAGGCGGACCGAGAGAGGAACGAGCTGGAGAAGAAGGAGCGGGAGCGGACTGCTGGAGGATTATCGGGACCGCCTGCTGCACCGCCGACTGCGATGAGTGCCATGGCAGCGCCGCCGACGTATGCCGTGCAGACTAATGGGAGCACGTAGCGTGGCTCTGTCACGTCTCGAAACCAACAATATCGCCCGATTGCAATGGCACCTCCTGTAAGGCTGCAGGTGCACACTAGCTAGCGGCCGGAGAGTGGCTCTAGGTTGCCGGACACATTGCTCGACAATCTGAGTGCGTGGGCGACGGGACAGCGATGCGTCCGCTCTACAGCAGCACATGCAAAGATCCCGGGCTGACTCCGTCACGCGACGAGAGCATTGATTAGTGGAGCTACCTCGCGAGACACACGTCCTTGCTCACAATCGAACGAGGTTGCTGGATGGAAGGCTAGTCAGGCGCTTCCATATCTCTTCGGAATATCATGCGTTACCGCCGTGCAGATGGACGCCGCGCGATGTTATGAGCAGTAGGGTCGCTGTGCGACGACTGCTCGATATGGACTGGCGGACTGTAGCTCAAATAGCTTTCGGCAGGAGATTTTAACTCTCACCCAGCCCTTCAGTCTCTACGTATACCCGTGTTTCTCATTGAACCCATCCACAATGCCTCTCGCCGCAGTCACGATGTCCACCGCACCCGGACTATCCGAATGACAACATAGCGTTACCTCCCTCCCCTCGAAAGGCAGCTCAACCTCCTCGCCAGACACAGCCGTCACACTCGACTTCTCCAGCTGCGACAAGATGTGCTTCTTCGTGTCTTCTGTCGTCCATGCCCTGTCGTCCCCTCCAGTCAGCCCGATGACCCGCATCCCTTGCCCAGAGACCTCGGTGGGAAGGACAACTTACTTCTTCACCCTGTCAATTACGAGTAGCCCGTCTTTACTCCACTTCACATCCCCATACGCCTCCGCAAAGAACTTCAATCCCATTTCCTTGGCCACCTGCTCATGGAACGTCCCCGCTAGGCCGAAAACCGCCACACCTGGCGGTATGGCGCGGTAGACAGCCCTACACGTCTCGACATCTTGGTAGCACATGCCATAGAGCGTGCCGTGGGGCTGCAGCACATTCGAAACCGCATTAGCCGCGTCGCCACTTCGCGCTCCAAGCCCTCAGTGATCGGACGCCAGTGGACGCACCTTTACGTGATGCATCGGCACCCCTCCGCCGTCTAGCATAGCTTTCAGCGCACCGATCTGATACCTGCACCCCCCAAACCCCATCTGTCAGCCCTTCCATCCCTTTCGAACCTCGACCATATCACAAGAACACATACCTACACCCCGCCTCCAGCTCCTCCCCTCCGATATCGATCCTCCGCCTCCCAAAACCCTGCAAATCCGGCAACCCCGGATGAGCACCCATACGGATATTATGAGCTTTGCAGGCCTTGACAGTACGGGTCATAATCAGGGGATCGCCGGCGTGGAAGCCGCAGGCGATGTTGGCGAAGTCTATGAGCGGGAGGAGCTCGTCGTCGGGGAAGGGGTGGTAGTTGCCGTAGCCTAAAAGAATGAATATGCGGTATGTTGATAAGTTGGGTGGCTGATGGTACCTTCGCCTAGGTCGACGTTGATGTGGACTTTGGAGGATATGGGAGGCATTGTGCACGAGCCGTTTGAGTAATGCGTGTCTAAGGTAGGATGAATGGCTCGAGAGACAGGTGGGTAAGTTGTAAGGATGGATGGGAGGCAGATTATTGGATGGTAATACTCGACTCTGTGTGTTACAAGAACATATTTCGAAACACTTACCTGAATCAGCTATCTATGTATGGGTTGTGGATGTTGATCCTTGGAGCTCAAGAGAAAATGACGTTGGACCTTCGGCTGTCGAAGCTCAAGTGGGGAGCTGGTTTGTCACTGCTCTCTCGGCTTTCAGTGCTAGGTGCCATACTGATCGTAAGGGTATGCGACTATCACATGTGCGCACTACTGTTATATGGGTATCATGGCTAATTGTTGTATGTGTATCATGGCTCTCGTGTCCCGTTCAAGCTCGAAACTCGTCGATAGGGCGTGATTGCGCCTCTCGGTTTCTTCCTCGTCAGCTGTCGTCGCTCAATTGAAGCAAGATACGCTTTCACAGCGATGCGCTTGGAGACTTCCGCGTCCTTGGAGGCCACTGCTGCCTCGGGTCGTTCCACAGCTTGAGTGACGTCTGCTATCTCCATAGGCCTTGCGGGCTCACCAGGCTGGTCTTCAAGACGGGCGCGTGAGTCCGCTTTGAGGACTACGCCAACGCGAACCAAGGACTCGCTCGCGAGCCTGTCTAGTAGTGTCATCGCAACGCCCTCCCCATATGTCACCTCGATTGTTGGCGTCTTGTGGCTAGACAGTTCAGACCTAGACTTGTCATCGACCTGGCGCTCCTGCAAGGCATCTTCAGAGATGCGGCGTGATAGCAGTGTCTGCAAGTCAGGACTTAGCTTCGTATCGGCGAATGATGCCAGCCGCCTCACGCCGATGCTTGCGCTGACTGGCGGATGAAACAGCTCCTTGGGTGGTGTTGCGTTCGCTTCAAGGGAGTCAATACTCTCGGCCAAGAAGTCGAGCGCAAGTGCTGATTCGAAGGACTCGGCATCGCGCTCTGCTTCCAAGTTTCGAAATGGCGAGGTCGGTGTGATAGCGGGTTGTCTTGATCGTGGGCTCTCGAGTAACAAGTCTGGCGTGTGATCTCTCGGGACCCGTCCATCTTCGACACAGTGCTCGCGAGCCTCATCTGCGGTGCGAGGTGCATACGAGCTAGTGTGATCCTGAGGTGGAGCACACAGCGAGGTCGAATTCAACTGCTTTGGCTGAGAGGACGGGCGATCGACAATTGTCGGAGTTGGTATGCACTGAGCAGCTCGAGGATTGTAGGTGTAGGTCTGCGCGACGCCGGCGGATTCGGTAGCGCCTGTAGCTGTAGGCCTACCATCTTGAGGTATAGTCGACATGTCTTTCGGCTGTTGATCGGACCACACGGCAGTTTCAAACTGTGAGACGTCCAGCACCCGCTCGCCTGAAGGTATTGTGTACGACATGATCGCATCGTTCTCATTTAATACGCGCTCCGGTCTGTCTTTCGCCCAGACCTTCAAGCGCCACCGAGTAGCTGCAATGTCCTTCGAGGGAAGCCGTTTCGAAGTTTGGTTCTTACGTGCATCTGTACTTCGCAGTGAAGTCTTCCGTCGAATCAGATACACCAGTGCCCTGACCTCCGCCGCCATTACCTTGCCTTCGACCTCTTCGACGGTCTTCAACACCCAGTCGATGCGCATTTGAGGCACGACACGACCTTCTCGAAAGAAGCGAACGATCCCAACGTGGACCAGAGCGCGAGACATGAGCAACGACATGTGTGCGCCTCGATCGCGAAGGTAGCGGTAGCACATCCACACTCTTCGTAAGGCGGTACGCGCGTTGAGTGTCTCGGATCGCGACAGTTCGTGAGCCAGGAGCCGTATCGCGTCGTTATGCGTTGGTGGAGCAGTCAAAGCAGCAGCTGACCTCTTACCGAGTGCTAGGATTTCAGGTTGGCGATGCTGGAATTTCGCGATCAGGTCGACGTCAGTCTTTCCCATGGCGATTAGAGCTTTCGGCAGCTCTGGACAGTCCGCGATGGAGATGGAGGGAACAATGATGAAGATCTTTAGCGCTCGTGTTGGCTCGTGAATTTTCACGAAGTGTTGGAGCAGGTCTAGCGCCATGTCCTTGCTGATGCTGAGCTCGCGGCAATTGAAGATCGCACTGAATGTGTTGTGTAGCTGGGCAGGCGCGTACATCAACTTGCATGTCTGCATGACTTCGGCTGCAATGGCGCTGTAGTCAATCTTGTGCAGCGCGAATGCCGAGAGCAGCAGTGCGAGAGGGTGCGTAAGCTTTGTTTCTGGACCATTTGCCAATTCTTGCTCGCAGAATCGATCGAACGTGCTAAGTAACGACGACAGCGCAGCTGCAGTCAGTGTGGACTGTGGTCCGCGAAGCACGCGGAACATTCCAGCATCTTGTATTGTATCCTTCGCAAGCCTGCCAAAGTCGGCCAGATCGGCGTGTGGCAGCCACGAGTCGAGCAGCAAGCGGGCGAAATCGATTGACCTGACTTCTTTGAAATGATCCGCGAGGTCCGATGGCCGGAGCAGAGGTGCCAGTTCAGCATATATGGCATCCCACCTTGCGTCGTGGCTTGATGTATGCTTGCATGTGCGCAGTATCTGAAGCCAAGCTGAGCATGTCGCCTTGCGGTCTTCATCCTCGGTGGTGCTTCGGACCATGCGTTGTGTCCACATTGACAGCGTCGATGCATCGAGCTCGTGATGGTCGCCAAACTGGTCAAGTACGGTGACGAATTTATCGATCAAATGCATACGTTCAGCCTCTATCGTTTCTGCTGACACAATTGCGCGTATACCGTTCTCCAAGTGACTCGTCATGTCGGGGATCTGGAGCAGGCCGGTTGACGCGGTCAAGACTTCCTGGTGGAGATTGCACATGGCGAGGCTGGCATCTTTGGAGGCATTGATCGTGTTCAGCAGCCCGTTCACAATGAGCGCATCTTGCCTCCAGCTTGAATTTAGCTCATGCCAGATGTGCATGTACATGGAATGTACCTCCCCGTCGTCGACATTTCCACCTCTCGCGTTTGTTAAGTTTGGTAGGAGGCCCAAGATCTCGGCGAACTCATCGCGTTCCATCGTGTCGAGCTTGAGCTTCTCCGTCAGTAGCGTGGCAAGCGTCGCCAGTGTCCGGTCAGAACTTGGACAGTCAACCAGCCACTCTACGAATCTAAGGGTGTTCATGGCATCTGGCTCGTTCGCTGACGAATTGAGGAACTGAATGAGAGCGCTGACATTCTTCTCTGCCTGACCCGGCGTTTCACACGATTCCAAAAGATCCTCAAAACTCTCTTGGCTGGCCTCCACGGCGTTGGATTCCTCATTCTGCTGATCGCCTAGTTCGGGCACATGCTCAGGAGCAGGTGCTGATGGCGCCATTGAAGTCCACGGCGGAGCTTTTGCAGGTACAGGCGGTCTCCATGTCACACTGCTCGGCGGTGTGGGTGCCTGCCAGCTCCAGCCCGGCTGCTTGGAAGCACTCCCGAGCCCGAATAAGGCGCCCATATCTGGTGATGGAGGCGCGCCTACCGCAGCCAATCCACCTCCCATACGTCTTCTCGCAGTCCTTCTACGAGCTTCCAGCGGTCCAGGTACGTGTGAGCCATAGCGTCTGTAGGCAGGCGACACGCGCAGATAGCTATTGAAAGCTTCCGCGAGGAGGTCGTTTGAGATCCATATGTGTTGGCCATTGGTGTTGACTGGCCTGACAGAGGGAGTCTGCGCGACCAGACGCCGGCAGACTTGGGGTCGGCATGGCATTAGAGGCGTGCATAGAGCGTGGGCGACATATGCGACCGATATGGTGGCTGTTCGAGGTACAGCTCCAGCGAGGTCTGTTCGGTGATGCCAAGACTTTTGGATGTCCATCAATGTTCTCGAGTTCATTGAAGGGACTTGATTCGCACTGCACCGATCATCATGATAATCAGATCGCTAATGCTGCGGCATGGTACGCTCGTATAAGCACGCATAGGCTGTGCCCAAACTGACAACCTCCAGGCGGCCTCGCCCTTCCCCGAGCGACCACCCCCTTCCGCGCCTCCCAATGGCGGCGATGTCTAGCTACCGACGCCCCGACGCATCATGCAGCAGACTCATCTGGACAGACACCTCCATCTCTCGAGAGCAAATCACAAGAAGACTCCTCAGAAGACCCCACAGTCGCCCAATGGAACTTCTTCCAGCACCAAAAAGCCCACACCTCCTCCCTCGGCGGCGTGCCAGAACCCCAATACAAACCCTTCATGCTGCTCGCAAACCCTCCTCGACCCCATGACATCACTCTCGAACTTCTACTCGCCTCGCAGTCCCATCTTGGCCACGCGACGTCACTCTGGAATCCCGCGAACGCGAAGTACATCTTTGGTATAAGAGGAGATCATGATCCGATACATATCATTTCGCTGGACGTCACGGCTGCGCATCTACGGCGAGCGTGCAAGGTCGTGCAGGGAGTGGCGGCGAAGGGAGGGCTGATACTGTTCGTTGGAACGCGGCGTGATCAAGCGAGATGTGTGGTCCGCGCTGCGGAGCTGGCGAAGGGGTGCCATCTATTCGACAAGTGGACGCCCGGCACGCTCACGAACGGACAGCAGATCTTAGGGCGGTGCAAGAAGAAGGCTGTCAATGAGGTGGACGAGGAGGTCGTGGGCTTCGAGCCGCAGCTGAAGTACAGCTCTGCTGTGAAGCCAGATCTGGTTGTTTGCTTGAACCCGCTGGAGAACTACACATTACTGCATGAGTGCGGGATACATAACATCCCGACTATCGGGATCATTGATACAGATGCTAATCCGACATGGGTCACGTATCCTATACCCGCCAACGATGACAGTCTGCGGTGCGTGCAAGTGATTGCTGGCGCGCTGGGAAGGGCTGGAGAGGAGGGTCAGGCGCAAAGACTTGCGAGGGCGCAGGCCGGTCACGTTGACTACGCTGCCACGCATGGGTTGGAGATGCCTACGAAGGACGAGTTCGATTCTGCGAAGCGGGCACAGAGAGGAATCTCGGAGCATGATGAGGATGCAGAGGATGATGAGCTCCTTTTCGAAGCAACGTCCGACCCTGCGGACGAAGACGACATGTTCGCCAAGCCCTCGAACAATATATTCGCAAAGACAGAGGATGGTCTTTTGGCGAACACAGTGGACGCATCGCGCTCGAAACAAGCGCCCGATGCTGCTCGCCAAGTTCAAGCGAGTCCGCAGACCGAAGCTGTGATCGACGGTCTGACCGATGTCGAGGCTGAAGACGAGCAACTCGGCACACTTGCGGCAGAAGACATGGAGCTCCTGTCGGCAAAGCGCGAAGAGAATGTGGATGTCGTGAGCGGCCCGAGTGCACCGAAGACTGGTAGCGAGTGAGCTTACTCAAATTCACGCATGCACGTCTGAAAATCACTCCTCGCTCTCTGAAGGCACAGAAAGGCCCTAGGCGCCCAGGTCGCTCGACAAAATGCGATACACTGCGACCACAAGCGGAGATGAAGTCCGCCCGTCCATGGGAGTGTCAGGCTTACGCAGGCTGATGCGCAGCCGTTATGCGGCGCAACACAGATGCCTGCTCGCTGAGTTGCACAAATGAGGCAAACGCTCCCGATCACCGAATGAGCGATTCTAACGTTGCCTTGGCTGCATGCTGCTGCATGTCGTGCAGCAGCACGAGCACTAGCGACTTGGACACGAGGTCGGCGCATGAGGTGGGCCTGAACATGGAGATGGTACTTGTTAGTGGTCGGCTGAGGGCAGCACTGGACTATGACCGCGCATATGTAGTAGCCTCATTAGAAGCGCGAAACCATGTACATATAGCCTAGGGAATCTCGTGACCACCTTCCCAGTACCACGGTGAAACAATCCCGAAATGTGAACGTGGTTCTCGACCTTCCACTCCCCGCACTGCACAACCTGCTCCGCGACTCGCTCCTTCCCCTTTCATTGGTTCCCCACGCTCATTAAGCGGTGCCGTTTTCCTCTCGCTTGCACGCCGCAGTTCTCGGTCTTGCTCTTCTCTCCACAATCCGCAGCAGGATCACCAGGCTTTGCGGCGCGGCGTTGAGTCGTGCCACATAGCCAGACCCGACCAAGGTTTGGAGGCTGAGAATTAGAGCATGTCGCGTGGCATATGTATCTCCTGTCAACACTAACTTTCCACGTTTCCTCTGAACCTTCTGTCTCTATTTCACTACTACCTTTCCCATGTACCTGGTTTGACAGCTAACGGTTTCAGCAGCGACCGCACAAGTCCGGGTATTGCGAGCAGAGGACACCCCACGGACTCTGTCTCGCGCCCCTGTTACATTTCCAGATTTCTTTGTCTACACACGGCAGTTACCTGGTTTTCCTGTCACCCGGGCTAATCACAGTAGACGCCTTATCAGCGTGCCCTTACAATCAAAGATTGCACGTCTCAACCGCAAACCCGCTACTGTTTCGCGGACCTACCGCCCGAACCCACCTGCACACCTGGACCCGGTCTTCCACAGGTCCCCGGGTACTGGATGGGTGGGCCCTCTGCCACAGCGTGGGGACGTCGATAACGCACAGTGTATATAGATCGCCCCGCCCTCTGCCAATATGGAAGGCCTACTCTACGCCTACGGCGCGCCCAATATCCTCTCTGACGACCAACGCCGCGAGATCCGCGCGCGCGTGCAGGCCAAGATCGCCGAGCGGAAAGCCCTCGAAGCAGGCGTGGATCCAGCCCTGGCGGCCGAAAGGGCTGAGGCCCATTACCTCGAGCGCGTAAGCTCGATTCCCTCTGTCGCGACGCCTTCTGGACTTCCCCCGCGAGGGGCGGATATAGGTACTACGCCGCTGTATCGCAAGCATAGTCGGCATGACTCTGCTGATATGCAGGGGCGCGCTGGGATGAGCGGCTCGGTTTCTAGTGGGAGTACGACGGGTAGTTCGAGGGAGGAGAGCGCATTGAGCGTTTTCGAACTTAGGCATGGGCGGAGGTATTTGAGAGATACGCTGTATCCTCTACCTGTGGATTTGGCGGAGATTCAGCGGCAGAATCTGAGGACGTTGCTGGGGTGTGAGATTTTCGGGAGGCCGGTTTGCGCGCCGAGGGTTACGAGGCAGATCCCGCAGAGAGTGCTGGATGTGGGGTGTGGAGGGGCGTATTGGAGTGCGAGGTGTCATGAGTATTTCACGAGTCTTGGAAGGCGAAATGTGGCGTTTACGGGGATTGATATTGCGCCGCTTGCGCCAGATCTGAAGAGGCAGGGCATGGACTGGACGTTTGTGCAGCACGATATTCGGAAAGCGCCATGGCCGTTTGACGATGAGACGTTCGATCTGATCATGTTCAAAGATATGAGTTTGATCGTCACGCTCGGTGGCGGCGCGAGATTCATGGACGAATGCATTCGTCTCCTCCGACCTGGAGGCACACTAGAGATCTGGGACTCAGACCACTGCCTCCGAGCCCTCCAACCGCATCCCCCGCCACCCACAGCCCGCCAACGCGCAGAGCAAGAAATCGCCTTGCGCACCGGCACCTTCCTCGTCTCGCCCGGCACTCCTTTCGCCCCAGCCCCAAACAAATACCTTTCCCAAGCCAACAGCTGGATCAGCACCGCGCTCGACGCTCGCAAATTGCCTCCCTTTCCCTGCACGCGCATAGCAGAGATGGTCTACCAAGAACCCGACGATCTCGGCGAAGTCGACTACCGTCGTGTCGCGATTCCCCTAGCCGAACTCCGCTGGGAACACGAGCGTGAACGCCCTCGCCATGCCCGATCTCGAAGCGATGCCGACGGTTTGCAGCTGCGGGACAAAGGCAAAGCGAAGCTCCGATCTCAGAGCCGAGGTCTCTCATCCGAGCAGCTCGCAATTCGGCAGACTGCGCTCTTGACTGTCATCCAGATGATCGAGTCCTTGGAGCCGTTGCTGAAGGAGACTAGTGGCAAGAATACGGAGGAGTGGAGTCATTGGTGGGGTTTAATGATGGGTGACCTGATGGATCCGCAGAAGGGCGCCAGTAATGGGGAGTGTCTTGAGCTTGGCGCTTGGTGGGCGACGAAGCTGGATGATTCGGATCAGCCATTGAGTCGGTGAGCATTGCGTTTGCGGACAGGTTCAGGCTTAGTTGTAGCGTTTTCGCAGCGTGCGGTAGCGCTTCAGGTAGTACCTGAGCGATGGAAAAGCAGGGCGTTAGTGGAGGGTTTGTTGCATTTTGAGATACCAGGATGTTTTAGCATCCAGCGGGAAAGCTTACAGGGCTTCAATTTCTGTTCATAGCGGTTTCGTCAGAGGCAAACAGAACAGCTTAGATCGGTAGGAATGAAGTACCTTTCTTGACATACTCTGCCTGCTCTATGCCTTTCTTGATCTCAGCTTCATCTGTCAAGCTTGCCTTCGCCGAGAAGGCCTTGTGGAGACGAGGACGGAAGTAATCGAAGCCCAGTGGGTACTCTCGTCCAAGGTTGAGGAGCTCTGTCTGCATCAGCACGCAGACACCACAGGTATCGAGAAGGGACATGGCTGACCCTTGTAGATGCGCATGACCTCCGGACGCAGACTTGATGTTGCCATGGTACAATGCGCTTATGATACAAGTACAACAGCGGCAGCAATGCCAAAGACCACGAAGGTCCGATAGGTAGCGGTCTCTTGGTCAATCGGCCAAAACGGAACCGGACTGTCCGTGAGAGAGACCTCGGCATTGGAATGGCACTGGAACGCCTTACATAACCCAAAGGGAACATGAAACTACTTTGTACCAGGTAACCTCATTACCGGGAAGACTTCACCTCGTCTCCACGCTTGAAATAGTCAAAGATCTCAAGATAACTACGTGAATGTACGTATATATAAGTTCAAGTTCATCTAATCGTTATTGAAGCCTAGATTTTGACCTTACTCCAAAAAACTATAAACACTGTTATGACTCAAAGACCGCATGCATGCAGTGACAGGTTCGGCACCTTACTGACACGCCGCTAACCTGGCTGTCTAAGTCGCCGTTGTTCAGCCGCCAGTCGCTGTGCCTCGAACTGCATTGGTCGTTCCGGAATCTCGATCGGCATACCAACCCAGGATGGGGTTGTGGAATCGCCCTGTGGCTGGTCTTTCCTTCGCCTCAGCAGCGTAGTGACCCATTCAAGCGATCGCACGCCCGGGTTCTCGTTGTACCAGGTCGGAAATTGGAAGACGTTCATCTTGGCTTCGTAGCTGGTCAGCAGACTGCGGATCTCCAACGTGTTGTTGTTCACGAATTGAAGTCGCTCCGCGAGAACCAGGGTGTCCTCGGGCGAGACACTGGAGATTACATCTATACTCGTGGGAAAGCAAAGGCGACAGTTGTTCTTGTCCATCGGAGTGCGACCATATTCATCCTTCGCATTAGGATTTGCGCCCGCTTCCAGCAACATGCGCACTGCGTGATGGTTGCCTATCTCTACGGCCATGCCCAAAGGTACGTCGTGATGCGGTCCGCATGTGCTGTCCAAGTATTCGGGTGCACTGTACTTTCCGAGCAGCGTAGCCATTGTCAGCCTACACCTCTCCTCCATCTCGGGATCCTCTACGAAAGTCTCGCCTGTGTGCAGAGGGCTCACTGCCAAGTGCAAAGCAGAAGATCTGTGCTGAAGTGCGTCTGGGCTGTGCATAACCTCGAAGCCAGATCCCTCGTCTCGATCTGCCAAGTCTAGTATGAACGTGATGCGATCGCAAGCAGCCCGTGTTCTCATTGTGATCAAGCGACCAAGGACCGTGACACCACCTTGATCGCGGCATTCCCGTCTGGCGCCCAGATCCCATAGATAACGTGCCATTCTTAGATTGCCGCAGTAGACAGCCGAGTAGAATGGCCAGTGGGGGCCACTATTGACGTCCGCGCCCTTGTGTATGAGCCGCTCTGCGAACCAGATGTCGTCAGTTTCTTTGGCAACAAGGCCCAGGGCATCTTGAGCATATCGATTCTTCCAGTTGACAGACGCTCCAGCATCAAGAAGGCATGCGAAGATCTCGCGATCCTTGTGGGCAATTGCCAACGACATTGCAGGACCACCAGAAGAAGCGTCCGCGAAGGTACTGTCAAGATGCTTCTCGAGGCCGTACTCCAGGCCAGATCTTAGCAGATCGGCGTTGCATTGATGGTAAGCAATCGCGAACGTCGCAGTCATTTTGAGTGAGCCACACACGAGTACAGCATCGCATGCAACACCAGCATTCACCAGAAGGCGGATCGACTCTTTGGTTTTCTGCTCGAAACTAGTGCCGAGTGCAGTCAGCCTGGAGACCCTGGACGCGCCAGCGACAACCCAAAAGAGGCCGTTAACAACCACTTGGTAATCCAGATCGAGAGGGTAATACATGTTTGCGTCGTCCGTGGGTGAGAATCGTGCTACAATCCGCCTAATGACTTCCGGCTCGCACACACTGCAGGCCATCTCGTAAGGTGACTTGTATCCCGCGTCATGGCGTATCAAAGTATCTGCGTCCATTGTCAAAAGTACATCGATGACATCAAAGTTTCTGTGAGCGATTGCCCAATGTAGAGGGGTGCCGCCAGTATGATGTGGCGCCCCACGAATGTTCGGCTTCAGCCCAGATGGCACTGCTGGCCACCTCCCAAGAGCATTGATGTTCGCACCCTCAGCTATGAGGACATTTGCCAGTAACAGCACATCCGCATCAATGAAAGAGATCAGCCAATGAAGAGCTGTAAACCCATCGCAATCGCCAAGACGGACGTCGGCCCCAAGTTCAACAAGCTTGACAGCGACATCAAAGTTGCCCGACTGACATGCCACTATCAGCGGCGTCTGTTCGTACTCGTTCCTTGCGTCCAAAAGCCTGATGTCATGGATGCTCAGATCACTGATTGTGTCGATATGCCCCACGCGTGCTGCCAAATGGATGAACTTAGACCTCCACGTCATGAAGACGGCGCTTGAGTGAGCGGATTCGATGGCATTGTCGATGTTCCACTGGTCACGGAGGCGTTGCGCAGTTGCGTCGTCCTGGATCTGCTTCATACGAGTGAGCAGTCTGGAGCTATACGTCTCCGCCGTTTCAGGCCAGTTGCAGGCCTCCACCAACATGCGGTTGCGCCATGTCGCATCCACCTCGCACAATCTTAGCACCTGCTGGCGAGCATGATGTGAGCCTAGTCGTGCACTCTCGCAAAGTAGATCGAGCCCTTTGTCAACATTCACAGGTAGCCCTATACCATCGACGTGACAACAAGACAGGTTATACAACGCCGTCGTGCGCCGTCTGTGGTGCAGATTTTGGTCGTGACCGGCCTCCATCAGCTCGAGCGCGATGAATTTCTGCACGACTTTTGGCATCTTCATGATCACACCGCAATGTTGCCATAACTGTAAGGATCATCAGTCTAATCGGTCTTCAGGTAGGAACGACTTGACTCACATCGGGTGTAATCTCGGTGGCGATGCGCACAGGGACCTCGTTTTCCGAAGGGTCCACATGCAGCCTGTCTGCTGTCAGAGCCATACACAAAGTCGGTAAGCTCACAATATCCTTACTTTGAAGTCGGTCGAGGATTCCTCGTGTATGGCGCGAGAGCGATGCCAAATCTCCAAAGGCAAAGCTGGATGCCTTTACAGACATCGTAATGTGTGTCACTCGCGGTCCGCGGCCTCGACTGGAGCATGTCTCGTTCTTCGATAAACCTGTCCCTGTAGAGATGGTCTAAGAGTTCCTTCATTGGAGATCTCTGCAAATGCGTCGCCTGCACTAGACAAGCTTCAAATGAGTCCGTGACCCGCCGCTGTGAGATCTCCATAAATGATGCGGGTAGTCTTACGACTTGATAGAGCTCGGCCTCTTGGTTAGCGACCAAATCGAGATCCCTGGGATTAGCCCACCTCAGCATCGCCAAGATATCGTCCACACCTCCAAAGCGTTGTAGTGGGTCGACCTGCGTACAATAGGCCAGTATCTTGCAAAAGAAGAACAGTAGACATTTCACCTGGCCCATGCTGGCGAGTAAGTTCAGCTGCAGCAGATCGGGCAACATATTCATCGTTTTATAGCGTTGCAATCGCTCCTCACTTCCGGGCTCATGCGCAAAGCTTTCCTGAAAGCTGCGCCCGCCCTTCAGCACGGCGTGTAGAAAGATCCCATACGAGTAGATGTCAAGCTGCTGAAGAAGTGTGCGCTCAAGAGGGAAGTCTATCTCGGGCGCAGCGAACTCTGGTGTGTATCCTGTCAAGTACGGCGTTCCATCAGCATTGCTCGCGATCGCGAAGCCGAAGTCAGACAGCTTAACGATGAATGGTCTTGATGCATGCTTACAGACAAGCATATTCGCGCCCTTCACGTCGCCGTGTATGACACCATTTTCGTGCAAGCAGCGCAGCCCCATGGCAGCGTCTTTACACATATCATATTTGCTTTGGATATCATTGCCCATGCCTCTTGCTTGGAATGACTGCAAGTCGCCGAACTCGGCATACTCCAGGACGAGAGCAGGAAGGATATGAGGGCTTTCATCGTCTCCAAGATTATGATGTAGCACCCCCAAAAGACGGATGATGTTGTCGTGTTGTTGTATTTTAATGTGACTCAATATCTGCAGCTCGACAGCGATGCTGTCCAATCCATCGGTTGCCACGAGACCGTCTTCATCTGGGCGAGGCTGTTTCACAATGATGAAGTCCCGTCCCTTCATCGTTTCTTGATTCAGTCCGTGAGGCAGCGAGCGTGCTCTGACTCTTCTGACATCGAAGGAGACACCTCTCATGCTGGCGTCGGAGAATGTGGGTAGTGCAGTTGTCATGACAGGGTGAAAGCCAACACCGTGCAGCGCAGGAGCACCTAGAGCCAAGGCGAGGAACTCGACGAAGGTTGAACATGGCACACTCCGTGGAACTGCACCGTCGATAGCTCGGGTTCCATCATAGCGCGAGGAGAACTTAGGTCGGTCTTCTGTTCGCTGCTCGTTCCATCGCCATCATTCCCGCTGCTCTCGATTTCTTCGTTCACTACGCATGGCTCAGACACTGGCATCCTGTGCTCATCAGATGCTGGAAAATCGGCTTCGCTGAATCTGAAGGCATCCCAAGGCAACGGCAAGTCAATATTCCTGACCACTGCACCTCTTCTCTTCATCTTCTCAGCAGCAGCCCAGAACCCCTTCTCCATCACCTGCTTAGTCTTCCCGGGGTACACAGTAATAGTTTCCGGCAGATTCCACACCTCAGGATCCAACACCCCAATCCTAAGTCCTTCGAACCCGCGATCACTATCCCATACTTCCTTCCTTCCCATAATCACACGAGCCAACAGCCCTACATCCTCCGCTCCCTTCCCCATGGCCCCTACGCAGTCCAGCCCATCCCAATACCCAAAGTCTCCCCTCCCCTCCACAATCCCAACCCCACACTTCAGCGCATACACCCCAGCCCGATTCGAAGGCGTAACCACACTCCCGACAACCTCCGTGCCCAACGCCAATGGCGCGAATCCTGCAGCCACGCAGACCGCACTCCCACTACTAGACCCACCAGCTGAGGAGTTCCCGAGCAGGATCTCGTTCTCCTCGAGTCCGCCGAAGACATAGGGGTTCTGCGTTTGACCGCCCATGGGTGACCAGCCAGGAGTCAAAGCCCGCATCTTCAGGCCGCAGAGCTCGGTCATGTTAGCTTTCCCTAGGATGATCAGACCGGCGTCCACCAGAGTTTGGACCAAGGGCGAGTTGGACTCAGAGGTCGCGGTCGCGAGAGCAGGGGATCCGCATGTTGTTGCTAGGCCGAGATTGGTGGTTGAGGTGAGAAAGGTGTCTTTCAGGACTATTGGCGTGCCGTGGAGAGAAGAGCGGAGGTGGCCTGAGGCGCGTTCGGAGTCGAGACAGGAGGCTGTTTCGAGAAGAAGGGCTTCGGGAGCGATGGAGATCAGCGCGTTCAGGTGGACACCAGTGTGATTGTGGGCGGCGATTTGGGCGAGGTAGGCTTTGACTAGGGAGACTGAAGTCGTGCGGCTAGTAGAGAGGAGGTGCTGGATCTCGTTTGCTGTTGTAGTGAGCAGATTAAGCTTATGATCCGCCATATCGGACCGCACTTGTGTTGCGACCTCACGGGCCTTTTGCTCTGTTCACACACAGAAAACTCTACCTTGACGATGCGTAGGACAGCCGAACGCTGGATCTCCAATGGTCTAATATGGGCTCTCGAGCTAACGACGCTGCCTCAAGGCTTCTACATTACGCGTGTTCGAGCAGCGGGAC
The DNA here is from genome assembly GCA_002077045.2 of Rachicladosporium sp. CCFEE 5018. NCBI lineage: Eukaryota > Fungi > Ascomycota > Dothideomycetes > Cladosporiales > Cladosporiaceae > Rachicladosporium > Rachicladosporium sp. CCFEE 5018. The sequence continues at coordinate 214,464 of KZ111143.1, forward strand.
CTGCCAAAGAAGGAAGCAAGCGTGAAGCGTAGCAAACAAGAGACT
>KZ111143.1:214608-284522 GCA_002077045.2 Rachicladosporium sp. CCFEE 5018
TATCTTCGCTTCACTACCTAGCAGCGTATTGCAGGCTTCCTTAAATCAGCGATCGTTTCGTATGGAAATTCTTCTGACTTGTGTCGTGGGCTCAATTTACTTTCTCCTGTCAATGTCTCTACCTCAGCAGAATGGTCTTGTCGATGCTTCGTCTACAGAGACAGATGTCCTGCGCAATCTGCACTTCAAGCCATCGTACTTCAAGAGCACTCAGCCGCACTGGCATGCACTGATCGCAAGCACTGCACGTTATGTATAGCGATGTCGCATTGCTCCATCTCGATGTCGTAAGTCCGGCACAATCGGCCGAGTCAACGTCCACATCAGGCGTGCAACTCGTTGCGTCCGGGTCGTCCATCAAGCCACCAGACGATCTCGACAAAACGCTCGACACACTAGATCGCTTCTTTCTACAATTTCTGCTCACTAATTTTCGATTAGTATTCGACTCATCAGTCCCAATCAACACGAACATGGACGTCACTGCGGTACCCCACAACGCTGCTGCCAACGAACCCGACAGTCAACGGTTCCAGCGCGAAGTTGGCGAGATCAGCGCAGGCACTCGTCACTTGTTCGAGACGTACAGTCACATCCCACCAGATCAAGTCACCAAGCACATTACAACAGTCGTGAGTTTCATGACAACCAGGCAACTTTCATCACCCAACTAACAGTGTCAAAGCGAGATAAAGCATGGGCAATTCACCCGTACCCGTGCATTGGACGCTGGCGATTCCTGGACCTTGGACTAGGACTGCACCGCTGCTACCCTGACGTCCTCGCGCGTCTCAAAACCGGCGGACAGACCTTCCTTGACCTTGGCTGTGCCTTTGCTCAAGACATCCGCCGACTAGCAGCTGACGGCGTAGATAGCACAAAGCTCTACGCCTGCGACCTGCGACTTGACTTCCTTGACCTAGGCTATGAGCTCTTCCGTGACAAGGAGAGCTTAAAGGCCACATTCTTCGAAGCGGACGTGTTCGCCGAAGGTGGTCCACTAGATCAGTACGAAGGTCATTTCGACATCATCCAGGCTTCGTCGTTCTTCCATCTATTCGATCGCGAACATCAGAAACGTGTGGCGCATCGAGTCGTGAAGTTGTTGAAGCCCCAAAAGGGCTCACTATTACTGGGCCGACAGATGGGTAGCTGGGAGCCCACAGAGAGTCCATGGCGAAACGGGTATGGCAAGCACTTCCGGCACAACGAGGCCAGCTGGCAGGAGTTGTGGAATGAGGTCGGTGAAGAGGCTGGTGGTGCCAAGTTTGAGGTGAAGGCGAGTCTAAGAGAGAGACCGGGTGAGGTCGGTCTACTGGCCGGGCCTTGGCTGGTGTACACTGTCGAGCGATTGTAGCAACGCGGAAGTACGATGATCGGGAGACGTCAATAGTCCTAGCGAACAACCGAACACTTGTAGCGGTGGGCCGTAAGAGCATGAACGAACACAGGCTCTGCCACGACCACCCAAGCTCCATGCAATCCCCAGAGACTCCCTCACGATTCAGTCGGGCTTCTGCATGTAGGTTCTCTTTCGTAGAAGCGAGGAATCTGACAACAAGTCAGGGAGGGGCATCTAATTAATCGATTATAATCAAGCTGTGATGGAGGTTAATTGCTCCCGCCAGAATGGTGCTTCAGGAGAAGCCTACTGTTCAACAAGAACGCGCCCCGTAGGCTGCCAAAGTTCAGCCGAGCCTTATCTGACAGACAATACTCGCACAACAGTACTAGTATTGCTACTGTCTTATAATAGCATATGGCACATGGGAGAATTCGTTCGACCGCCCAATGACAGTGCGGGCACTCACTATGGTGCAGAAGCTCACATCCTCTTGTCGTGAGAGTATTGCGAAGTACTGCCGAGGATAGGATTCGAGGCTTCGTCCAGGCAGCGCAGCACATATCTTCCAATCGCCCAGGGTTCACGGCCAAGGACATCACCCGCGCCCAGAGTAAGAGCCAGGCTGAAGCCTGTGGTCTGGATGAGTACCTGACGGTGTCTCCATAGTATCGTCATCGTTGTGGCGTTGCAACGACGACCCTCGATGACCAGACCAAATTAGCGACGGCGTTATTAGGCATGTGTGGCTGTGTGGCTGTGCGAGCATCTCTTGGCGATATCTTGCAGATCAGTGGCGGTGCTGCGTCGTCAGCGACTGTCCGGTACCCGGCATGGCCATGCGCCAATGCTTGTTTCATGTAGGCGAGAAACCTTTGGCGATCGTTTGGCGTCGGATCTTGCGAGTGGCCAGCGCGTACTGCGGATTGCAGCTCGAGCTGGAGTGAGCTGGCTCGAGGCGTGCGTGTACCACTGCGCAGCAGTACTGCTACGCCGCTCTTGTAATCATGATGTTGCGCGGTTATGGTCAGCTGAGAGGCGCTGTCAAAGAGATGTGCGAATCGGCATTCAGAGGAGATCCGCGTGATCCGTGGGTTGGTGATAAAGTTAGATTACCTGGACGCCGTAGCCAAGGAAACCGCGACCTGGAGTGACGTATGTAGGCCAGGCTTTGCACATAATACTCCCCGTACATATTCTCAAACTCCTGCCTATCAACCTAAGAACTCCAATCCACAATCACCAACAACACCCAAACTCAACTACCGCACTAAAAGACCCAACCTACCACCACAAACCTTCCCACACATCCAACCTTCGAAATGGCGTTCACTGGCAGGTAAGTTCAACTCGACTACAGAGCCAATGCGCGTCGCGGACAGGCGCGGAACCACAACAAACACGAGAATCAGACCTAACAATCCTCCCAGCGACATCATCAAGATCATCCTCGCAATCTTCCTGCCCCCCGTCGGCGTCTTCCTCGAGCGCGGCTGCGGCGCAGACCTCCTCATCAACATCCTGTTGACCGTCCTCGGTGTGAGTTCTGCATCCCTTTCTCCAGCCACCGGAGCCACCCTCCGGATTATCACAACAACATTCGCTGACAGCACCTCACAGTACATCCCCGGCATCATCCACGCCCTGTACATCATTCTTAAGTATTAGACATACCTCTACCGCGCCGGCAGCACCGGCGAGCGCAATCTCAGCAAAGCAGAGCACGCGGCTCGATTCGCGTACCTGCTTGGGAGAAGGGGCTTGGGTGGCGGAAGTGATGGATCGATGGAGAGTGGAGGCGAGTACGCGAGGATGAGGAACACCTGATACCCAACATACCCTAGTGTATTTGTAATGCGGGCGACGTGGTTTTAATGTGTGGTTCATGAGCAATTGAGTGGTTTGACCAGCTTTCTTTGACATCTGTCTCATGCATGCATATTAGTGGGTATCGTTCCTTTTATCTCCATCCTCTGCGCGACTCCCTTGTAAGTCTTCTACCGTGTGCAGCAGAGCGCGTTTGACGCCAATTTTTGTCAAACACGGCCAGACCTGGATGCCGACCACCTCACCGCAACGCCTTCTCAGCAAACTTCGGCAGCACGAAGCACGCCTCATGGATCTCCTTGCTGTAGTACTTGCAGAGCTTGTCCTCCTCCGCCTTGCTCCAGCTCCGCACCGGCTTCTTCACATTCACCTTGCCGTCCTTGCAGCACACCATGAACCCGATCTGGCCGGATGGGTACGTCGGAATGGTGGTCCAGCCGTACTCGGCTACAGGAAAGACTGTGCCGATGGACTTCTTCAGGTCGGCAATCATCTTCATGTGGAGCCATGGGTTCTCGGCTGCGGATTGTCAGCGTTGCTCCATCATCAGAACGACGGTCCGACTCACCCTGCGTGGTGATGATACCGCCCTCCCTCAGCGCGCCGTGCAGCAGCTCGAAGTACGGCTTCTGGAACAGGCTCTCCGCTGGCCCCTCCGGATCAGAAGAGTCCGTAATGATCACATCAAACGTATCCTTGTAATCGTCCAAGAACTTGAACCCATCCCCAACATGCACCTTCACATTCGGGTGCTGGAACCCCACACTCATACCCGGCAAATACTTCTTGCTCAACCGTATAACAGCCTCATCAATATCGCAAAGCGTCGCCTCTTCAACACATTCGTGCTTGACAACCTCTCGCAAAACACCTCCATCACCACCTCCAATAACCAACACCTTCTTTGGCGACGGGTGCGCCATCATGGCAAGGTGTGTGATCATCTCCTGGTATGCGAACTCGTCGCGCTCGGTGGCCTGGATGACGTTGTCGAGGACTAGCACCATGCCGTAGTCGGAGGACTCGAAGATGAGCACGTCTTGGTACTTGGATTTTTCGTGGTGGACTATGCTGTTCACTTTGAGGGTCATGGCTTGGCCGGGCCACATGGGGGAGATTTCGCGGAACCAGCCTGGAGGTCGTTGTCAGTCTCTCGATCTGAGGTGGAAGTAAATGGCATTGCTGTCAAGTGCGTACCATCTTGGATCGTGGGGTGGGTAATTTCTGCCATTATGGACTGTTGTTCGTCGATCTGATCAGAGGGAGATGGTTGCGAGTAATCGTCTTACTTTCTTGCTACTGTACAACAAGAAAAAGTGTAGAAAGAAGCAAGACTTGTTTGTTGGTACTCTGCATGAAATTTTATGGTTTGCATTCAGGTCAGGTACCGGAACGCAGCGACTATTGCCCCACTTGTCTGAGATGCGCTCCCGAAAGTACCCCTCCATTGGCTTCACTCTACGCAAATAAAGTCAGAAATCCCCGACTCTCATTAATGAATCGCAGTTATCTGAACCTTGAGGAAAGCAGAGGTCCACCTTGATCTTCACTTTCAACATGCGTCTGCCCTACATCCCCGATAATCCTCAGATGCCCAACGCGGAGGACGCCGCGGTGGTCCAACGAGTAAAAGACCGCAGAGGCGGGAAACTCATTGCTCTCGACAAGACTCTCCTCCATGCTCCGCTAGTCGCAGACGGCTGGAACAGCTTCCTCAAAGCCATCAGAACGCAGACCACAATCGCGGACAGCGTGCGAGAGACCGCGATTTGCAGGATCGCAGCGCTGAATCAGGCATGGTATGAATGGGACGCTCATGTCCCGATACTAGAGAAGTCAGGGATTCTGGATGCAGCAGCGGTCGAGCGACTGAAAGACAGGAAGAAGGTCGAGGCTGATGGTGCCGAGCCAGGATTCGACAAGAAACATCTGGCTGTCTTGAGGTACACGGATGCCATGACATTGGGCTGTGTGGTTCCGCAGGCGATCTTCGATGAATTGAAGTCTCATTTCAGCGATCGGGAAGTGGTCGAGATCACCAGCACGGTGGCGGCTTACAACTGCGTAAGTCGATTTCTGGTCGCGCTGGACGTTGGCGAGATGGCGCAGAAATACAATGTCGATATGAGCTGAGCCAGTGTGATCTGCCGCCCACTGCTCTCTCTCCGTCATGCCGGATGCTGGCGTTGTTACTGCGTAGGGAATGAGTCGGAAATGGCTTCATCTCTCGTTGACGCAAAAGTGCCGGACCGGACAGTGCAGAGCCGCATGAAGGCGCTCAATGCGCACTGGAGCTGTTTGAGAGATCACCTTGAGCCCAACACGTTGTTGTCTCGAGCCTCTCGACATCTACTTGCCAGAGAAAGCCCAGGTCATCACGAAACGACGCCTGTACATACAGTGAAATTGCTTCGCGCGAAGCCGAATGGTGCTAGGTAGAGCATATCTTGCCAGATTTGACGCGCATACTCGGGGTGACATGTATTTCCCACATCCTCTCCAAGGTGGCTGCCCGATCACAGATCGTTGTGCATGTACTGTAGCATTGTGATTCCATCTGTACCACGGCAGAGACGCGCGAGTCGTGCTCTTAAGGACCGAACTAATTCAGTCCGTGGGGGACGGTTCCACTGGCGCGGGGCGGACGCATGAGGTTGAGTAGCCGCATGGGCTCCTTCATGCACACGGTTCACCATCGCTGATAAATAGTCTCGTTGCGAGAACGATTACTTTTGTGTCTCTGCCTCCCATGCTAGACCGGCTCGTTTTCCTAATTCTCACAGAAGCATTCACACAGTCGCCGAGCATGAGCCTCCAAGAGCTTGAAGCTGGTCTGCTCGAGTACTCGTGGTATCGCTTCTTCACCGAAACGTGAAGGCCACTTATCGGTACGAGGTAGCTACATCTGCCCGCAGAGCTGCGATCTACCTGTACAGAGTATTCATCCCCGTCCGATGGTCATCAGACCCTGCTTCTCTGGGCATAATCACGACATCATCCTAGCAGCTGGCGTGCAGCACTGGAGCTCCACCATAAAGGTTACCGAAGAGCCTCTAGCTCACAATGGCCCCGTTACCTTGCTCTCCGGTCTCGAATTCGACAGCATCTGAGTCGCAGTCCTTTCCGACCTCTGAAGACTCGGACGACTCGCTTACGACACCACGACCTGGGCCAAGTGACCCTACGCAAAGGACGCACGCAAATCTAAGCAGGCCGTCTCTGCCTCCAACATTGTCGACCTCACCAAAGGGTCTACGAGAAATCGGCAAAGTCAATGTGCTAAGTGGAGGCTCTGGAGAAGGCAGCAGTCCGCGCAGCGGCAACAGCAGCGGCAAAGCACCAGTCCTTGCCGCGAGCAACGCCCACTATCCTTCTCCTGGTCCGGAACAAGCTGATGGTCAGCCACGGAACCCCTACACCTTTGGCACTTCCCCTAAGAAGTCTGCAGTAGCCTGGCAGACAGATCGTACAGCCATCGATCGCAACCTGAGTGTGACCTTCTCCAACCTCGCCCCCATCCCGAAGCCCGAGCGGAAGGGCTCCTACAGTGGCATGACACGGCGCACGCCTGATGCGAGTCCGCATACACTCGTCCGCAGAGGCGACCCAGAGACAGAGAGCAGTGCGGATGAAAGCACGGCCATCATCCGACGACAGGGCAGGACCTACGGAGCGACGAGCGCGGAAGGGTCGGCTGACCAGGAAGTGGATGACAGTGGTGCAGGCTACGTTGGAGCTGCAGAAGACGTCAGTCCGAGGCGGAGGACTGCATCGAGTTGGAAGAGCAAGTCGAGAAATGCAAGTGTAGGCGCGGCTGGAGTCGCAGACAGGCAGCAAGATGCTGCGCCGGATGGGACAGATGAGAAGGAAAGCTGGTGGAGAGCGCTCGTGGACAAGTACGGCAGTGTGGAGCTTGAGAATAAGGGCAACGTGGCTAGAGACCATCTTGCTCTCGGTACGAATCCTTGCTATGCTGCCTCATGCGGGCTTGCTGACATGCCCAACAGAGCGTACTTTCCTCGCTTGGCTGCGGACCTCGCTATCGTTCGCTAGTATCGGCATAGCGGTCACGCAGCTTTTCAGACTGAACTCAACCCTCAAGCAAGATGCCCACGAAGCTTATGCATCGATGTCCTTCGTTCAGCTGCTGCTTTCGGATGCTGAGCCACAGCACAAGCTCCGTCATGTCGGCAAACCTCTAGGCGCGACCTTCCTCGGCATCTGTAAGCAGCTCTAAAACCCGCCAAGTGCGTAGCATTTGCTGACTCCAACACAGCAATTCTGGTCCTACTGTTGGGCTTCCACCGATACTTCGAAAGCCAGCATTATGTCATTCGTGGCAAGTTTCCAGCGTCGAGAGGCACAATCGTGCTTGTCTCCCTGGTGGCATTTCTGCTCATCGTTGCAAGTCTGGTAGTTGTCGTCGCCGTGGCACCTAGCGCTTTCCACAAGTAAGACCTTGTCTCACGAGCAGCGATTCATAAGCATCGCGAACCACCTTCAACTCTTTGGCCATGTGAGCCGATAGCCGAAGACAGTCCTGCGCAGCAATTCATCGCCGGGATCTTCCTCGAACATGACCTTCTCCATGACGTGCTCGAACATCTTCTCGACCTCCAGGCCGCCAGTTCGTGCCAGGTCGAAGAAAGCAAGGTCTTTCTGCAACAGCCATGGCCTGTACGGCGTAAAGAAGACGAGGGCTTGAGCACCTGTCTCCCTGCCCAGTGTCTTCTGCACGGTAGCCAACAGCTTGGCATGCTCAGAATGATTAAAGAGGAGGTCGGCCAGGATCAAGAGATCGAACGACTCGATACTGTCCGGCAGGCGTGCAATGAGAGGCATGGTATCTGCGCCCCACAGGAAGCCATTGGCGATGATGTTTCGAGGCTGAGGAAGCTGACTGCAATGGTCGATGTTGTACTGCAGGTTCTCTATCAGGTCTGCGTCTGGATAGTCTGTTACGATGACCTGCTTAGCACCTAGCATAGCGCAGATAATACTAGGCAGTCCAGCGCCGGCGCCAAGCTCGAGCACGCACTTGCCCTCAACGAGGGTGGCGGCATTGTCTTCGAGATAGGTTGCTAGTGTACGACCAGCGTTCCAGAGGTGGTGGCCCCAGAGCGGGTTATGGCCGACGAGTCGCAGTGTGAGCTCATCTCCTCTGGTCAGACGGTATGAGGCGAATGTGGGTTGCTTCTCGGGTTCGTAGAAACCGTCCGGCTCTTTGAAGAGGTCGCTTCCACCGAGTCCATTTTCCCCATCGTCGTCTGAAGTCGACATCGTCGTGAACCCAACACCGCTCCACCACTATCTGTTCTGTACCCAGAATTGATCTGCTACCTTCTAGTAACTACATATTTGCATGCGGTACTCTCGAAGACCGAGAAGAGTTTACCCGATTCAGCTGACTCAGCCCGCCGATTTATACTTCACTCCAGACCATCGTCGTGAAATAGTGTTCCAGGCGTCCTTTCCTTCCGCGTTTCCAATATTGTTTGTTCATTACCTGTCATGTCACGCTCTGTCTCTCTTTCGCATCCTGCTGCTCTCAGCTTCACTGTCGCTTACATATGATCGCCAGACCTTCACTGCCCTCATGGTCCGAGCGTCCTTGCATATGGAAACTTGCTCAGTGGGATGAAACCGCTGGTGGGTGGTGGTCAGTAAGAGGTAAGCAGTATCTGACCGCTGCTACGGTAAACACCCTTCCATGTGCTCCCTGGCCATCTTGGCGATCCGACCTCGTGGTGAATAGCCGATACCCTTCGCCGCGTTTCGTCATGTGGATTTGTGCTGCCAGACCCTCTTGACTTCACTTCTTACTGCTGTGAGACCGTGACTGATGAAGAGCAGGGAACACAGGAAGACTGGTCGCACAAGGCTTGATCGATCAGCATGGACTCGGAGAAGCCTTTTAAGACCATCGAGGTCGTTGATCTTCGCACCAGTCAAGCATGCAAGATCGCCTGCATGTCATGTATTCGGGGCCACCGGACGACTTCATGCGGAATTCCTGTATGTCGACAAAAGGTGTTCTGGACTGTGAAGCGACCTGGCCGACCCTCGAACTCGTGCACATGTCGCTACAACTCAGCCGGTGGGTGCAAATGTGCGACTGCAATGTCCAAATGCCCTCACAAGGTGAAGAAGGGCGAGAAACGGTCGAACGAGTGTCGTTGCGATGAACAGGGTCGATATTGCTGTCTGCTCGAGCCGGATCACTGGGAGTCGTTGATGAGGCTTGAGAAGCCTGGGGTGACGTTCTTTTCGAGTCGAGAAGCGTTGGAGGCGACGCAGCATGGTATGCGTGCTGGTACTCCTGCTACCCCGAGCTACTATATGCCTAGCACTCCTGGAAGTGCGATGAGCATTCCGAGCACACCTGCCGTCCGCACACGTCAGACGTCACTCCTACGAGAACCTACTACGCCATTTGAATCGATTCTACCTCCACGGTCGACGTTAACGCCACAGTTCGGCTTCATGGGCCTGGGCAGTCCAGTCGGTACGTCCGGCATACAGTCTCCGGATCCACTAGCATGGGATGGCATTATGACCAGCATACCATATGAGCCACTCACATACAACTTCAGCGATCCATCACAACGCGAACGAGGGTCATGCTGTCAGCCCTCAGCATCGCTTGCGGAACCAGGACCACAAGCACAGATCAGCTCGTGCTGCCAGCCGGCGATAGACAATAACGATGATGACTACGATATGGAGGGAGGGGGTTCATGCTGTCAGAGAACGACTCAGCCTGCAATGACTACGAATACCTTTACACATCATGAGCCATTCCCCAAGCTCGAACCCTTGGATCGATTCCTCGAGAGCACAGCGCCATCAACTTTCGACGCAATATACACTCCACCCATATTCGACTATGATCGCTGGGTACAGAATTATCAGGCATATCAGATGCCCGGCGCGATCTGTCAGAAGTGCGGTTTAAACGGATGTACATGCCGGAGCTGCCCGACTCTGATGCAGAACCAGAGCACTACGAGCTGGGCTCATGGCTGCGGTCGCGCGCATGCTAGGATAATGCAGGCGCCGACTCGACAGCTCGTACACGCAGCGTCCACGCAGCAGGCGCCACAGCCCATACCGGCACCCACCGCCTTCGCACAAAGCGACTCCGCGCCTCCACCATCAGCTTTCGACTACTCCGCCCCTCTCGACTTCGGCCTCGATCCACAGGTACTTGCACCGACACACCCCTTCCAGAATCACATGGATTTAGATGGATTCGATCCTTCCCTTGTGCCCACAAATACTGAAGATCCGCTTGACCTCGCACTGAGCGAATTCTTGATGTCGGAACTCGATCGACCAAGTCACACGCACGGCGAGGACACCTTTGGGAGCTAACACGAGCTGGCCTCTGAGTTCCACATATACGATCCTTCCGATGGAGATACCACAGAGGCAGAACCGCACATCCCTTGGGCAGCTCTGGAAAACTTTGTAGGCCCTCGTGTGCATTGATTCCCTCTGCATCGGAGCGCATTGAGCACGCAGCTCTCTCGTTCGGCAGTCTCGTCGATACGCCCATTACTCGACAATACCTCACTTCTGCTTACTAGTGCCACGGTCTCATTGAGGAATATGTGGCCAGTCACGTCGATCTCCGCACGCGCATAGTTCGTGCTCAGATGATGGGTAGACAGATGTGTCCAAGATGGCCTAACGGGAGGCTCCAGAAGCTTACACGAAGCGGGCCATTATCAAGCTTGCCATTTGCCAGAGACGGCGCGGCTGTCGTGGTGAGGTCTCGAAGACATCGAGGCCAACGGGCAGTGCCACCAGTGGGCCGACGAAACGATCAAGTCAAGAAAAGTCCTTGCATTTTCGCTCTTTGTACATGAAAGCGTTCGGAGCCAATACCATGGTGTTAGCCCATTGAAACGCGCTCGAGCGGACCAATATCCAACACTCTCCCTCTCCACTCCATGTGCTGCCTCCTATGCCACGCATCCAATCTTGCCCCATGCATTACAACGCTCCTCCCATCCATCCCCCATCCCGCTCCCTCGCCCACCCCTCAGCTGTATCACTTCTTCGCGTTCAACCCAAAATACAGCCCCAACACCAAAGCCAATATACACACAATAGCAATGCAGATGAAGAAACACCACCACTTCAGCTTCCTCGCCCGCTTCGCACTCGTAATGCCCTTATCCAACTGCACATTCCCGGCCTCAGTATCATGCTTGACGTTCTCGGTGTGCTGTTCGATTTGCTGGATCGGCGCGTCTTGGAGCACGATCGTGGAGGCGAGGTCTTCCATGAGTTGCTGCAGTTCGAGCATGGTGCGCTCGATCTTCTGGATGTCGTTGTGGCGCGCGCGGACAGCGCCGAGGACTGTGTTGGCTGTGGCGCTGCGGTTGGATTTGAGCTGCATGAAATAGGTCAGAACGCCGCGACTTTTTCCCTCAAAGGCAACACAGCACAACTTACAGCCGTCTGGAAAACGCCCTCATTCCCCCAGTCCGCGTTCACAGCTTCGTTCACCTCGCCCTCACTCGCCTCGGGATTTACAATCCTATACTGCCGTGCAATCTGCTCGCGATACCTCTTCTCATAGCTCGCCTCCTCCTGCCGAAATTCCTGCAGCTGCTTCGTAAAGCTCCCCTTCAACTGCCGAATCTGCGTATCCTTGACCTGGTTCCCTTTACTCCGCGCCGCATCAGTCTCCAAGAATTTGATCTGGTCTTTGATACTCGTGTTCAGCACTTGGGTCTGCGTGACCATGCTCTCTAGACTGCGGGACGCGGAGCCAGAGTCAGCCGAGGAGAGCTGTTGTTGGTGCAAGCTGGCTATCTGCGAGACGTGCGTGGTGAGGGTGCGGATGTCGGCTTTTACCGCTTCCACACGCGAGAGGAAGTCCGGGTTTGAGAGGACTGTGCTCGAGGGTTGGACGTATTCTGTGTGCCCTTGCGGAACAGCTGGGACTGGCGGAGCATTTTGGCCGGCAAAGGGGACGTCGTGTTGAGGCGAGGAGTAAGTGGAAGCTTCGGTCTGCTGGCTGTAGGTCGATGCTTGGTGTGGGAGGGGAGGTGCTTGGAGGCCTGCTGAGGGTTGTTGCTGTGCGGGCATTAGTGAATTGCTGTACTATCTCATTGCGCGCAGGCACTTACTGCCGTCGAGCCATATCCGCCGCCATACGGGTTCTCAGAGCCATATGGGTTCGACGACCCATACCCTCCTGCCCCAGCTCCAGCTCCGGTTCCCGCTCCACTGCCACCTCCATAACCGCCCTGCGCCTCGCCGCCGTATGGGTTCCCGCCATACCCGCTGTACTGATTATACCCCGACATGATGTCGCACACAGCACACCAAGAGATGCTCGATAGCGAGCGTCTAAAGTATGGCGCTGTCCGGAGTCTGACGTGTGGTGTAGCTGTCAGACGTCAAGCTCAGCCTCCACAGCTGGCGTATTCCAGTCGGCAGCTCGCGGATTCGCGGTATGGCTGGCGCACGCGGGTAATGTGTACGGAATGGCAGTCTACGAGATCGGTGAAGCAACAACGTGACAACTCGAGGACAGGATGACGGTCAATGGCTTCACGGAAGCGCGCGGTGCGTGGGTTAGGTCAGCAATCTCTCGCGCCGGCAAGCGAGATGAAGCTCTCCGGGACATACAGTAGGCCTTTTGCCACGACAAGAATTATGACGGGAACGCTTCGATCATGGCTATTTCACGAATGCAACAAGAGATTATCGTGATCATGTAAGGCGATCCGATCAAAGCTGACGAGGCCGATTATCCATACGGAAGCCTGCAGCGCATTGTGAGGCAGCAGCAACGATCAGGCGCAACACTGACATTATATCCATAGCCTATACCATTATAGGTGCCTACACGTATCCGACAACAGCGTGGTCTGATGCTCATGCTCTACCTTCACGCAATGGTGGAGATTAGCTGTTCGACAGCGGTGAACGTACGATTAATAGTGTAGCATATTACTGACTGATCAGCTGCTGTTCCGAGCCCTCTATCGACATCCGTCGGCTCGTCTGATAAGATGCCCGTCCAAAGCGCATAGGATCCTCGCAGAGAATCTCCCCAAAACGCCCTGTAATGCCCAAGCCTCGACGGTGCGACCGAACCATCTTCGCCAACGGTACCCATTTCGCATAGTACGCCTATCCCACCTCCCAAGCAATGCGCTCAAACCTGCACTCATATACCATCATTACGCCCATCACCGTCACTGCAGCTGCCTCTCAGCCAACCTTACAACTCTACATCCCCCATATCCCTCATCAAACACGCCATCTGCGCCCTCTTCGCCGCTTCCGCCACAAGATTGAAGTCCTTCAAGAACGGCGTCGTCTCAGGAGCCCCAGCACCATTCCCTCTCTGTCCGACAAAGGCCTGCTGCTGTTGCGCCGGTAATCGACTCTGTTGTGACGAAGGGTGTGAGGCTTGTGTTGACCCGCCTATCGAACCGAAGTAGCTTCGTTGTGATTGTGCGCTAGAGGGTGAAGGTAAGGGAGCGGATGTGTAGCCTTGTGGTGGTATGTTGAGGCGGGAGGATGGGTGTGCTGAGTTTGGTGAGGCGATCGAGTTGAGGCTTGAGGAGCTTTGAAAGGCCGAGGACGAGGCTGATGAGGATTGCGTGGAGAGTTGGGGGTACGAGGGTCGTTGGCTGCGAGTGTAAGGGCGAGATGGGTATGAGTCCATGATCCTTTGGAGAGGCGGTTTCGCAAGTAGCGGCTGTCAGACGGTCCTGCTTCCGAGGTGCTGATCGCTTTCTGACGGCAACAGCGTCACTGCTTGGGAGGACCTCGGGAATATGGATAAGCTTTGATGAAGGAAGTCGGATTCCTGCAACTGCCAGCGGATTGCCGAATGAAGTTTGCGCGTGTGTTGTGGACAGAAAGGTTTACTGTGAAATATAATACTTATCAAGCTGCTGGTAGCAGATAGATGACGCCTCCAAGACATGCAAATGACAACACGGCAGCCTCGATCTCATCAGTGACCGGCAAAAGCCACAACGCAGATACGTAGCGCAAGGGCGGCCTCTTGCAACGAGCAGGACCAAACTGCGTGGGGAGGCCAGACCAGTCAAAAAACGCCAGAATGCCCTTCCTCGGTTTCTCAGGATCAGCCGTGTGCGGTCGAGATCGAAGATCTTTGGATTGTGTGGGCTTGGGTGTGTGAGATGGAGGCGTGGGGTGTCGGATCTGCGGGTATATGAGCGAGGTTCGGCTGAATTGGGATGCGGCAGTCATTGCCTGGGCTCCGTTGTGGATGGGTTGTGGAGATGCTTTTGATACAGCGATCTCCACGGGGATCACGGACTTGATTCGAGCGGTCGATCTGTCGCTTCATCACTGCGTGGACAGTATGGCAATAATGTTTCTGCTTCGCCCCGCAACCTTAGCAAAATAGCCGGAACGTTTGATGACTGCCGTGCGACCCACGAACCCCACGGGGTGTTCTTGCTCCTTGCATGAATGAGCTCGCGTGGCAGAGAATTTTTTCGATGAGAGTCGCCTTCAGCAACTAAAAAGTTATTGGGCATTTACGATGGACGTCATGCTTCGTACGACTAGCGACTCGCAGCCGTGGAGATGTGGTATGCATGTGTCGAAAACCTGAGGCATCACTGTGACATCGGCTGAAATCGGGTACATCGGAGTGAATGTCGGCACTCACTTCTAGCGAGATATGCCAAAGCCGGCTTTCCCATTCGGGTTTGTTCATTGCAACGTGCCGAGTAGATAGAACGAAATCAGATCATCTTCGAGATCATGCCGGTGAGCAATGAGGACCACGGCCTCGATATTCGATCGCCAACACTGACATGATCTCGTAGCTCATATTGCTTTCCGGCTACCCAAAATCAGGCAAAACCCACCGCAGCCAGCAACTAATCGCCAATTTCTCCACCCGTATCGCCAATTCCGACGAACCTCGTATTAAGCGCCTCAAGATCGAGCATATCAGCGACGACACCCTAGGCCTTGATCGGAATGTCTACGCCACCGCGCGAGCCGAGAAGGATGCCCGCGCAACGCTCACTTCGGCCATCAAACGAACCCTAACCCGCGACACAATCGTCATAGCCGACGGCCTGAACTACATCAAAGGCTTCCGGTACCAATTGTACTGCGACGCTAAAGCTGTGCAAACGCCCAACTGCGTCGTGCATGTAGGCACGCCTAGCGATAAGTGTAGGGAGGTCAACGATGCTGCCAAGTCCGCCCCTGAGGGTCTCCCCTACGAGTCTGAGGTTTTCGAGAATTTGGTGTTTAGGTACGAGGAGCCGAATGGCATGAGTCGCTGGGACGCACCGCTGTTTACCGTGCCTTTTGATGATGCGGAGCCGCCGTACGATGCAATCTGGGAGGCGATGATAGGCAGTGATGGGCAGTCTAAAGTCGTTCGACCAAATGCTGCGACAGTGCTCAAGCCGGCTACGGAGCAGGATTACCTGTACGAGCTCGATAAGACGACGTCGGAAGTCATCGCCGCGATCACGACGTGGGCTTCGGATCATCAGGGTGAGGCTGGAGGCGAGGTTAATGTCGAAGGGAGTGTGGTGGAGTTGCCGACGAATGTGCCTTCCCTTCCGCAACTGCAAAGGCTGAGAAGACAGTTCACGCAGTTGAATAGGCAGCATACGTTGGGAAAGGGGAGGATCAGGCAGTTATTCGTAGATTACCTCAATGATTCGTTTCAACGATGACCTCGTTTGCCACAGCCAGCGCTCACATCTACGGAACCTTGATACACACCTGCGCGCGATGCTGATGTTTCCTGACACGCTGAGACAGTCCCTCATCCCACCTCTAGCCCCAAACCCCTAGCACACTTCCTAGCCAACACCATCTTGCCAAACCTCTCCCTCCCCAACCCCCTCATAAGCCTCACAAACTCCCCCGCCCCAACCCGCCCCTTATCAAGCGCCCGCTGCAAGCACTCCATAGCCTCTCTAGCCGCAGCCTCCTCCGCACAAAGCGTCCAAAGCTGCTGGCTAACCAGATTAGGCGCTGCGAGCACCTCGTCGATAGGCGGAAGGGGCTTCTTCTTGGAAGCGGTGATGCGGGCGTCGCAGTCGGCGATACTTTTGTAGAGGATGGACTCGTTTGAAGCGAGATTTTGATCGAGGTGGGAGAGGGCTGTGAGTTCGGCTTGGAGATTTGCGTGGGCGACGAGGAGAGCGGAGTGCTGGGCCTGCAGCGGACTTATGGCGGCGAGGTTGCGGGAGACGGCGTCTTGGGCTTGGGAGACCAATGAATTGGAGATGGCGTGGTGGAGGTGCTCTCGTTCGGGGTTTGGCGGGATCGGCGGAGCTGGGGCAGCAGGACCGGAAGTGAGAATGGGGATGTCGAAGGGGTCGGAGAGGAGGTCTTGAGGCGGTTGCGGGGGCTTCGGCTGGGAAGGGTATTGGTGCGCGTACTGTGGACCTGACGGCTGTGACTGCGGGTATTGACCTTGATGCCGTGGACCTGGTGGCTGCGGATGTTTCTGCGGTGGTGGCATAGCTGATCCTGGCTGTCGTGAGGGACCAGGCTGACCTGGTCCATACCGTGAGTCGTACACTGGCTGCGCTGCTTGGCTGGGATGTCTTGCACGGTGGCCTCCGTAGCCATGCGGAGCTTCGACTGGCGAAACAGGGCTTTCGTTTCTCTGTGGTCTGTACATCTGAGGCTGAGCTTGTTGCGCATAGGGAGCAGGAGGTGGTTGACCATTGCTCTGCCATTGATCATATGGTCGCTGAGCATGAGTAGGATGACCGTTCGGACCAGCATACTGCGCTCTCTGGTGCTGCACCGCAGGCAGTGCTTGACCTGGCAAAGGCGGCAACGGCGGACCATCTCTTTGCACATCTCTCGACGACACTGTTGGCGCATACACCGGCCCTTCCCCCGGCTTCGGTGGTCTAGGCGGCGGCGTACTGGCGGCCGGCATCTCCACAGGCGGTGCCGCGCCGGGTAGCTGCTTCGGCGGCAGTACAGGCGGTCCAGCACCCTGACTTCGTGGTGGCTGCTGACCTCTGGGAGGACTCGCCCGCCTATACTGCTGCTGCTGCGCCTTGCTAATCACAGGCGGCTCCCTCGCAAAGGCCTGCTGCAGATAGCCAAGGAAGTCCACCACACTAGCACGATCCCACATCACGCTCCAGTCCCTCAGATACGGGTGATACACCCTCCCATCCACCCCGACATGCTGCCCTGGCCGTACCAGCATCTCTTTCCCAGGCGTGACGTAGACTATAGGCGCCTCTTGCGGGTAGGACAGCGGGATCCATAGCTTGACGGGGAAGCGGTAGAGCGTGCCTCTGAAATTTACGGGAAGGGTGCCGGTGACGGTCGTGAGGAGTGCGGAGCCGCCGGTCTCGTAGGTGTAGACTTCAGTTCGGGGACTTAGGGAGGGGAAGGAGGCGAGGGTGTGTGCGATGTCTGAGTAGGCGCGTTGGGGGTCTTGGTATTCCTGTGGACTGCGTGAGTGGGTGGCAAGGGTGAAGATGTCGGTGGAGTGAAGTACCTACGTGGAGCACACTGTAGAGCCAGGATAGCACTTTTTCGGGGACTTGGGCCATGATTGGGTCTTGAGTCGTGATTGGGATGCCCAATGGGCCTGTCTGAGGTCTGATCAGATCCTCCCAGTCATTGTGATCATACACGCATCACAAAGGAGAGCTTGAACGATGGAGGGCCTTCAAGTAGAGTCCATATGTATGATGCCTGCTGGGGTCGGAGTTCGCTGGCCAAGGTTGAAGTGGGGTGGTAGTCGAGACGCGGCCAACAAGTCAACCATCGAGCATTCAATGCACACTACCTTCCCTTCGAACCGCCATGCTCGTGTAGATTATTGCTGGGAATCGAGCGAGAGCAATCGCGCATGGCAGTCAAGACCACACGGCCACTACTGATCAAGGATAAAGTCGAGGTGAGCAGCACAAAATCACATTAACTAAAAGACATTATGTACAACATTGTCTCGACCTCGCCGTCTTTTCAGCCACCAAAGTCAGCAGCCACCAGATCAATCCAGCACGTCGAACCACCATCCGAGCGTGCTCTGGGAAGATATTGCTAGCAGCGCAAGAAGGCGGCAAATATGCACACATCACGCTCCCCCTGCCCGATCGCCCCTCCTCTCCCGTCAAGAAGCGCACATATGAAAGAGAAGGAACCAGCTCTGGAGCTCGAAGAACACAGCGTTGACGATGCTCGGGCCGGCCGTGAGCTGCTAGATTGACAAGTCGCTCGAAAATGACAATGCATCAAGGGTATCATGTACAAGATCGAGAGCGCAGTCGGGCCGGCCGGTGAATATGGCACAGGTGCGATGAAGACTGACAACAGTGAAGATCCAGCGTAGTGCGAAGATAGTGCACGCGTCTATGAGAAGACGAAGGTAGCTGTGCCGGACGCGACGGAGACCTGATGAGTAGTGTCAGTAAGTGCCCGGTATTCCATGCGAAGTAAATCACTTACAGTGCACCCCGTGCTTGAGCTACACCCAGCATCACCGCAGTACTGCCCATTGCTGTACTTGCACTTCCCACTAACATTATCACCCACAATCTCCACGGAGAAGTCAAGCTTCGCGTCGGTAGTAGGCGCGTTCTGGAAGATAGACAACCAGGCGCGACCACCGCTGTAGCCGACGCCCAAGTTGAGCGGCGCGTAGTTGCCCCAAGGGTTACCGAGGCTTCCCCACTGGCAGGCGTCAGAGACCGACACGCCTGCGGGGTTGACGTAGTACTGTGCGCTGGTCTTGCCGCCCTTCCAGTTGTAGTAGCGGTCAGCGTCAGGGCAGGTAAGCGGGTAGCTCTGGCCTGGCTGGGTGTCAAGGGGCACAGTCTCGCCTTCAGTACCGGGGTAGTCGGTGCGGCAGACGGCTGCGTTGCTGCTAAGCTTGTTCTGGACTTGGACGTCGACCTTGGAGGTACCGGGCATGCACAGCTTGGAACTCATGGCAGTGTTGGTCAGATGGAGCTTGCCACCCTGGCAGAGAATACCGCCAACGGACTGGCCGGTTGCACCTTGGGTGGTCGGCCACTGCGCCTTTTGGTAGCCAGCTGGGCAAGCGTACGAGCAGTAGGAGCCCTCAGTGCAGCCACCGCCGTGAATGGCAGTCAGGATGTTCGCGAAACCGGCATTCGTGGTCTCGGGTGTCTGCACGCCAGTCCAGCCACCGAGACCCGTCCAGTGCACGTCCACAGCTCCGTAGTCGGAGGGGAAGTGGCTGCAGTCGAGCTGTCCGTCAGGAAAGTCCTGGTCGACGCCGGAGCCACTGGACGAGCCAACGGAAGGTCCATTGTTGTTGCCGCCTTTGTTTGCTTGGGGCGAGGGAGCCGCTGGGCTGGGACTGGGAGCGACGTACTCAGACGAAGATGAAGTAGGAGCCGGTGCGACGTATTCGGAGGAGCTTGACGTGGTCGTTGGCGCAGCTTCTGGCGTAGACTCGGATGTAGTCACCGGGGCGACGTACTCGGACGTGGGCGAAGGTGGAGGAGGTGCGACGTATGCTGCTTGCGTCTCCGGCGCTACGAACGTCGATGATGGCGCTGACGAGAGCTGACCGTTCTGCGCCAGTACCAGTGTCCCGTTCGCCAACCCCTCTCTCACTTCGCCCTCGCTGATGAATCGACCATTCAGCTCGTACACAATGACGGTTGGGCCAGGTACGCTGATGACCTCAACTGGTGTAGGGTCGCGCTTCGCGACATGGTGGTGGCGTTGATGTTGGTGCTGAGCAGCAGACGCAAGCGCCGCGACGCTCAACAAGATGACTGCGACTCTCTTCATTGCGGCTTGCTAATGATGCTTTGTAGTGATGGTGGTTGTCGGAATCGATGTCAGCTCTTGTGACTGGAATGCGACGATGCTCGACAATGTTCCAGTGAATCCACACTGGCGATATGATAGATCGAAGTGACGGAAGTATGCGCTATGTGTCGCGTGATTGTATTGTCGCAGTTCCTCGGAGGCTGGAGTCGACGCGTGCAGCTAGTCAATGACTTTGTGCTGTTAGAAAAATAGACGGATCTTCTTATTGTTGATAGTGTCGTTCGGTAAATCGGTTCCAATGAGTGAAATGGAGGCAAAAGCTCCAGGTGGAATAGGCTGTCGAGCGAGTGAAATGGCAGCAATACCTCTCTCTCACAGCTTCGAGCGCGACGACGAGAAGGGTATGAAGGACGGGTGCGAGCGACAGGGAACAAAAGGCAATGCGGGGGGATAAAGGAGATGTGCTACCCTGGGTTCATCTCGCCTGTTGCCAGAAGTCTGGGGTAGTCGCGCGCTAGTGCTATGCACGAAATTGCTATAGAGCTAAATGCGGATGGGAGGACAACCTCATAGGGTCCGGCATCTGCTTTTCCTGACGCCATTTGCCACGCTACAAGGCCTGATCGTTGTGGTCAATTTCCAGAGCGACGCTTTGTCGAGGTGCCGCTTGAATTTTATGGTCAGGCATGCGCTTGCGAGTCGCCGTTGGAAGATGAGGACAACAGCTCGACTGCCGATCGCTGGTCACAGCAGGTGGCTTTCAACGCGTTGCCGTGTATGTGGACCGTGTGGTAGTGTGTGACTTCGCCTCGTTCTGCTTGGCGTCGTGGTGCCCTCGTGTGTCGCCATGCGCTGTTCGTGCGTGGGCGATTGAAGATGGCTGTTTGCTATGACACTTAGCCGGGGATGGTACAAATCACGCTTACCGTCACGCTGTGGTTGTCACGGACAGCCTCTTGCCGACGTGCCGTGGTCGGTCTGGTCTTCAATGTTGCTCATTATATGCCTCCATGGCGGTATCCAAGTTCGCCAATCCGCATGGAGTAGCTGCGGACGTTGAGAGTGGAGAGGAAGATCGACCGCTAACACGCGTGTACCTGCATTGGCGCGGATCATCTATTTGACATAAGTGACTGTAAAACGGTGCTCGACAGAAATGAGCGTCGGGCTGGGCCACTCCAACCGCGCTTCCATTCCTCGATGGAACAACAACAAATATGCGATGCGCGAGTATGACATAGGCGCACGTGAGCGCTCAACTTCAGGTCCTCTGTTCCGTCGGCTTATCTTTGACTGCGACTGCTACGGAGCCGAGCTGTGGCGGGCAAGTCTGCGCCGTGGGAGAAACGCACTTAGTACCGCCGTCGATGCTGGGGCTTCCAAGCTGCCCTCTATGCCGGCGTCGTCAGCATGGCTCGCAGAGTCGGTCGAGCGATCACTTCATGGTGGAATAGGTAGGAAACTGACAGGCGTCGGTAGTGTATGTATCTTCAAGACTGAAGTTTGGAGATATCTCAGGCGTCCGCTTCAGGGTTGCTCCTTCCTGGCAGTCTGTCCGCCTTCTCATCTTTCCTACTCACTGATATTCTAGCATACGCCAGTGACACTTGTTCCAGCTTGTGATACCACCGCTATCGATGCCTGAGAATCACGCGAGAAGAGATGCCTTAGCGCTCCTTGGTCGACATGTGAAACCTTCCCTTCTCGTTGCCTCTACGAGGCCACGCACGGATCGGCACAGACGCGACCAATACAACTCTTTGACCTTCACCTTCAGCATCTTCACTCGTCTCTCTACTGTGACCACTACCACGCGCTTGCACGGATCCTGACAACTAGGGAACATGTGGCTCTCCACGACAGACAGCTTTGAGCCGTTGAGGTTCTGATCTGACACTCTCCTACACTCTTTGTACGTCCATAATACTCAAGCCTTTCGGCGATGGCAGGCTCTTTGACCATGCTTTGGCAGATGATTGCTAACCCTCAACCTACAATGGACGAAAGTTCTCCAAAAGACAAGGAGAACAAGTGCACTGATATGTCCGATATAGAAGCTGCATTTGCGGCAGTAGACCCATACACACTCTTACCTACGCTTCGTCTCGCGCAAATTCGACCAATCCTCAACATGCCGCTCCTCGAAGACTGCTACGAGATACGCAAGTCTCCTCTCCATGGACTGGGCGTCTTCGCCACGAAGGACATTCCTTCCGGCAGCTTGATCATGACGGAGCAAGCAGTGTGGACGATTCCAAAGAAGGCACTGCTTAAGTTCTACCCCTTCGATCCTTATGGTAACGGACCCTCTCGGATTATTGAGCATTTCGATTCCAGCGTGGCGAACTTCTCTGATGACGACGACGAGCTGAACAGAATTGGCACAGAAGCAGTGTTCGCGCTGGATGGTGTGTTCAAAGGCGTTGAGGATCCGCTCGCCGACTTGTCGGAAGAGGAACTCGCGAAGGGACTGGCCAGAATCATCGCCAAGAACGGGAAGTCACATAACTACCAGAGTGACGAGCGGCACTGGGTAGCGATCTTCCAAGATCCCTCGCGTCTTAATCACAGCTGTATGCTTAGCGCCGAACAGCACATCTGGTCGTCCTTTGATCCCCGAGACGGCGCGATCATCCAGGTTCGCGCAGCTCGTGATATCGAGCTCGGCGAAGAAATCACGGTGCAGTACACGAAGCCCTTCGACACTCTCGAGATCCGCACAGCGTTTCTCTCATTCCACGACATTGTCTGCAAATGCACGCTTTGCACTGGCGGTCGCGGTCGCACTCAGGCCGCGGACAAGCGCCGAACCGCGATGCAGAAGGCGTGGGACTCGATGCAGCGCAATTACCACAAGCTAGAAGCTGCGATCGAGCGACCTGCTGGCTTGCGGACGGTGCGCGCTGAGAACGAGAAGCGAGAGAATTGCGTGAAGATCGCACGCAGGATCATGGAGAAGATGGAGATCATCGACGCCAAGCTCCGGCCGACAGACCAGATTGGCAGCTTCATGATGTGGCATCTGTAAGTCATCCTCTCTTCCTAATATCAGGCGCCGCACTGACACTGTCCACAGTCTACAGATCCACTGCGAAGGCGTCCGTATCGGAAGCGGAGATCGCGACGCAATCGTGGCTGCCATCGACCGGATCTTGGCATTTGGGAAGACCTTCAAGGAGCTGCACACGGTCATGTTCGGGCAGTATGTGGCGCAGATGGTAGAGCTGCGCAGGAAGATTGAGGCTGCGGGCTTTGCTGGTGGACAGAGAACATGAGTTGAGTGATGTGACGGTTGAACGCGGCTTATGATTGCAGGATGGTCGGAATAAGGATTAAATCTGCATGATACGAAGTCGATGATGGATCTTGGGTATACAGATATAATGACAATGGGCTCAGGTGCTTGTGAGAAATCTGCCTTACATGGCACTGTTGTACTCCTTCACTTGCCTGATCCTCGTGAGCAGAAATCATTATCGCAGTGTCCATCAACAGCTGCTATGGTAGCCTTAAGCACAGTGCAGTGCCTGCGACATTTGTCCACAGGCGTTGGTCCCTCCCTTCTCGACGGTAGCGGACTTCGTATCCGCCGAAAGGGAGGATTGCGTCCCAAGATGCACAGTCGTTGAGTAAGGAAATTACTTCTATATTCTATCACGCGCAGCAGTTGGATTTAAGCCCAGAAAAGTTGAAATGCAAAAGACGGCTTTGCTACAGCAAGGTGACGTCCGCAGATCAGCTTCTACCAACGCCAAGGTGTTGTCTACTTGGCAACGGAGCTCAATGGCTTGTCGCCTTCCTTCCACAGACCTCGTCTCCGCTTCGCAATCAATCGCCCCCTCACACCATCAACTTCGCAGCGTCGTAGCGGAGAACATGCGATACCACCTCTTGGCATCACGTCGTCCTCCCCGGGAGACCTCACGCGATATCGACGTCTGCAGCGGGGGAGATGCTTGCTTGCCCATCTCTGCTCCGTATCGCCAGTGTCCTATCTCTTGGCCCTGCGGACAGTGTCTTCATGAAGAAGGCACCATGGTGCTCGGCGCATGATGCGCTGCAGGCACGTCAAGCTACCACAGGTCCCTCTTGCGCAACGCGCATCAAAACAAGCAGAGCCATGCTACACCCGCAGCCGTGAGCCTGACCTCTGCAAGGGCATAAGTACAGTGATCCGCATTTCTTTTTGCCTGCTGTGAACTATCTTACTTCTTGCTGTTAGCGTCAATCGCCAGTCATGAAGTACGCAACAGTCCTCGCGCTGGCCACAGCTGGTTTCGCGGCCGCAGCACCAGGTGGGCCGAAGAACCACTGGTCGCCTAAGAAGGGCCATCCAGGCGCATGGAAGTCGAAGGTGCGCTGATACTGCGCAAACGCTCCCCAAGCAGCCATTGACAGTGCATAGCATCATGTTCCAAGACCACAGTGGCCCACGAAGGTCCTTCCGCCGCCAGCACATCCCACATCGACTTCCTCTTCAGCAGGTTCGACAGCCACCGCGCTGCCGTACGTCGACTCTGCGGCACTGCAGGCGTCGATCTTGCAGTCGAATCTGGCGGACAAGTCTCAAGATCTGGAAGATATCGCCTACGCCACTGCAGGCCGCAATCGTGTGATGGGATCTGAGGGCCACAACAACACCGTAGCGTACCTGGTCGAGAGCATTGAAGCACTTGGCGATTACTACACTGTTTACGCGCAGCCATTCATCGCTCTGTACTCTGCGACAGCTGGCAACTTGACCGTCAACGATGTGCTGGCCGAGACCGCCACCTACGAGTACAGTCCAGGTGGCAGCATCACGGCAGAGCTTGTGACTGTAGCGAATCTTGGCTGCAATGCTACAGACTTCCCTGCTGGCGTCACTGACAAGATCGCGCTTGTGTCTAGGGGCACTTGCCCATTCGGTCAGAAGTCCGCATTGGCTGGAGCTGCTGGGGCGGCCGGCATCGTCATCTACGACAATATCAATGAGACTGTGTCTGGCGGTACGCTTGGTCCTCCACCAAGACCTGAGGGAGCCTATGTGCCGTCAATCGCAGTGTCTCAGGCGGTCGGCAAAGGCTGGGTCGCCTCTCTCGCGGCGGGCGAGACTCTCACAGGAGAGTTGCTGGTGGACAGTGACATCCGCAATCTCACTACGTGAGTGTTTAGAGCTACCCGATTTTTATCGCACTCTGCTAACATCTATCAAGTTTCAACGTCATCGCGGAGTCGGTTGCCGGCAACAAGAATGCGACTCTCGTCATTGGCGCTCACTCCGACTCCGTCGCCGCCGGCCCAGGGATCAACGACGACGGTTCCGGTACTGTCGGCATCCTCGAAGTCGCCGAGCAGCTCTCCAAGTACAGCCTCACAAACTCTGTCCGCATCGCCTGGTGGTCTGGCGAAGAGTTCGGCCTCCTGGGCTCGAACTACTACACCTCCCAGCTCACCGACGCCGAGGTCGCTCAGATCCGTCTGTACCTCAACTTCGACATGATCGCTAGCCCGAACTACATCTACGCTATCTACGATGGCGATGGAAGTGCATACAACATCTCCGGTCCGCCAGGCAGCGCCGAGGCGGAGTACTTTTTCGAAGACTTCTTCGAGAGTAAGGGCCTGAACAGCACTCCGACTGCATTCGATGGGCGCAGCGACTACGGCGGTTTCCTCGACCGTGGTATTGCAGCTGGTGGGCTATTCACAGGTGCCGAGGAGATCAAGACGGCGGAGCAGGCTGCCCTGTTTGGCGGTCAGGCTGGCGTTGCACTGGACTCGAACTATCATCAGGCTGGCGACAATGTCACAAACTTGAACTACGAGGCGTTTGTCGTCAACACTCAGGCCATTGCTGCTGCTGTTGCGGAGTACGCTACTAGCTGGGATAGTCTGCCGGCGCCGAATGTGACTGTCACGAGGCGGAGCATTGAGAAGAGGGCGAGCGCCGGAAAGGGGAGTGCTGCGAGTGGATCGCTGGGAAAGTACTGTGCGCATGCGGTCTTGTAGATTGGTCAGATCCTGATCGCCGTGTGCGGAAATGACCTAAGATAGTTGCGAGTGAGGGAATAGATTCCAGTCCGCTTAGCAAGAAGTACAATATCTCACCTTCACAGACCCAGTGCTGCGTTGTGCCTCGTACTCGGCACAGTCCAATCGCTTCCCTTTCACACCATGATGCCGAAGCTTACCTATGCGACTCTGCTCGTAGCTGACGCTGGAACCTGCGTCAAATTGGAGTTTTGCTTGACACTCGAAGCTGTCCGCTACCCACAGCGCTTCAGAACCTGGTCCCTGAGTTCTCAATACCTTTCCCATCAATGCTGTCTCTTGGTGACAATGTGACGAGAGCCAGAAACGTCAAGATGGCACTACCCTTGTCCGTACACTGTTTGTCGCACCCCCTGTAATCACTTGACAGATCTCCTTCCCCTTCATTGATTACCAGGTGGAAAACTTGGGACTCACGCTGTAGACAGGAATTCACGAAGAGATTTTCTCGACCCGAAGTGAGGAAACTGTGAGAAAGACTGGAAGGAGGAAGGGTACGCAAAAATGAAGTGTGAACCAGCCGAGAGTCGAACTCGGGCCACGCGCAGGGTTGCTTGCTTGGCAAGGACTAGAAGGAGGAAGGGTACGCAAAAAGGGGTGTGAACCAGCCGAGAGTCGAACTCGGGCCACGCGCAGGGTTGCTTGCTTGGCAAGCGCGTATGATACCGTTTCACTACTGGATCCGATGAAAGGAGACCGGTAGAATTAGTATATGATCCTTGGATCTCTATGGGCAGCCCGGAAGAAGTTAGACGCGATAAAGAAGACTTTGGGGCACCACAGAGGTCGCTAGAGACGATCTTGGAGCCAGTCTGCCTGGTGCTCACGCTGGAGGGTCCAATAACTGAGGTCTGGAAAGGTCGAACGACGAAGAGGGTTGCCAGGGAACAGTCCCAGGAGCGCTGAGACCAGTGGAGGGGCGTATCGACGAGCCTAGGCTGCCGCACTGTAAGTCCAGCTGATTGACGTGGTTCCGTCTCTTCGATCGAGAAGGAGCATGCTCTGTAGAATATCAAGATACTGTCCATAGCGTCTCGGGGAGCTCGGCATGTACGGCCGTACAATCGTAATGCTCCATCCTCGGGCCGCAGGCAGGGCAGGGCGTCCGGGAGCTCGTAGAAGTCCCCTCGTGACTGTGCATAGCTCACTAAGATGGCAAAGATGTGTGTACCTACGGCACAATGTCGACGCAGGACCTGCTACGGAGGTACACGGCGCTATACTGTGATGTCGGATATCGGCGATTCCTCAGACCGAGCAGCGTCAGGAAAGAATCGCGTACGTAAGCACACAGCATAGCAAGGATTCTTGCCTGCAACATCTGGAGTCGTTGGGCGCCATCAGAGCTGCTGCCAGAGCTCGCTACTGTCTCAAGTCAACGTTCAATTTTTCACGTGGTCAGCCCAGATGTTGTGCCATAGGTGCGAGGACCATAAGTCACCAAGCAAGCGACTACATAGGATCGCATTTCATTCCGAAGCAAGCATTCATAGAGCGGCTCGAAGAATACTGCGCCAACAGTAGCCTGTTATGGGAAGGTAGGTTAGGTATGGGGCCGATATCATCGCCCAGGTTCTGAGAGACTCCAGGTCGCGCTGAAGATGTACGTCGGCAGGCCTTTGATGGGAGCGTCCCCGCCGAAGAATGCAGTATGGAGCCCGAGATACGTGCATCAGTAAGTCCAGAAGTGCCAGCGAGATCCATCAGATACTACTCCGTGTGGCAAAGGAATATTCGTCAACCATGCTCTCTGATCAACGAGTTCGGGACTTTCACGCGACTTCCACGTGCAGCTTCCAAGCACGGCCTCCCCTCCCGCCAGCCCCAGAACTCAGATCCCACCAACACCACTTCCCAACCCAGTACCGACCGTTTGTCCATCCTCCTCGCCTCGTCAAAACCATGTCTCGCATACTAAATCCTTGACGCCAGCCATATTCAGTAAAAGGTCCCAATCGCTTTTGATTGGTCGACCTAAAAGCAGACCACCTTCAGCTCTCGGCTCGAGTTACAACTTCGCGGCAGGGCTATGTGGAATCTCAGGCTGCTTCAAAACGAACGCGAGGCACCACTACAGATGACATATACGCTATGCGATGCTACCATATGCACTCCTGCATGTGGTTGCCTCGTTTCTGCCTGCGTTTTGCCACCTGCGCCAAGAAACGTCGACTTCACTTCATGACTGGCTGGAGAAGTAAATGAGTCTTGAGGAGCAACTATGACTGGAAAGTGAGCAGAGATGAGTGAAATACGATGCTGCATGAAGAGATGCGATGCTCTTACGTCGACAGAAGCGACTGTAGATGGGGTATGCCCAGAAAATCAACCAAACGCCTCGCGCCCGATCCACCTACATCCCTCCCACTGTACTGTCGTTCCCCTAGTATGCGTGTGTCCCAGACTCCAAGCCGTTCGTATATCATGGCTTTCGGTGATCCTGATCATTGCAAATCCCACTTCTCCACGAACCATTGAGCGAATCTTTTGGGCGTGATGTCAGGGAAGGCGGCATTCATGTTCGGCTGTGTGAAGTCGTATCGTCCTTCTGCGGTAGCTATGAGCGTCTGCAGTCGTATGCCGCGCGGTCGATCGCCCTGAGCAGCAGCGACAGCAAGTTCGGCTCGAAGAGTCGCGGGATTGTGCATGACGGACGGATTAAAGCTTTGCTCTGTGGCAATGTCAGCAAGGTTCAAGTGAGCAGACAATGTACGACGCACTCTTGAGATGTTGCGCGACTAGCACAAGATTCTGCACGGACAATCGCTCACCACACATTCGAAGTTCAGGCGGCCATGTTGGTAGGTCTATTGCTCTAGTGACGAAGCGGGCAACATCTTGGATCGCCGTCATACACATCATCACGGGCTGGCCCTCAGCAGTAAGAGCAGGCACTTGCGCTCTCATATTCGCGATGTCCAGAATGTAGTCACCCTCACCAGAGAAGCCAGTGTTCAGTCCGACCAACGATCGGGCGAGTCCGCCCGGTTGAAAGCGCTCGTAGAAGATGCCACAAACAAAGACTGTCGATATGATGTTCTGTGCGTAGTGTTGAAGCCACCGAGTGGCATCGGATCGTCTCCGATCAAGCGGATCTCCAGCAGGTCGGAGGCTCGGTAGACCCTCGAACTCGGACGCAGCGAAGCGTCGCACGCGAACTGCCACGGCGGCTCGAATGAGGTTGACTTGGCTCGGTCCAGTGACGGTAGAGATGACTGTATCAATGCCTTTGAGGGCGAAGGTGAGCGATTGCGCGTCGGTGTAGTCCACAACGGAGATCTGGAACCCTCGAGCGGCGAGGGCTGGCTGTTGCTATGATGCTATCAGTCTTCTCCGGTCGATCATGCACAGGCTTCAGCATTAGTCCGCTCAGATGGACTGTCGTCCTCTTGCAGCATAGCACGGCCGACGGCGTCGATCTACGCAGCTGCGTCAGTTCCAGGGAGGCAACGTACCGATCGTGACAGGAGCATGACATGATGGCTGGTCTCGTCGTCTATGTAATGAGCAATCAGACGAGCGAGACCACCAGTACCAGCGACCGCTATACGCATCATCGACATGTCTGGACTTTGCGTTTCTGTTTGACGGCGAGACAGTTTCATATTAACTGTATTGTACGGAGCCATATCCGTGCTGGTGCCTTTGCAACTCACCATCCCGTGTGCTTGATCGCTTTATTTCGGTCGCATGCACTGGCCGGCCGTGCACGTGTGGACGGCAGGTAGAGACTGCAGATCAGGCAACTAGCCGGTCTCGAATGAGAGGCCCGTATCGAGGGTTCGTGAAGGTAGTCGAGCCGAACTTGCATCTTTGCTGTGCGCCTCGATGATCTAACGGCTGGTCAGTCAGGTTGTTGGTGTATGCAAGATGTGATCCTCACATACCAAGGCAGTCGGTGCGCAGAGCCGCAGCACCGTTGTCGAACGTTTGACAGGGCTAATATGTTGAGTAGTCTTGATCCTGTCGAAACCGCCCAATCAGCGTCGCAAAGTACTGATGAACAGGTGGGATGTCTCGGTACTCGAAGCGTCGCGTGGGAAACTAGGATCCCGCGCAGCGGACCGTGAGGTGGAAAAGCTTGCCGCTATTAGAAAGACTTGTGTGAGTCAAGGGCTATCATACTGAACCAGCTTCTTGGACCCAGTGAGTGGATTGGTGTTGATTGTGTGCTTGAAGTATAAGAGGGCTATGCTGAGACGTTGGGGCCGATGTATCTTGCGTGCGCGACCAAGTGCTGGAAAGGCGCCAGGAAGGGCTGAGATCTGACGCGGAATAGAATGACGCTCAATAAATGCGCACACTGGACCATGATATTACAGCGATCTCGACAGCTCCATGCGGCAGAGGGCCAAGATGTATGAGACGTAGCAGTAGATAGTGCATTGCGGCTTGCCCGCAACATGATGGAGACGAGCGTGCTCAAGCCGTCCTGCCTCTGGTCCACAGCAGCCTACGCCCGAACCGCAGACATTCGAAGCGCAAGGACGTCGCAGTAGTGACGGTTATGTTGAAGGATGGCGACTAGCGGATGGCGAGTCCAATCACATTGCACGCCGCTCGAGCGTATAAGCTTGTCTGGCAAATCATAGTCTCCCGAGTCATGGTAACAGAGGCCACGGGATGACCACTCGAAGCCATAGCTGTTGCAGAAATGGAATCGCGTGTAATCCATCCGGTTCGTGAACCGCGTAGCTGCGAAAGCAAGCAGACGAAAGTGACATACGGCAAGAAAATGGGGCCAAACCTTAATTGTGGCATAGTTATAACGTTACCACAGCCCCACGAGTGGAGCCGGAATAGATGTCAATGTACCTCTCCAAGCATTCGATAGCTTAGCTCCCGCGGTGGCCGAGCGGTGAAGCCGCTACCTGCTCGAGTGTCACTCTTGTTCCACTGCGGAGCGAGCGGTGAGATCTGCAAACAAGCGTATGGAAACTCCGAAGCTCGGCAGCACTAGGGTTACCGTGGGGGAATTATGATCTCGAGATGCGAACCCGAGTGCTGGTGGGGTACCCTGTAGGCCCAGTAGGGTATATGTGTAGTGTATGGAGCTTGTCGACGTCGTTTGGTGGACACAAGTCGAGCAATCGAAGTCGTACTGCCGATCATCTCCGCCTCGATCGTGAGGAGCTTGTGGTCTTGTGGGTATGACCATACAAAGTGGAAGCGGCTGCGTGGTTTCGTGGCCGCGCTCCGGAGACGATCATACCGGTGAGCACCCGCAGATGAGAAGCGATGAGGTGTCGTCAGCGATAGACCCGCGCCATCGGGTCGTAGGCATAGGGCTGCAGCATACCGTCATGCATCCACTGTGCGTCGCCAATGCGAGATTGGTGTTGCGCCATCGCCAGGTGGAGATTTCGAGGGTCCAGAAGGTCACGGGCACTCGCGTAGAGGACGTGTTCAAGACCGTGGAAAGCCCCATTGGTCAAGCAGGAAAGCTCACCTCACAGACGCTGTACGCCATCAAGGGAGATAGAAATGTGTTCCGACGATCCACTCTCACCGTGGCTGTACGCCCTGCATCTGATACAGGTGTTCTGGCAGAGACCATGTGATGGCAGGTCGACAAAAGTGAGAGTGCACTCCGTAGGCGGTCAAAGATGCAGGCGCGACCGGGCCAAAGCGTATCGATATCAAGGCTTGGCACGCCAGAACGCGTCTACAACATCGCGTCTCGATCAACATGACTATCAGCAGCCAACCCATCACCATGGCCCGGTCACACACCAGCATCATACAGACATTATTATAGATCTCAAATAATGCCTCAGGACTTCCCCCAACCTGCCGCCGCTGCGACTGTAGGCTCGACATCGCCAGCTATGGACGACCTACCATCGGGAAGACAGAAGAGGAAGAGGACAAGGTACACAAGCTATACATGAAGCTATGCATGGACACCTGGATAGTTGCTGATCCTGCTGAACAGTCCTGAGGATCAGATCGCCCTCGAAGCTGCCTATTCACGTGATCCGAAGCCAGACAAGACAGCACGCCAAGAATTGGTGAAGCTGGTGGCCATGGGTGAGAAGGAAGTCCAGGTAGGTCCATGGTATCGTACGATGCTGGTCCACACTGACAGCTTCTAGATCTGGTTTCAGAACCGACGGCAGAGCTCGAGACGGAAGAGTCGACCACTGCTGCCCCATGAAGTCGCGCAGTATCATGCAGCTCGTGCCGGACAAACGTGTGAACATGGAGCATTCCACGAGCGCGACGTGAATCCCGAAAGTGATGACAGCAACGCTACGATAGCAGACGAGGGTATGCATTCGGTCTGCCGCGATACTGCGACGGGACAGCATCGGGATGTTGACGCATGGCGCAACTTCAAGTCCCCTACTGAAGGCGGCCTTCTTCCAGCTGCTTCACAACCTCTGCGAAGAGCTAGCAGCATGTCTCAACTACCAAGTAGCAGCTTCGTCGCAGCAACTACTTCGAATGTCGGGTACTTCTCGAATAAGAGGCGAGCGTCTGCCATGCACCAACACGATGATCGCCCTTCGCTGACCGCTGTTCGAGTGGTCACTGCATCGTCCGAGCGACTTCTGAGGAAGTCATCATCGATTGTCCGGTTAGCGATGGATGCCGATGGCGCAGCACGCATCACGACAAAAGACGGATCGTCACCGTCGCCACCTCGACCGCTACAAGACGCCACTCAGGCTTCTTTAGATGTCTCGCAGGGCCCAGCTCCCAGTGCCTTGGACTTATGTAGCTCTACCAACTCATCGCAGTCTCTACGTCGATCGATGACTGGACGGTCGCGGGACTCGCGTGCCTGGGAGTTCTGGTGCGACAAGGACTCGCGAACGGAGATCGAAGACAGGTCAGCAGCAGACGAGTCTGGCTCGGCGTCGAACGCGATCGGTTTGATGCGTGCTACTTCGGGACGGTCCATCCTGGGACCTCTCACCAGCAAACGGGCTTTGGGCCTTCATCGGACCTCGTCTGCCAAGCGAGCCAAAGTCGATCAAGCACAACCCAGCTTGGTCCGCTCGAGTACTTCCAGCGGAAGACTTCAGCAGGGACGGCATGAGGCTGCTTCCTTTCGGGCGCCAAAGCTACGCTACTCACTCTCGAATGCTCAGATCATCATTCCAGGGAACGATTCTGACAAGGAGAACTGGTCACCAAATCGTGCAGTGATGGCAGCCTCGGATGATCAGATCAAGCCTGTCAGCAAAGGGGTGCTGTCCGAGAAGCGCGGCGGTGTCAACATGGCAAGGAGCGGTCGGAAGCAGTCTCCCCTCAAGGGCAGGCTTTCGCGGACTGGAGTCGACGAGAACGCGAATCTCGACGCTGATGCAGAGCTGGCCGCATTCATGCGCAGCGATCGAAGAAGTCGCAGCATTTCTGAGGACGAGGAGCTGAACTGCGTGCAAGGACTGCTGTCGCTGAGTCAAGGCGCATGGCGATGAGAATTCTAGCTTTTCTCCTTTGTTGAATAGCGCCGTGAATGACTAGCAGGGAGCTATGCGCGACCACGCCGCGTGCAATGCATTTGCAGGAGAGAGAGCAGCATGCGCTTCTTGTAGCGAACATGGGCTCGTCCCCTAACCGGCATAAAGTAAGTCCGCTCCGAAAGCTAGAAAAGCAATAGCAGATTGCCGATTTCCATATTCCAGATCGACACTTCCCATTCGCGCCAAGAGTCTTGCGTACGTGCACTGAGTGTTGACAGCGATGCCGTAAGTCCGAGATCTTTAATGCTGTGCACATCGTACAGCCTGCTGCCGCGTCTTCGATTACATTCACCAACGCATCGTAGGTAGCAAACGCTCTTATCTTTGCATCCTCTCGAGAATGGCAGACACGCAGCGATACGCGAAGCGAAGGGATCAACACAGCTAACATCGTACCATGGAAGGGTTTCGTAACGTTCCTTTCATATCAGCATCCGGCACATCCCGCATGCGACAAGATACTGCTCATCGAAGCAACTCAAACTATCGAATACGTCCCCTCGTCATGCCTGATACTTCGGCGAACTCAGTCAGCGTCGGTATCCTAGGTGCTGGCTTCGCCGGACTACGATGTGCGGACGTCCTGCTCCAGCATGGCGTTAAAGTCACCATCTTCGAAGCTCGCGACCGCATAGGAGGCCGAGTCGCCCAAAGCAATGCGCTGGGTCATGTCGTAGATCTGTAGGTCAGCGCACCCTGCTTGAGGCGCCCAGTAGCTGAATTGCAATTGACGTCGTTGCAGTGGACCGAACTGGATTCATGGCACTGACGATAATCCGATCATGAAGCTCGCTCAACGGACTGGTACGCAATTGCACAGTTGGGACGAAGAACATCAGGCTGTGTTTGATGCAGAAGGTCTCTCAGTCGACCCCGCCGAAGCTGCCGAGTTCACTCGCTTGATCTGGGACGATGGTCTAGTCGCAGCGGCGTTCAAGTACAGCAACGAGCATGGCTCGGAGATTCAGGCTTCGATGAGTCTGTACGACTTCTTTGTCGAGCGTGCAGGGCAGCTTTTCACTGACCTGGACACTGAAGCTGCAAGTCGGAAACGGGAACGCTTCCTGCAGACGGCTAGTATGTGGGGCGCATACGTCGGGTCAGCGACGGACAAGCAAAGTCTGAGATTCTTCTGGCTTGAGGAGTGTATCGAGGGTGAGAATCCATTCGTTGCCGGGACTTACACGAAGATTTTGGAGAGTGTCGCAGCGCCTGCTGTGAAGCGTGCGGAGATCCGGCTGGAGACGAGAGTCACCGGTGTGCATTCGCGAGAAGGTGAGGGCATGAAGAAACCGATCATCGAGACAGCATCGGGAGAGCGATGTGAGTTCGATGAGGTAGTCGTCACATCTCCTCTGGGCTGGCTAAAGCGAAATACCGACATATTCCACCCAGCACTTACGCCTCGATTAACGCAGGCGATCGACAATATTGGCTACGGCACATTAGATAAGGTCTACCTCACCTTCCCGGCTGCTTTCTGGCACGACTCGAAATCACTCATATCAAACTCGGACACGGCAGTCAACGGCGAGGTATCGATAGTCAACGGGCTAGACCCGCATCACACGACGCCCAATCTCCACGCTCCAACCTTACCGCTCCATCAACCTGCCAAAACCTCATCTGCTTCGAGCTACCCAGGCTTCGTCCACTATCTCCCTCCGAGCTATGCCTCAGCCACGAATCCACACTCTTGGGACCTGCAAGCGCTAAATCTCGCGGCGTTGCCATCCCCGACGGCGCATCCGACGCTACTATTCTACATCTACGGTGATTGCGCAAAGCACATAGCAAACCTGTCCACATCACTCGACCAACCAGCCCTCCAAGAAGCTCTGATAGACTTTTTTTCGCCCTACATCGCTCTCCTGCCCAACTACAAGTCCGACTCGCCCGCCTGCAAGCCCACAGTCGCGCTCGCTACGGCCTGGGCAGCAGATGAGCTAGCTGGCTATGGTAGCTACTCGAACTTCCAAGTCAGGCTAGAGGAGGGCGATAAGGACATCGAGATCATGAGAGCCGGGATGCCCGAGCGTGGTGTCTGGTTTGCTGGGGAGCACACGGCGCCGTTCGTTGCATTGGGGACGAGTACGGGTGCTTACTGGGCTGGAGAGGGTGTTGGGGATAGGATTGTGGCACGTTATGGCCTCGACAGCATGGCGAAGAAAGATGAGCGCGAATCCTGACAGTACAAATAGTAAACCCTGTCTCTCCACTCAATCCAGAACATGTCTTGCTCCTGTAAGATCGGTTGTGCTATCGGTCTGGATGCTCGAGAGGGGCCGTTATGATTGATAAATGCAGCTTACATCATGTCTCTCGAGGACACTATATAGATCATGCTTGCTTTCGCAGGTGTTCTAGTGGGAGCAGAGAAGCAGTGCAGTGTTCTAGAGAGTGAACTTCAGTATGCCATCTCACTAATTTGAGAGCAATCTCCAGGACTTGCGGCGTACAACATAGTCGCACAAGGATCCCTAGGACACCATTTGAGAAGATCGACTAGAGCGACGCTTTATACGGTGCATCAGACATACAGCGACATCATCGTCGAGCTTATAAAAAGTCCCCAACACCATGCTAAACGCTCAGGGCGAATCATATCGTTCAAAGCGAGTCCGCCTCCATTTCCGTAGCTCATCATGCCTTGCTCACTCACACACTCAGTCACACTACCTCACTTCTTCCTACCTTTCTTCGCCGCAGCCTTCACTGCCTCCCCATCAATCTTGAACTCATCTCCATCCAGCAGCAGCTCCCCTCGAATGATCGACTGCGAAAGCAGGTCCCTCTTGAATACGTCCTTGCCACCGTTCCTGAGTTCGGTGACGTCCTGATCCTTGCCCTCGCAGCCAATGAACACGACATTGCCCTTTCTGTCCAGACCTTTGCGAGGCGTGCCTGATTCCACACGAGTCGCACCGGCTTCCACCAGCATCGCCCTCACGCTCGCAAAGCCGCTCTCGCCGTACTGCTTGTGCAGTGGTTGCGTGAGGTAGATTACTTTGTTGGCGAATAGCTTAGATCGATCCACCTCGGCTGTCTCGATGAGGTCTTCGTGGACGTAGTCAGCTGAAGGCAGAACATGATCTGCCTTCATGGAGTCCGTGATCCAATCATCTGTGACCACTGCCTTGCCGAGGACTAAGGATCGCAGTACCTTTGCAGTCTTCGGCAGCTCACCTTTGCCCACGACGCAGATGAAGTCGGCTTTCTTGGTGGGTACATCGTCGATAACCGTGATGTTATGTCCCTTGAGCCAGATCTTTGCTTTCTCTGTGTGCTTACTTGAGCTTAGTAGGACCTTGGCAGGCGTTGTAGATGCAGCAGAAGAAGCAGATGCAGATGGGATCTCAACACGAGGAGACGACTTGATATCGGCAGAGTGACGAGGAGTCTTACGTGCAGACTTGTAGACCGCGGGCTTGGCCTTCTTCGACCTCTTGAGCGGAGCGGCATCTTCTCCGTCGTCGGGCAGAGATCTCTTCGAAAGGCGCATGGACCTCTCGGCGGCTGAGGATGCCGCGGATCTCTCGTCCAGATCGGTGGAAGATAGCTCAGGCTGAGGCGGAGTCGATACGAGAGGAGGAGCAGCGAATGAGTTCTCTTCTGCTGGTGCTGCATCTTGAGTAGACGGAAGCTCATCCTCCTGCTGTTCTGCTTGCGCTGTAGAGTAGACAGGTTCCGTACCTGCGGTTAAGGGCCGCAGCCCCTGAGGCGTCTCACCGATTGCTGGGTCTTGGTTCTCATCTCGAAGGCGCGGAGTGGTGCTCCTAACATGGCTAATGTCGAGATCGTCTTCGTCTTCCGTCATATCGTCGTGTATCTGATCCTTCCCATCGTCCAGATCCACGTTGGACGATTTCACCTGGACATCTGTGGGTTCAATCGCGGATGAAGCTTGAGCATCCTGAACTACAAGCATGATCTTACAATTATGGCTTGGGAAATCGACAGTGTCGCCAACACGGAGGTAGATGAAGTTAGCCTGTGTGGACGTGCTCGCTGGGATGTCGAGAGGCTCTTGTTCTGTAAGTGTGGATGTCGTTGCTTGTGATGGCGACTCTATGCAGACAGGGACCAACGGCGACAAAACAACACTCTTCCCGTTCGAGCGAAATGTCGCGATTGTGTGTTCAGGCGACCTTTCGTTGTCGCCGAGCTTCAGTAGATCGTCGTGTTTGGTCAACGCGAAGGTAACGTGTTGGCCGGTGGCAAAGTTGACCTCATCCTCAGAGCTAGGAGGACTGCTACCACGCGATAGTCTGATACTATTGCCCTTCAACATCTGGCGTAGTGCCAGTCTGCTGCGCGACATTCTGGATTGTGGATGGAGGAACAGCAGGTTGGAGTGATGTTGACCTTGTGGGGGAATGAGGTGAATGAAGGTGATGGTGAACGCGAGAACATCGCGCCATCAGGTGACCAGCTTCGCTCTTTCCTCCAAGTCCAATCTCCCTTCGCTCCTGCACACAGGAAACTCGATCGTGCAACTATCACGGCAGCCGCAAATAATGTACAAGGCGGTGCCATGTCAGCGAGAAGCGAGTGTTGCTAGACGCGCAAATGTACCCTCTCCATGGTAATCCACTCGCGCTCACACTGACGTGGTTACACTGGTAGATGCGCAAGAGATCAACGATCTTGCAGGAGAAAGCACGACCAATGTAAACGTCCTTCAAATGAGCTCAACTATGCCTCGTGTAGTGTCAGTCCAGTGTCTCCAAGGTAAGACCATGGCAACATCAACTACAATACTAAGGACGCTTGGGCCTGTCCTGGTATGAAGACAACATTCTACGAGTGCTGAATCGCCATGCACATGCTCGTCTAGATCCTTCCACTTTTACACCATGGCTGCCACTTCCAGTCTTGCTATTTGCTATTTCTGCTCGTCACTTGCACGTGGCATTGCTGCCCTGCTCAGCACCTCATATTCTCCAGTCCCTCCCTCACCCTCGTTTCATTCGCATTGTGCCAGCCACTGCACCACAACAATCCTTCCAGCCACAATCCCTCCTTCCATTCAGTGGACTGTCGTATTGTTCCAGTTGCACGACAAGCTCGCCGCCGCGAGAGGCGGCCAGTCATTCCTTTGATCACGACACAGTCAAGTTGCTTTCCAACCTTTGAGCCATTGCCTCATCGTCTGCAAACCACCGGTGAGTGAACCAATGCCACAGGAGAAACGACCATAGCTGACAGCGACATAGCAAAATCCACGTTACCACAGTCTGAATCGCAAGCCCATCGCTGAGCCATGGCACCCTTCCCCAACATGGCACTGCACGCCACGGCAGCTTCACCACCACCAGGATTCGACGTGAACAACCAGACCTTCAACCTCGTAGACGCGGACGGCGTGACGCTCTGGCCAACCAGCACCGACGACATCAACACAGTCAAGAACCTGGCCGTCCAAACTGCAATCATCTTCGCCACCCAGCTGGGAGCTTCAGCCATGCTACTCTGCGTGCTGCTGGTCATGACCGCATCGAGCAAGCGCCGCAGCTCCGCGTTCATCTTCAATGTACTCGCTCTGGTCTGCAACGTCATCCGCTGCACGATCCAGTGCGTCGAGATGGTCGGCCCTTTCATGGACTTCGTCCTCGTTGTCATGCAGATATATGATGTTGCTGGCATTCACGAGGCTGTTGCCCAGTCGGTCACTTGCAGCGTCATGACGACGCTGGTCTTCATCTTCCTCCAGGCGGCACTCATCTTCCAAGTCAAGGTAGTCGTCATGACGGCTGGCAGAATCCAGCGGGTGGCCATTCTGAGCTTCTGCTGCGTGATCTCCCTGCTCGCCATCGCTTTCCGCCTCAATCTGCTGGTCATCAATTGCAAGAACACGATCAATTCGAGAGCACTGTCGCCTGAAGCTGTCGATGCGCAGAACTGGGCTCAGAGCGTTTCGAACATCTGTCAAATCGTGGCTATCTGCACGTTCAGCCTAATCTTCGTCGCGAAGCTAGGCTTTGCTATCAGAGCTCGTCGCCACATGGGACTGAAGCAGTTCGGCGCGATGCAGATCATCTTCATCATGGGCTGCCAGACGCTGTTCGTGCCAGGTGTGTATCTTTATCTTCATCACTTCCCAGATCCAAATACTGACAATGTTCCAGTCATCTTCGCAATCCTCGACTACTACGCCATGCGCGGCGCCCAGCTCGGCTCCTTCGTCGAAACCCTCGTCGCCATCTTCCTTCCCCTGAGCAGCATGTGGGCGTCTACAGACGTTAAGAGCCGACGCGTCGCCATGCCAGCCAATAACCCTGCCCATCGAGCAATCCCCGTCGGACACTCCGCCTATACCACCGACGACGGATACAGCTCCAAGAGAAAGCTCGTCGATGATGATACTGTGGACACACTCGTGGCGTCATCGCAGACTCCGACTTCAAGCCACCACAATTCGCCTGTCAAGCTTGAGGCGAGAGGAGAGCCGAAGGTCAGCGTGACTGCTGGACATCGCGAGAGCTACATGAGCGATACGGATGATTTGGAGATGCAGAAGATCGGGCAGAATGTGAGGGTTGATCGGTCGTATACTGTCCGCTCCGATCCGCATGCTGGCGTTGGGCGCGCTCGCTGATGAACTCAAGACATCGATGCCCACTTCAGCAAGATTCAAGAGACGCCGGGGGCCATTGCCGCGACACTGGCGTTGATTGACACACACACACACAAATGAGCACTAAGAGCAGTACTTGCACATATCGACATTCGACATACTTACGACGCCTTCGTCTTGCGATCGCATCCTCAGACCATTGTGGCGCTGGTCATTTGCTGAGATGATGTGTAAGTAATGGTAATTGTGGAGGCAGCAACGCTCTTTGCAGATGTAGGAGGGAATGGGCATACCAACACATGTAGCATAGTTTACCGCCTCGTCGAGCGAGTGCAGCGGTAGCAGATAGTATCGTAGAGTCAATGTCATCGATTTCCTTCCTACGCATGTGCTCCGTGACGTTGACTTAGCTATGGTCGCTTTGGCGAAGACCACCCCTCCCACGCAAAAGTCATTGCACCATAGTTGCAGTAGGCCAGTACACCACGCTGCTTCGATACCGACTCCTTAGCCAGGTCCGATACGCGGCATGTCGTGGTGCTCGCTGAGGCCCGAGAGGTACTTGTTCAGCGCCTCGACTCGCTCTTTGTGCGTCTTTACGCCCTCTTTCTTCAGCCGCTCATCGAGCTGCCATGTTGTCAGTACCTCCCCCGTTCATGACCTGGCCCAGTGGTAGGATGTGAACATACCCTCTTCCGCCTCGTCTCCTCATGCC
The DNA here is from genome assembly GCA_002077045.2 of Rachicladosporium sp. CCFEE 5018. Lineage (NCBI taxonomy): Eukaryota > Fungi > Ascomycota > Dothideomycetes > Cladosporiales > Cladosporiaceae > Rachicladosporium > Rachicladosporium sp. CCFEE 5018. The sequence continues at coordinate 255,342 of KZ111143.1, forward strand.
GCCTTTGCGTCTCTGTCTTGCCATCCCCTCGCACTTGTCGATCTGAATGCGCCTCTTGCTGAGGTGCTGCTAATTCTGTATCCGCTTCCTCGTTCGCCAGCGCTCGATCTAATGCGCTCGCATCCTCTCGCTCCGCTTTATCTGATACAGGTTCCGTGGCGTCGAGAGCAGGTTCCAAGGCCTTGGGAGCGGCAGTCGAAGCTGCCGTGGATTTAGGCTTGGATTTCTTGTGCTTCGGCTTGGCGATACCGGCGCCTTTTAGCTTGAGGCCACCGGATATGGTATTCTTATAGTCGGAGGAGGGCATGATGGTCTCTCGCCCACCTTGTAGCAAAAGATTGCGGTACGCAGAGCAATTGCAAGATACCTCATATGATGTCGGGTCTGTGCATGAAGTGGAAGTGAAGTCGCCCAGCTATGTGTGCGCACGGGAGTTGGCAGACAAGTTTTCAGTACATCGCAACGTTGATCAACTACGTATTGAGGCATTTGAACCGATTGTATCATAACTAGTCGTCTGCGAAGTCTAACCATTCGAGGTGCTCCGGTGAGCCCTTCTCGCAATCCATAAACGCCATTGCCACATAGTCAAACCATGAGCCTCGAAATCTATGCCTTGGGGAATGCACTCTTCGTCTTGATCCAGCTCTCCATGTCCAGCAAACCCGGATGCCTCTTCTTCAGCTCAGGAATATTTGCACCGTATCCATCGCTGCCAAACCAGTTGATCATTACGCCGAGATCAGCAACCATATACTTCAGGAAGCTGCCCAGGAACCAAAATGTGCCCTCTAGCGGTGTGCCGGTAGCCTTTTTGAAGACTTCGGCGATTTGATCGACGGTCAGTTCATCGCCTGCGAGACCGAGGGCTTTGTGGTTGTACTCGTTGGGGTTCTCGAAGGCGAGCTTGACGAAGTGGCCGATGTCTGAGGCGGCGACCCATTGTAGGGGTTTGGTGCCGAGAGTGTCGCGGAGAGCGGCCATGAAGACCTTGGTGGGAAAGCCAGGGGCGAGGTTGTCCATGAAGGCCACTAGAATGACCGAGTCAGCATTGCGCATAGTGAGCAGGATCCTCGAAGATCTCAATCAACATACCAGGCCTTAGCACAGTCCACCCCATCTGCCCAGCGCTCGCCTTGAGGTGGTTCTCAATTTCCCACTTCGTAGCAAAATGGTCGATCGGCGTCTTCTCGCTCCAGCTCTTCTCATCTCCACCGCGATCCACACTCGAGTACACGAACTGCTTCACGCCAACCTTCACACTCTCGTCGATCATGGCTTTTCCTTGCCTGATCTCGCCCTCGGAAGTGACACCCTTTCCTTGCGAAATCTGCACGCTGTAGACACCCCAAATTGGTGTGCCGGCAACCTCTTCGGCGGCGCGGAAGAGCGCTGGCACGTCGTCCATGTCGCCTTGGACGAGCTTGATGTTTGAGCCTTGTGATGTGAGTTTGCTGGCCGAGGGCGAGGTCTTGTTCCTGGTCACGGCCAAGAGGGTGAAGGCCGCATTGTTGGCGAGGGCGGCGATGACTGAGCCGCCCTGCTTGCCAGTTGCACCGGTGACGAGGATAGATTTGGCAGCCATGATTGATATTTTGCTTTGATTATACGGATTGGGGATTAGGGATGGTTTATTCTTGCTGATGACGGAGCGACAAAGAGATCAGAGGCGAAGGATTGAGAGATCCACTATTACCTACTGTGCAGCACCCACCCCCTACTGTACCGCCGGATCCTCCGCCCCCACAGCGTTGAACCCACAATTCTTCGATCCTACCTTCCGTGCTCAACTCTGTGCGTCCCTATCGCTGATAACCACACGGAAGTCCGCGAGTCCATGCAGGTACGCACGGCAGAGCACCAACGCACGAAATCCACTGAATTCAAGCCCGGTGCTCGGCAACCAAAGCTTCGATCTGCAAGCAAGCATCATCGCTCAGGTACTCAACGGTGAGTGTCAAAACTCTTCGCCGTCCGGATGCTCGCTTGTTCCCGCGTCTGGCGGTGATGTAGGTAAGCTGGCGCCACACAGATCTTACCCCTGTACATTATCGGCTCCGCACTTGATCTCCGAAGCATTGGAATCTTGGCGCATGTGAGATTTGGGGGCGGGTTGGGGTTGGTGGCTTGGTAACACGAGATTCAGGGGTGGAGGTCTAGACTGTAGGTGAGGATGGGCGGTGTTGGTTGGAGATGAGGATGACTGTCAGCCTCACGAGAGAACCATCGCACGTGTGCCAGACTATGGTTTCGCTGGTATGAGCGTTGCCGCAAGCTATGAACGATGAGTTATGAGAGAAGATATGTGCACCCCTGATATCAGTCGGCAAGAGCTGCGAGCAATTTAAACCAATTTGAAGAAGGGACCAAATGTGCATAGCATGAGGACAGAAGCCCATTATCATTAATGGGGTATATACAGAACAAGATCGCAGGAACTGCCGGATCAAGGCGAAATTAGCTTGATCGGGAGCAAAACTTCCAGATCTATCCCTTCAACCCCGTGAAGTCCATGTCGCATGTCGCAATTGCCAGCAAATTCATTCATGCAGAGACCGCAGTCGACGCACCAGATGCGCTGAGCTCAGCCTTCTCCTGGTAGCTGATGGGCACTGTCGTGCGGGCGTGCTTCGCATTAGCGATGAACTCAGCTCGCTCTCTCGCGTCCCGAGCGCTCTCCTCTGCCCACTCGGCCTTGATGCGCTCTCGCTTCTCAGCTGATCGGGGCGTGAATGCCATCTCGTATGGATCAGGCTTGACAATGAGCAAGCTGTTGGACTTCGTGATGGAAGCGTCGATGCTCTTTCCAGCGGCGTCCTTCTTGAAGTCCAAGTTGAAGCCCCAGAGGAGCGCGCCGGTGGCAATGAGGGTCTCGTCGCGGGTCAGCGACATGCCGAGGCAGGCGCGCTGGCCGAAGCCGAAGGAGTGGAAGCCCATGATGTCGGGGAACTGGGTGAGAGGTGCCTGGAAGGTTGGCCAGCCGGCCTCGAGCCAGCGCTCGGGGCGGTAGTGCTCGGCGTCGGGGTACTTGGTCTCGTTGCGGCAGAAGGCGCTAATATTGGAGTCAGTATACGTCCTCAGAATAGTAACACACGAGCAAACTTACTAGTCAAGAGGCAAGATGCGGGTGCCCTTCGGAATGAAGTAGCCCTCGTAGAAGCCATCAACCTCAGCCTCGTGTGCAACACCAGTAGGCACGTTCGGTCGCCATCTCATGGTCTCCTTTATGCAGGCGCGGAGGATGGGCAGATTGGGCATATCGGTAAGCTCGGGCTGGCGTCCGTTGCAGGCAGTGTCAATCTCCTCCTGGCACTTCTTCTGCCACTCCGGGTGGTGGACCATGGCCAAGAGGAAGTAGTACAAAGGTCCAGCAACTGTGAAGATACCGACGAGAGCCATCATGCCAATAGCACAAGATGCCTCGTAGTCACCAGACAGACCACCCGTCCGCTCACCCCGGAGGTAGGTTCGTGTCATTGAAGGACGAGCCTCGCCACGTGCAAGCTTCTCGCGGGTCCTGGTCAGGTTTGCCAACCACCACGCGTTCTGCTCATCGTGACGCTTTCGCTCAGCGATCTTCCAGGGGTTGATGTGGAATGGCAGGTCCCAGAGAGGTGTAATCACGTTTGAGATTGGTCCAGCTGGCGACATCTGAGTCAACAGACCCCAAGCGCTCTTGCAGCAGTACTCGCTGAGCTCCGGCTCGTCCCATGCAAGTTGTGTCATGACCTTAGCGCACATATCCTCAAGCGAGAAAGCGAAGTTGTCCGGGTCCTCGAGGATGCGGTGTAGCCATCGCTTCGACTCGAAGTAGAGAGCGCCGTTGTAGTGTGCGTTGGTGCACTCCATGAGGTAGGCGTGGCTGAATTTGCGCTGGCGTGCCCAGTACTCTGTGACAGTATCAGTGTGTGCTGTGTTTCGTTTCAGATTCTGAGACGTACGGTTCTTGCCCATGAGAGGGAGATACTCCATCGTGCCGTTGGTGCTCTTTGAGTCGAACAGCGATCGCATAGCGGGACGGTCTGAGTAGGTCTTCGCACGCTTCACCAGGAGGTCCTCGGCGATCTTCTCGTCCGAGATGATCAAGAAGTTGGCTCCGAGCATAGTAGTCCTATAGATCGGACCATATGTTTGGGCCCACTCGTAGAACTTTGTCCACATGAGCTCAATGGGCAGATCGTGGATACGTCCAACCCAGGGTACGAGAGCTGGCCCAGGAGGCTCGCTCGACTTGTGGTCCCTCCATGCTGATAGCGACTTCAAGCTGTTGAAGAGTGTGAGGAGAGCAAAGCCCAAGAAGGCCACCACCAGGGCAACGAGTGTGAGAGGCTGCATCGTGAAGATGTTGTGGTCCGGTGTGGGTGGTTGAGAAACAGCCGGGAGGAAACAGGTATAGGGCGCAGAGTGATAGAAGCTGGGTGCTGACGAAGTGATAAACCTGAACTAGGAGACGTGACCGGGGATCCACAGTAAGAAGCCTTCGCAACGACTACGTTATCTCGTGGCGTGCTTTAAATGAATGGAGATACCGCATCTGACGGAAGGGTGTTGCGAGAAAGCCGAAGCGGACGTGAGCGCCTAGTGGAGTGCAAACCAGGCATGCACGCCAATCATATCTGTTACCTGTAGATCGATACGTCTCTAGTGCCGTCAATGGCGTGGAGTCTACCTTGCAAGGTGGTGTGTTTCGGGCAGAGGCCGATCTCAAATCATGCAAGGGAGGGAGATTGTGCCGCTGTCTTGCTCGGCTGCCTGCCGAACGCAGTCAGCTCACATTTCCTTGTTCTCTGCTTTCTATCAGACCGGGCGAGCTTTGCGCAACGTTGGTGCAACGATGGAAGCCCATCATCTCACAAGCAGTTTCGATCAACAGGAAACACTGGCCGAGACACGCCGCAACGGTGCAACGGTGTTGACTTGGGTGGCGTATTCATCAGCCACAGTAATCATATAAGCTTCGCATAGGATCTGAACTCCAGCAGGCTAGGCACGTTCATCGTTGTTGACCTGGTGGAGTCTCTCATCAGGCCCGCAGCCTCAGCCCTGGGACGCTATGCCACGAGGGGTTTGGTTGTGCTATGCTGGTGCATCGTTGCACCAGATACCTCCACTCTTGATCGGATGGGTGCAGGACAATTCGTCCTCCCATAGATATTGATGACATCGCTACCAGTTTGCCTCTTTCACCATTGGGACACGAGCGCGCCTAGTGCACCGAAGCTGGGTATACTGCCAACATGCAGTCTGGCCTTGGCCGTCACATGTTGTGGTAATTGCGCTCGCCTCATGGAGTCAGCGTGTCCGCACGCCAGCCGTGCGGGACAGGCCTTCGATGACGAGATATTATCTCCGCCGGGATACCAGCCGCTGCAGCTTGTGTGCGTTGGGGCTGATCCTTGGCTGGCAGGTTGGCACGCGAAAAGAATCGCAGTCATTTTCAAATGTACTCAAGAATGGCTCCCGAACGTTCGTGGACTATCCGTCGCAGTCATGAGCGTTGTCGTAGCGTCGAACCACCCCTCGGAGTCAACTGCGAGGTTGCGATAGGGTAGTGGCGCCGCAATCGACGGGTGCGGACAGGAGTCAGTCGCTCCACCTGTCAACAATCGAGATGCACCAACAGCAGCACGGCTCACGCTGAGGTACAGAAGTACTTGCAGGAGGTTCTCTCCGTCGGGACTGTCCGCTGCCGTTGCAGAATAGGGGATCATCGATGCCAGAAGTCGAGACACTCACCCCACCTCTATCGTGTTCCTGTGGCTGATACCCGTCCAACGCTCAGGCACACATAGAAATGCGTTGAACTTCGACGATGGAGAGCCGTCGAGTCTCGTGCAGGAACAACCTCATCGTCACCACAATGCATCGGGAGGGCCGGCTACGATTCATTCCGACCCAGCTCGCGGTCTCTCGCGCGCCGACGCCATGCTCTGCAGCACATGCCCGTCACCGTAGTTTGGATGACGGACTCCCGATGAGAGCTAGTAATGTAGGTCTCATGCATGAGCTCTCTCTGCTGTTGTCTAGGCCATATTTTCCTTTGAGCATCATTCACCCTCACCGTTGTTGAATATCTCTCTTAAAAATCCAACAAACATCATCATGGCGAAAGAAGGTCAAGAGAGCAAGCCGCTCGGGTCATACCCCTCGTCTGGCATCAATGTCCTCATCGTGGGCACCGGGCTCGCGGGGCTCACCGCAGCGATCGAGTGCATTCGCAAGGGCCACAGCGTCCAGGTCCTGGAGCGCGACACTGCAATCAACACAGCAGGTAAGATATGCTCTCTACCGGTAAATCCCCTGGTTCCTGAGAACTAACAGTAGCCAGGTGATATGTACTTCATGGGCCTCAGCGCAACGCACTTCTTCAAGCACTGGCCAGAGATGAAGGAGGAGTACGACTCCATTGGCCTCCACAACGCTTGGATCGAGACCTACAAGCACAGCGGCGAGATCATGGTCAAGCCTCTGAAGGTCGCCGAGCGTCTGAAGGCCGCTGGCCTGGACCCCAACACCCCACCAGGCACCTTCCAAATGCGCCCCCTCATCTACAGAATGTTCGTGCGCCAAGTCGAGAGACTCGGCGTGAAGATCGACTTCAACTCCCGAGTGACTGACTACTTCGAGGACGCTGAGAAGGGCACAGCTGGCGTCACTACTCAGGACGGCAAGCGCTACGAGGCGGATGTGGTGATTGCGGCTGATGGCGTGGGGTCCAAGTCACAGAAGCTTGTTGGTGGCGCTGTGAGGGCGAAGTCTTCGGGCAGAGCTATGTGGAGAGCTGCGTTCCCGATTGAGCATATGGACAAAGACCCGGCGGTCAAGGAGCACTACTCTATGGTGGGGCCAGATAAGGACGAGCCGATTGTGCGGACATACTTGGCACCTGGAGCCTATGCTCTGACGCTAACAAGGCCGGATACTATGATCTGGATCTTGAACCACGATGTGAGTGTGATGTGAACCTGTATGGAAGCTAGAGGAAAGCTGACAAAAACAGGCAAACGACACCTCATCCGAGTCATGGGACAACTACATCAGCTCGGAGGAGGTACTCAAGGGCCTTGACGCCGTTCCCGGTGCAGACAAGTGGGACCCGAAGTTCAAGGACCTCGTTGCGATCACCCCTCCCAACACCATCGTCAACTTCGAGCTACTATGGCGCGACCCGCAGCTCACATGGGCCTCGCCGGCACGACGAGTCGTCCAGATTGGTGACAGCGCGCACACTTTCTTGCCAGCGTCCGGAAACGGCGCTACGCAAGCGATTGAGGACGCCATCACACTTGCATCCTGCTTGCAGCTCGCTGGCAAGGATAACATCCCTGATGGCATTGAGGCACACACACGTTACCGGTGAGTCATCTCCGTCCATCTCCACGCTTCTTCACAATAGATTGCTGACATACCCTCATAGCTTCATCCGCAACTCCTGCGCCCAAAAGATGGGCTTCTCCAACGCCGAGCTCCTCCAAGACACCGACTGGTCAAAAGTGAAACTCAACCCGCGTCTCGCACAGCCCAAGCACCCGAAGTGGGTCTGGGCGCACGACCCAGAAGTCTACGCGTACGAGAACTGGGAGAAGAACATCGAGACGATGAAAGCGGGCGTGACATTCGACGAGAGTGGAATCCCGCCGAACTTCCCCGAGGGGTACAAGTGGGAGCCGTGGACGATTGATTATATTATGGAGTGCAAGAAGAATCAGGTGCCTGTGGATTTGGGGCCGGGGAATTGGGATTAGATGCGTGCATCGTGGGCGAGATGGGAGGTACGGGTGAAGTTGGGGGTTAGATGCCGTGATGTGAAAATGCTATCATATAAATAAGCTTGTCTTCAAAGACTGCTGGGTGCCACGTTCGATATGTTGCCCTCTGGCAGCTGCACATCTGTACCTCAGAGTTGTGCTTCGATTGATGCAGCTGTAGCGTAGAGCTACGATACGGTTCTACCATCGAAAGTCGAGCCGGACGTGTGGCACAACGACTGGCTGGATCTGCATGAAGTCGCCTTCCGATTGAGGCAGATTCCGGCTTCACTGATAAGCTCCACTCATACACAGTCACAAGACGCCGGACTCTAAGAGCGGCGGAGGACATTCGATCATTGAGCGTTATTCTCGGTTGGTCATCAGAGGCTTAGGCAGCGGTCTCCGCTCGAAAGCCTCCTCACAGCCTCTCATGAACCTCAATAGCGTTTCTTCACCTCCACCTTTCGCAACGAAGCACAGCCCAAAAGGCCGCTCGTTCTCCTTACTGTACTGTATTGTCTTCAGAGGCGCGGTGGCGATCGGGTAACCTATGATAATGCGATCAGCGGCAGTTCTCGAGCCTTGTAGGTAGTCGTAGAGAGAGTGAAAAGGCTTACCAGCACCAGCAGCGTAAGTGCACAGCGGACTATCGCCCAACGCAACCAAGACATCGACGCTCTGGAAAATCGGGTCCAGTGCTTCCTTGCCTCGTTTCCTTATCTCGCGTGCCATTGCCTCAGCTTGCTCCGGTGTCGTGCGATTCGAGAGCAGCTCAATAATTTCATGCTGGGAGGGATGACCTATAGGACCGCATGATTAGCCAGGTAGCTCAAGATACTTCAAAGAGGTGAAGAGTGGTACTCGGTGGCAGAGCAACATCCCTGTGCGCTTCGTTCCAAGCCACCATGTCCCCGAGAGATCGAATCTCGGAGGTCTTGAAAGACGAGAGGAAGGCCGGCATGCGAGTTGTTCGGAGATGGTGCACTGTAAGCGATATTAGCAGCTGATTTCTTGCCACCGGGAACGTTGTGAGAGCGGTGTGAGTCTGGAACTCACTGCAGGTCTCTTGAAAGAGGCAGCCCAGTAGGAGCTCATGTTGACATATGATCATCCCCGTTTAGTGCAACATCTGATGTAGATTGGTGTCGAAACACTGGCTTGCTACACATCTGACACATTGTAAAGAGAAACAGATCGGGGGGTTCCATGCAGAACTAGCAGACTGAAGTTGTTTCGTGCTTACCTGGGAGCTTACCTGCCCCGCTCTGTGGCTTGCTTGACGCGCAGGAGGACGTGACAGATAGGCTGCTGGGCCAGCAGCACACCTTCCTCACATGTCAACCACACTCTTACGGCCAGACACACCGACGCGTTACCCCGAGATCAATCAGCGATGGATTCAGCATTGCTTGCGGGGCGAGTCGGCGTGGCCGGCCTCGGCCTCGGCGCCGTCTCGACAGGCATAGACCTCGTCCATGTAATCCGTTCAGCACTTGATGCGTGGGACCAATTTAGTAATGCTGAGAGGGACGTAAGTTTCTTCAGAGCCAAGCTGCTTCTCCAGAGGGCTATACTCGATAGTTGGAGATCGTATTGGTATGGGTACAGGAAGAATGGCCGAGTGAGTATTGATGAGCTTCAACTGCTCGGCGCTCACGACAGCACGATCAAGACCATCTTGGCCTCGGTGCATGATGAGCTTCGCTATCTGGATCCTGTCAAAGTTCTGCACCGGGCGCAGCAATCCCTCGCAGCGAGCAGCAAAGTCACATGGATCGCAGGGCAGGAGAAAGTTGCGCAAGATGCGCTTCAGAGAGTCGAGTCACTTCTGAGCGGCCTGTACAGGCTTTTGCCACCGTTATCGCCGCATGCAGAAGCGCAAATGATGATGGCGCTGTACGATATTGACCAATCTCGGATGCATAACAATCAGCAACGTCCCTTGCCGTTGATTCAAAGAGTTGCACAGCTGCGACAACTCAACGAAGACTTGGATGACGAGCTGCAACAGCGGATCGATACTTGGCAAACCCAAAGTAAGACAATAGCAGATGTCATGGCACCGCAACCGACCGGTTTGGTGCCCGAAGTGGGAACAGCCGGTACGCGGAGTCGGGGCAAAGGGGTCCTGGTGGAGTGGAAAGCTTATGCCGTATTGCAGGGCGCCCACGGCGTCGAGCTCAGGAGTCGGAGAGACAACTTAGCGAGGCTGCTCAAAGCTCGAGATAAACCTGAAGAGCTGCTGGCACTTTCCGGCGCGGGTTATTTTGACGACGTTGCCAACAAACGGTATGGCTTTGTATTCGAGTCTCCAGCCAGAGGCACAGATGCATCGATCGTATCTCTCAATACACTCCTGCGCGACGCTAGAGCGGAGAGCTTGCCATCGCTAGAGCACCGGTACCTGATCGCGTATCGCTTAGCGTTATCGCTCTCGATCTTGTTCGTTGTCGGATGGCTGCATAAGGGCCTTCGGAGTCACAATATCCTGTTTGTCAAGGAAGGCGAACAGCTGCAATGGACACAGCCATATCTCTGCGGCTTTGCTTTCTCGAGACCCGACAAGCCGAACGAGGTTTCCGAAAAGCTTGAGCACAGCGAGCGTTTCAATCTATATCGTCATCCGATGACTCAGAACGCGCCACGACTGGGTTACAGGAAGGCGTTTGACATTTACAGCTTCGGTGTCATACTCTTCGAGATCGCTGCGTGGACCCCAGCCTTCACGCGCTGGAAGCACGACCCCATAAAGTTCCGAGAAGAGCTCATCAAGCCGAGTGATCTCGCCCGCGTTGCTCATTGGATGGGTTCTGATTATCGGGATGTTATGTTGAAGTGTCTCGATGGCACTTTCGAACAAGATGGCCTTGAAGTTCCGCGGATGTTCTTCCCGGAAGTTGTCGAAGTATTGAGAGATCTGATGGCGCAATGAGTATGCCACATGCAGAACTCACCGTGCTTTGCAATAGCTCCAAGCAATCGGAGCCCATCGTGCTTCCATGGTAAAGCATCGGTAGGCGACCACCGAAACGAGCTATACCACATCTCAGAAGAGCGAAGAGCGTATCAGCAGCATGCAATAACAGCTTGGATCGGCCTCTGCGTAATCTAGGCGTTAGTCACGTTAGCAAAGTATCTATATGTACGTGAATGTGAGGTCAGGGTGTCAATGGCGTGGCTTGGATTTGCATAGACTGAGGTGATCAGTGACGAGGATCGGGAGGAACCGCACAAGAGTCTCGGGACAGAAACACTAAGCACGCATTGGGGTGCATCTCGTGTCTACCATCTGTTCAACACTCCAGTGATGGCGGTACTCGCGCGCCGCATACGGCCCCGATTACCTTGTCTATTTTACCTCGTCTCTCTGCGCCACCAGCATTCCACCACACCTGTAACAGCCCAACTCCCACCCCGCTGGCTCTCAGACCTCAAATCCCGCCTAGGCCACTGCATGACCTTCGGCCTCTCCCCGTCCCAAACCTCCCAGGCCGCCCAAATACTCCGCACCCTCAGCACAGACTGGCGCACCCTGCTAGCAGGCTCCGAGGGCTACCTCACCTCCCCAGAGCGAACAAGTCTGCACCGCTGGCCCGTGGCTTGGGGGGATCAGGACTCTATGGTGAGTCGTCCTATAATCCGCGTGACTGTTTGGAGCGGCGTTGACAGTGGCTAAGGCGTACGGCTGAAAGGGACACGTCAATAATGTGATGTACAACCGCTACGCGGAGAGTGGGAGAGTCGCATGGGCGCACAAGTATGGCAAGTTTGTTGATCCAGAGCATGGGGAGGTTTGGAGGGATTTGGCGACGCCGAGGGGGAGTGTGGGCATGATATTGAGAAAGATCACGACGGAGTTTAAGTTTGTGAGTTTAGTCTTCTTGAGTGGGACTTGGTGAAAGGGAAATTGGTGCTGATGGAATGACCAGCCGATGAAGTACCCAGATCACATCACAGTGTACCACAAGCTGCACGCTGAGCCTGGGGAGGCGGATGACGCGTTCATGCTGGATGTGTTGATATTGTCGGAGCTTCATCAACGGCCTGCGGCAAGGTGCTACGAAGACTGTGCGTTGTATGACTATAACCTGGCGAAGAAAACGACGATGTTGCCGTGGATGACGAATGTGCTTAGAGAGACTTGGCGATTACAGGAAGTAGCCAAGCAAGAGAACAACGCGAAGGTAGCAGAGCTTTTAGTGCAAGTGAAGAAGATAGAGCAGGAAAGCTGGGATCGCAAGGACGCAGTGGAAGCATTCGGGTAGCTAGGGATGCCTACATAGGCAGCATCTTCGCCTGCTGACTGGGCTTTCGGATGTCTGCCGGCGAGTTACTGCATAAGTACCGCATCCTGATCGGCGAGGTTCCGTCAGCTGTCACCTGCATGTACCTACTACTTAGGGAAGTGCCTGTCAGCGAGCAGTCAGCCACATGCGGATTGTCAAAGATTCCCATCCGGGAGAAGGTCGGCGGAGGTCGAGATGATCATCATCGATAATGGTCAGCTGACCGTTGCAAGACCTCGTGAGGAGATACACCCGATTGTCGTGACGCGAACCTCCCAGGGTAGTCCAGTGAGGGTAGGTCGGGGATTTCTTGATCCTCGGTCAAAATCTTCAGATGGACTGCAGCACATGCCGCACAAGCACCCCTGCCGGCACTATGTAGCATCATGCTGCAAGACATCAACTGGCCGAAGACTGCAGCTAGAGAACACACTACTGCCTCGTGACGTCTCCCATCACGGTCTTTATTCCTTTCATCGCGGGGGATATCGTCGTGTCGCCGTGCTCCCCCACGCGCTGCCGGCCCCATTGCCCTACGATATGGTGGCGTTTTTGCGATCCGCCGGCCCGCAGCGGTGTGGTGTTTGCCTTTGCCCAGAGCGAGTCGACTGATCGACAGCGCCGAGCTCGGGGTGCTGCACCGAGTTCTTAGTCAAGCTTCCAGCTTTCGTACTCTGTACTCCACCAAGCAATATCACATCGTCGTCGCTAGGCAGCCAGTAAGCGGGGTGTACTCCTTCCGCCGCGCTGACGAAGATCTTGACTTTGCCGTTGGCGCTGCCCACGTCGGGACAAACACTTCGAAGCTAACGAAAAGCTTGCACAGGGCAGTTGCTGCCCCCGGTTGTGCCCGGATCTTGAAACTGCAGCGCATGCAGGAGGAAGGCTTGCTTAGTCGTGACTGCTACTGCACACTTGCCGCTGCCGACGATGCGAAATTCGTCCACGCACTACACACCACCCAGCATCAACATAACATTTCGCAGCATTTCTCGTTGATCATCCTCACACGCGACTCCCGACTGGCTCGCCGTCTATTACTAGACGAGCCAGAAGGGACTGCCAGAGCTTGGTCACAACCTCGTCTTCCCACGTTTCATGCCTTCCAAGGGCAAGGCCAAATCCGCGCCGAATCAGCACGACAAACGTCACGAGAGTGGGCTTGCAGCACCAGGGAAGCGTGTCACGAAGCAGCGGTCGAACGGACATCTCAACGGAGCGCCAAATGGCAAGCCTGCGCAGTCTGCGCCAACGCCGCCTCTACCTTCCCCGGGCCTAGGCTCTGCGGCCGAATCTTCTCGCCAAGTCAAGAGTGCGGTCACGAGTGCGGGTGTAGGCAGTCACGTTACGGATGCGTGTGCAGAGGATGTGGAAAGCGCGCAAAGAGACAGGACTGGGTCGGATGCGTCTGGCGATGAGGGCATGAGCTATACCGAGCCGGCTGCGCACAACAAATTTGACCTCGCCCCGCACGTGGAGGTCACCACCGCTGCCATGATTTCGAAGTCTGCACCTACCGCAGGACCGGCAGGGGTAGTCTCGACTATACTGACATACTACCCGCTGCGCGACGCCATCTCGATCCTGATACTGCTCCTCTCTCTGCCACCGACTCTGGTCCTGGTGATACAGAGTTTGTTCGCATCTTTGACTTTCGTACCTCCGACTGCCGGCATCTCGTTCTCGACACTGCCCAATGTGAAGGAAATGTTCAACGCTTCTGGACTTGGATACCCGGCTTTGGCTACAATTCTGCTCGTTGATCTGCTATTCTACCTCTGCTGGCTTCCGTTCCAGAAGCCGCTGCAGAACATGTTCTTGGATCTCTCGCAGACAGTCATTGCAATATCATTGAGCGGAGCAGCAGCGAGCAATGGGACACCGACTTCGAGCATCGTCACTTGCAGTGTAATAGTATGCATAGTACATATGCTACGGTATCGCTCAATAGATCTGGGCGCGCTGGATTACCTCCGATCGGTCATACATAAATTGGACATCGGCGTGGACCTTTCTTTACCTTCAGCATTTTCCTCATTATTTTCGCGGCCAGAGATCGAGCACACATGGTTCTACACCGCTGTGCGCACGATCCTTGGCGTTCACATCGTTTCGCAAGGCGTCACAACTTGCATCCGCCGCTCTCTTGCTAGTGCCAACGAGAGGACTTCGAATAGCAATAGCACTGCCAAGACCGACCCAGAAGCTGCTGCCGGAGTTGATGCTACTCCACGCACGAATTCTGACAGCGCACAACATCCGCTTCCTACGCTCAATACTGACGGGAGGTTACCTGGACCGTCTGCATCATCACGAGACGCAAAGGGGAAGGACTCCAATAGCAAAAAGAAACGGAAACAGGCCAATCAGGTTCGGAGTCAGCAGCCGCTTTGGGCAGCTATTGCTAGTACTAAAGTCACTTTCTTGAAGGAGCTTGAGCAAAAAGATGCGGCGGAGGATGCCAAAGATGCGGCACGCATACAATATGATGCATACACAAACACGACATTTACTAACACACAAAGTACCAACACCGACAAGATATGGATTAATGACGTTCGCGACACCGAGATCTCATTTCAGCTTGAGCTTGCTTCAGACTTGGAGCAAGCTGAAATTGATGATGTGGAAGAGGGTCTCGAGGGCAACGCTGGAGCGGACAAGACGAGACCGTTCTTCGTCAAAATCAATAGTGCGACCTGGACCTCGATCAGGATTACGCCACGCGCTACACAAGGAGAACGTGATCAAGGATGGTGGGACGGCGAGATTTTCGGTCTTGCGCCGCTGAGCACCTATCATTGTGAGATTGTAGCAACGGCCGGTCAGCGCGTACTGTCTTCGATCAATCTCATCACGCAATCAGCACCGACCGCGGAACAGGCAGCTACTGTACCCTCGCAGTCAATACCTCAGGCACTTCGACCCTCCTCGCCTGTCACCACCCTCAAGCAGTCTCTTGTCCAAGCCGAGGCGCGATTGGCCGAAGCACGCAACAGAGCCAAGAAAAGCAAGCGAGATCAAAAGGCCGCGAACGCCGATGTCAAGCGTGAGATCGCAACGCTCAAGGGCAAGCTCGAGGGCTTCACTGGGAACGATGACAAGCAGACCCGCCGAATCCAGCAGCTTACCCAGGCCAAGGAAACAGCGGAAACGGCAATCACTGACTTACGACAGCAATTGAGTGCGCTGGGAGACCTGCCTGCGGACGAAGCTGCTGACATGGAGCGCAAGCGACGTGACTGGCAAGTTGCTGCGAACATCAGGAACGCCAAGTCGAAGGAGCTTGCGGCTGCGAAAAGCGAATCCGAGCGCGAACTATCCCACCTCAAGTCAGAGCTCAGCGCCTCGGATGCCAAGCACGAGAAGCTTCTCTCACGTCGTCAGCAGAAGGATGCCGAACTACATCATGCTGAGCAAAAGCGCAAGACCGAGGTTCAGGCGAAGGAGCTACACGATCAGCATCGCGCCCAGGAAATGCAGCGCAGACAGCAGCAAGACCACGAGACGCGTACCATGATTAATAGTATGATCGGGGAGCATGCGGCCCTTTCTAACAAGACCATGCTGTACCGGCAAGAAGCTCACGCGATACAGACTGCCGATTCCGCGCAATCTGGATATGCCGGCCACTCTTCGCCTCCGACCCCCGAAAGCGCTGCGCTTCACAATGGTCACCTCGCTCAGGCCAGTGGCTACACGAACTTCTTCCCTGGTGGTCACGCTGGTCCTATTCAGTCCTATCAACCTCAGTACCAACCCGCTGCTCCTCGAGGTAGATCCTCGAGCATGCTCAGCCAAGCTTCTGGCTTCACCGACAATAACGAAGAGCAACCGTTCGAGCCTCGTCACCACCAGACATGGTCCGGTCAGTCGCACACTCTGGCCGGCGCTCCCGATACTCGGAAGCAAAGCGAAGGCTCTGGCGGCTCTGGGTCGGGTTCAGGATCCGGTTCTGGGACTAACGGGAGTACTGCTTCGAACAGTCCCAGGCCTGACGCGACGGCGAAGCCTTTCAGCCCTGCTGCAGCGATGTTCAGTCCTGTTGTGCAGCCTTCGAAGATGGCAGTGCTCAGTCATGGGAAGGACTTCGGTGCTGTTGGGGATGGTCGGTAGCGTCGTTCTGATCCGAAAGCTTAGTACATGTGAATGGATGTGTCTTTGTGTGTGTCATTTATGGTCCCGCTTCCTCCATCGACCCCGTGAGACCATCCTCCTATAGCGCTACGCTCTGTAATAATCCGCCAAGTGAAGAGACATGTGCCGGAGTGACATCAAATCTAGCTCTCGTTTTGTAGCAACCAATTATTCGCGCACAAGGGCCACATGGCCAGAAGTCAGGGTCTGCGCACGACGTCACTGCCATATTTGTTGTCCCCATCGTCCACCCACAGTATTTGGGCTCACCTCAGACTTTAATCAACACCTTCAACACCACACCTCCACTCCACCCTACCACTTTACCAATCTCCCCCTATTCCAATCAATTACCGCCCCATAGAATTGACTACTACACATCACCTTCACTCAACACCCCACACACCGCCCACCATGGCGAACCCTCACATGGAATTCGACCCAAAGTACGACAACTACGACTACCCCACCACAGCACCGACCCCCCAAACGGGCCACCCAGGCTACACAACCAAAGAGCAAGACGCCGCCGTCTTTCAACTGCGCAGCATGCTCGAGCAAGCCGGCTACAAAGACCGCCTCGACACGCACACCATGCTGCGCTTCCTCCGCGCACGCAAATTCAACGTCGAGCTCTCCAGAACCATGTTCGTGGACGCTGAGAAATGGCGCGCTGGCTTTGGCGGCGGGCTGGATAAGTTGGTGCCGACGTTTGAGTACCCTGAGAAGAGCCAGATGTTCAAGTACTATCCGCAGTATTACCATAAGACTGATAAGGATGGACGGCCGGTTTATATTGAGGAGTTGGGGAATATTGATTTGGGGGCTATGAGGAAGATTACGACGGATGAGAGGATGCTGCAGAATCTTGTTGTGGAGTATGAGAAGATGGCTGATCCAAGGCTGCCGGCTTGCTCGAGGAAGGCAGGACATTTGCTGGAGACGAGCTGCTCGATTCTGGATCTCAAGGGTGTTGGGCTCTCGAAAGCGCCCTCGGTGTATGGTTACCTTCAGCAAGCCAGTGGGGTCAGTCAGAACTACTACCCTGAGCGGCTGGGGAAGATGTACTTGATCAATGCGCCTTGGGGGTTCTCGACGGTGTTCAGCGTTGTCAAGAAGTTTTTGGATCCGGTGACGGTGGCAAAGATTCATGTGTTGGGCGGGAGCTATCAGAAGGAGCTGTTGGCGCAGGTGCCGAAGGAGAACTTGCCGAAGCATCTTGGGGGTGATTGCAGCTGTAAGGGCGGATGTCAGTTGAGTGATGTGGGACCTTGTGAGTTCTCGTCCTATCTCCAAAGAGCAGAGTTCACAACGAGACGAGAACCTGCTCCTCTCGGAAAAATCATCCAAGTTCCTCGACCTAGTACGGGCAGAAAGTTGCTGACATCCCATGAACAGGGCAAGATCCGCAGTGGAGCAAGCCGCCTGCTTGGGCGAAGAAGGACAACAGCATCCCGGCCACCGAGGGTCACATCAGCGATGGAATTCCAAGTGGCGCTGCAAGTGGCGCCGCAAACGGACATGCTGTTCCTCAACAGCAACCTCTGGGTCAGACCGCGCCTGCAAGCCACTAGATATCGCAACGTTCTACTTTGGACCTTGAGCACGACTCCTAGAAAAGCTGGGGCGGAGATGTGCGTTTACTCGAGCTCTTGTGGCAGCATACATTGTTTTGGCGTGCCTACTAGAGTATACCCTGATGAACACAGAAGTCGATGTGCGTGTCATTTTCTTATCTTCTATCTGACAGTACGTGTAAGTTTGAGGTGACGATGAAGTCGGGTCGCCGTATGTGCCTTCCATTCACTTCAGCGCGCGACCCGACAGCCAGGTCCCACCTGCAGCATCTTCAAATCTCTCGCTTCCAAGCAACACTCTTGCTTCACACCTCGTGTCGTTTAACAACAGCCATGTATGCAAGCGCACGTCTCACGCCTGCCAATGGCTGTGTTTACACACTGATGCCGACACTGCTTTACAATCTCATCTCAGCCTCCTCTCTTCATTGCATCGTTCAGCACGCTCTGGTTTTGGCTGTTGGGAAGTGTTTGGACACTGCTACATCTTTTCGTTCTTCGGTTTGCGAAGGCTATACACTCGCTCTGTTTCATCATCACTCATCTGACCTCAAGCCTCGCAAGGCGGCACAATGCCTTACACCGATCCAGTCTCGAGTGTCAGTGGTCGGAACAGCAGAGCTAGCAATGTCTCCGCTGCGACTGGAGCCTCGAGATCACACCGTCCGCCTCCGATGGGCAGTGTTGGTGATACACTTGCCAATGCTGGTGTGCTGAGTATGCTCAAGACCTCGACTGATACTGGAGACATTGGAGCTTTGTCGTTCAACAGCAGTCGCTTGCCAAGAATGCCGCATCGCGCGGGTCAGAGCAGACAGCACCCATCGAGACTGTCCAGCTCGTCTCGTCACCCACCTGGCGGACCTGGCAATCACAACTACGCGCCATCGGTGCAGTCAAGAGTCAGCTCCAACAATCGCGAGTGGGACACTGCCTCGAATGGCCGCCGCGGCTCAATGACCAGCATGCAAACCATGCCGACATTCATGTCTGATGCTCAAACGTCGATCATGAGCGGTGGTCGTCCACTTGGTCTTGGTCCGCTGCCTGGCAACAGCAAGCGCGACAGCCGATCGTACTCACTTACCAACGATCCTGCTCGACAGCTTCCTCGACTGCGTTCTGCGACCAGCCTGAAGAGTCAGGGACACGAGCCGAGACAGCGATACGAGGGTCCACCGCCACCGATGGCAGAGATACGCGGGCCATTCGTTTACCCAACTCGACTCAAGCGGCCTGGCTATCGATCGCCTTCGCCGGCATTGAGCGACACCTACGCTCATGGACAATCGGTGCACCCAGCGCACGTTCATCATCGGCGACAACCCATGCCAGCAGGACCTGCAATGCCCAATCTGCCGTCAATGGCACGCCCACCTCTGCAGACATACGTCAGCGACTACGGACCAGACTACCCTGTCGACCATGGCTACCTCCATCCGCCTCCACCCAGAGGCATGTCAGTCTCACCTGTCAATTATGAGCAGCTAGCTCCTCTCCCAGCGCACTACCACTACCGCCAGCCCGCGATGCCGCTAGCTCATGCGCATCCGATGCATCAGCATGGCCAGCGCGGTATGCCAGCTCTGCCTCCTCACTCGATCTACGGTCCACCTCGCCCAATGTTCGCCCAACCGCAGTACGGCATGCCGCAGCATCCTCGTCGGGGTCCTGCCCCACCACCTCATGTGGCGCCAATGGCTGCAAGTATCTTTCACAACGCTGCTCGCATGGCGAGGCAGGTTCCCCAGCGTACTGATACTCCAATGCACGATCTCAGTCCGCTGTCGTCCGATCCTCCGTCCTCGGGCACTGCACCATCAGCTTCGAGTCCTCCTACGCCGCGCGACACCAGCACTGTCCAGGTTGTCATCGATCCGGCCTTCATCAACCCTGCCTTGACTGATCTGCCGGAGTCGACGGGTGATCCAGTCATGCCCACCAAGTACTTTGAGTACGCCGACGGCCTGGAGCGAGTCGAAGACAGCGAGATCGAAGTACATCACCCGTCTGTCCCTCCGTCTGGCTTCGTTCAGCGTGTACGGGCTATGCTAGAGTCTCGCGCCGCAGCCGAAGCAGCTGCCAGACGCGATGCTGAACGCGAGCACGAGCGAGTTCATGTCGAACGCATGCAGGTCGAAACTTATGACTTCGCGAACGCCGATGCCACACGCTTCACTCTCATCGAGGAGTATCAGTCGCCGGTCGAGTTGCCGGCATCGCCCATCAAGCTCGCTGAGCTGTCTGCTGGACCAAAATCGCCCGTGCAATCACTGCGACGTCTGACGAGGGATCTGGTCAAGGCTGAGCTGGCGCCTTCGTCTACTGAGGTGCAAGGGAGCAGTCGATTGGATCCTGTCACGCCTTTGAAGGGACATCCGTCGCCTGCAAGACCTTGCGAGCAGACACCTGGCTACGACACGACTACCTTTGAGCCTTCGCAGGTCGAGGAAGGGACGCAGCAGACTGATCTGCCCTCATCGCCGCCAATGATCCAGCACAAAGGGTCCGTCACTGAGTCGGTCGGGACTTGTGGTACTGATGCTCAGTCGAAGGCTTCCGGCATGGACTACGCCCTCCACTACTCGCCGCCGTCTGAGACCGAGGGCACGGCGACCGATTTGGGCGAGACCGAGACCGAGTCGCGTGACCCGTTCGCATTGCAAGCTGACACGATGACTGCTCAGCGCCAGGAAGCTAGGGCGGCCCTTCGATCAATTCATACCGACATGCCACCCGAGCCTGTCAGTCCCATGCTCACAGGAGAGAACGTCAACCGCTTTTCCGCCGTCAGCCCCATCCACACCGAGACCCTTGGCATCGATGCTACGATTCAGCAAGCCAACGACGGAGACCCGCCCACAAGCAAGAACGGTCTCAGGCCCGCTGCAGACGAGAACCAACCACCAACTCCACGCACTCCAAGGACGTACTCGAAGTCCGTTCAGCTGGCCCAGCCCAACGTGTCGATAACCGAGACCAACAGTAATCGTCTCTCTCTCCCAGCAGATTTGAGCATGATCGGAGATACTACCATCAACAGCGCTACTGACGCCATGACTGACATGGCCGTTCGCTTCTCTATGCCAGGCACGACCATCACCATTGGTAAACCCCAGATCATCAACATCTCAGCCGGTAGCACACCACTCAAAGATGAAGCATCGACATTGAAACCTGCATTGTATACAACCGATCGACCTCGCCGTGGCGGTTCGGTAGTTACTTTCGAAGACGAGGTAGCGCCACTGAAGGTGCAGAAGAAAGCGGAACAACATCGCCAGAGCCAGTCACTCGGTGCTATTGTACCCATCGCCCGCTCCAACGGCCTACACACGGCACCATCTTTCGACGAACAGCAAGTCGACCCAGACCGTAGCTCCCGCGATACTACAGCTGACATGCGCTTCTCCGGCATCAACTTCATTCGCAACAAGTACCCCAGCACCCATCTACCAGGCCTGAAAGAGGAGTCTCTCGAAGACATGAGCATCCACGACCACCACCGTCGCTCGACTGACATCGCCGCCGGCCTTCAGTTTCAGCTCCCAGCCCGCATCGCTGCCGTCAAAGCAATGCAAGAGCGACGTCAGCAAGAGGCCGAGGAAAAGCGTAAGAGTCGCGATCGTAGCAGCCGTGCTCCGGAACCTGGAAGACCCTTGGGGGAGATTCGCGATCTGCCGAGTCTGAACTTCAGCCGCATGGACCTCATCGATAAGCTCAACGATGCCTTGCAGGTGCATCCAACTAAGTCTCTGGAAGTCGTAAGTCGTCGAGACTTCTCTGGCATCTGCTGTCCCAATCCTCAGAGGCCGGTGAGTGGGGAGAATTTATGGGATTGGTATGCGAGTTTCTTCAACAAGCCTGAGGACTTTCCAGCTGAGATTGAGGATGAGGAGGGCAGTGAGAAGGGCGAGGACTTTGAAGCTGAGGCGGAGAAGGAGGGAGTCGAGTCGAAGCGTGGGAGCAAGGCGCTGAGTGACGATGATGCTGCTGGGCGTCCGCTTTCGCCGCAGGAGCATATGCTGCAAGTCGCTACACAGGTCAACAGGCTTTCGATCCCGAGTGTGAATGGCTTGAGCGAGAGGCTGTCCGAGCTGTTGCCCAGTCTGCGCAATTTGCATCTCGACAGTGTGTTGGCCAACGACCGCGAGGTGGCGCACACAATCGATGACATTCATCAGCTTGGTCACATACCTGGCCCACGTCCAGACACCGTACTGTCGACTCGCACGTCTGCTGGCTTCCGCACCTTGGCTGAACGGGCCGAGGAGATCGTGCTGAATGGTACACACGACTCGATCATACCTGGACGAGCACTGGCACTCAACAAGGAGCTGCCTGCTTTACCAGGGTCGATGTCGACTGATCGTGTTGCGTCACCAATGTCACTGAACAGCAAAGCGTCGTATCTCTCGGGCTCCATCTCCGCGCCATCTGGACTCGCGAAAGTCCTCGAGCGACCAGCGTCTGCGATGGTCCGTACTCGGACCCCGTTGACCGAGGATGAAGTTCAGAAGCTACTCCCACCCGAGATGAATCCTATCGCGAAGGGGTATCGTCGCTCTCTGCTCGTCTCTTCGCTCAGCAGCCGACCTTGGAACCTCGACGAGAACTACCCTTGGTCCGAAGGTAGCCTCGCCATCGATCTCACTGCGCCTGACAAGGTGCATCACCGCGAGACACTCGCCAGCGAGCTCGCCCGTCATCGTGGTACGAAGTCTCTAGACGTTACCCGGACCGGCAACAACCTGCTCGACAGCACCAACTCTGGCATAGACGTAGGCTCCATCACCACTGATCTCGATCCCTCAGCATCCATTAACACTGAGCAGCTCACCGGAGTCTCCACAACCCACGCCCACAAGAACTCCAAACGCTCCATCTTCGGCTCGCTCAAGCACAAGATTGGTCTTGCTCGCAGTACTATCGATGACACGACGAAGACCGTCAGCACTCCAACGGCCACGCGCACAACCGACGAATCGACGACCCACAACCCAGGTGATCGCTACCCGACTACAGCCTTGACTCCACCCCTCGGCTTCAACCTGGACGAAGTCCGCTCTTACTTCTCTGACGATAGCGCCGAGAGCCACCGCGGAAAGAATAGTCACCGCAAAGCTCCCAAAGGACGCCGCTGGACTGGTCTCAAGAGCCGCAACAAACACCACCACCCCGCGCCGGGTGACCCACAGCGCAGTCAGTCCCTCAACGCCGCCAATAGCGACGACGCCACACTCCAGACACAGTCCTACTCAGCTGGCTCCTTTAACGAGCATCGCCTCCTCGGTCTCGGCGAGAGCAGTGGTGTCTACGCATTCGAAGGTGTGGGTATGGGCAAGACGGAGTTTAGGATTAAGCGCTTTGGGGAGAAACTGAGGGTCTTGTTTGCGAAGGGTGGGGAGTTGATTCGGAGTTTGAGTGTGAGGAGCCAGAGGAAGAAGGGACCCGGGGGGAGGGATGAGTGGCTGGAGGATTCGCTGTATTCTGGTGTGTGAGACCTGTGAGTGCTGGGGCTGCCGGAGACTGGGTTGAATGAGTTGCTGACCGAGAGGCAGAGCCGGTGCATTTGTTTGTTTGACCTTAGCGATGCATGGCGGTGATCAGAGCATTGATTATGGTCGAGGCTGGAAATGCGCTTGGAATATGGTGGGCGGAAGTAATTGGACTTGACGAAAGAGCAGTATCGTGACTTTTGCAGTACCATCCAGACGCATTGGCATATCGTACATGTAATGGACAAATGTATCACAAAGGTTCTTGACGGTAGAGGTTTGATACCAGTCCTATGCCTTCTTCCTCAGCAGTACGATATGATCCCCAGCTTTCACCACTTCGCCAGGTTGAACCAGCACCTTTTCGACCTTGGCTCCGTCTAGGTCGTCAGGCACATCGACATTGATCTCTAGCTTCATCGCCTCGAGTATGGCGAGCGTCTGCTTGGCCTTGACTTCGTCTCCCTCCTTCACCTGTACCTTCCATACATTGCTTGCAGTCGGCGCCTCCACTGACGCGATGGCAGGATCTGCGTTCAGGTCAGTACAGATCGGCTTTTGCGTTGGGTCAGAACGCGTACCCTCAAGCAGCTGATCCAAAGTCCCCTCGTCAACCTTCGTCTTCGCCTTCTCCTCCCGCCACCTCGCTAGACTTTCATTCTCCTCCCTCGTCATATCGTCCTGTGCCTCCGCTTGTCTCTGTCTGATCCCCTTGACCTCCTCAGCAGTGTCCTTCAACAACTGGTTATGCTCCGCCATATCGAACACAGCCTCCTCCCACTTCCACTCATACCGTCCAGATCTGAACAGCAAGAGTTGCTTGTTGATCTCCTCCTCACTGACCCTCTCGAATTGAATCAGATCGAACTCACGGAATAGCCAAGGCCGCTCGGGCGTGAAGCCGTGCTTCCAGCCGAACGTGTCGAAGCAGGGGACTGTTTGGCCGAGCATCATGTACCCGCCAGGACTATCGCTGGGGTATATAGACAGACAGCTCCCGCCCCAGCCCGCTGTGCCTTCGGGAGTGAATGTCCGGCTTGGGTTCGCCTTAGGCGAGCTCATGCGGTGTCGAGGGTCGACTGGTAGGGAGACAGTATTGCCGGAGAAGAAGCCCATGATTACCGCTATGAAAGTCCCAGAGAGGAAGTTCGAGCGGAGTTGATCTGGCGTGAAGGCGTTGTTCTTCGCCACGAAGTCGAGGTTGGAAGGCAGGTAGGGCGCATGAGGACGTGTAGAAGACATGTAGCGTTCTGTCGCTTCGTCCTGCACACGGGACTCGAAAGATAGCGGAAGTGTGATGCGGCGGCAGGGAATCTTCTGCTTCGAGAGGTCGCCGATCTTGTTTTCGAGGTCTTGCAGGTGGGAGATCAACTGCTTGCGGTCGAGTGACAGGCCGTTGTAGAAGAGCGTGATGGAGGTGCAGCCGCTGACCGTGTTTGTGAGATTGTCCTTGAGCCAGTTTGGGGCATCAGAGCCGTGGAGGGCGGTCTCCAGTGCAGTCGTGCGACAGCGATGATTGATATCGAACTCCTCATTGCCGTACTCTACAATCATGTGGTCATCTCCTGCTTGGCGATAGCGTACCAGTGGCTGTGAGCCCTCTGCTTTGCGCTCCCACAGAATCGATGGCTCATCGTTGTTCGTGAGCTCGGTTCGGCCACCTAGTGGCTGGATATTGGCGAAGTCACCAGTGCTAATGGCCTTCTCCAGTGCCGACAGGTACTCTTCGACACCCTTACGCACGAGTAGAGCGGTCTCCAAACTCACACTCCGATACTTAAGCGTATCACCGGCCTTGACCTGTCCCATCTTCCAGAACTCCCCTCGGATGATTGTGTTGACACTCGCGAAGCCACCGAAGTTCGGGCAATCCACAGGGAAGATACATGGGTCATCACCCGTGAAGTTCAAACCACCGAGCGGGTAGCCATATTCGATGAGATTGCTGGGGTGGGACCCACCTTCGCCACCGTCCTTGCGTGCCCATTGCGGCACAGGGCCGATGAGACGGATGGCACTGCGACTCGCGTTGTGTGAGACCTTCCAGTCGGTGGAGTAGAGCATGTCGATGTCTTCAGAGGTCAGATACCCTACGTCGTGTGGGCCAGGCATAGCGAGGATGGTCCAGTGAGATGGGTACACCGGACGTAGACTTTCTGGCACAGCAGGATGGCCACCAAGACTCTTCGATGGCTCCTTCACAATCGCTAGTAGATCACCTGGTGCAAGTTGGCGGCCTTGGTAGCCTCCAATGCCTACGATCGGTGAAGTAGACTTGCTCCCGAAGTAGTCGGCAACTGCTGGAAAGCCACCGTACACTGCTAAGTAGGCACGACAACCCCCGCCAGTAGACTTGCCGATCTTGAGGTTCTGGCCGGCTTTGATGTGTTTCCTGGTCCACATCGGGAATACATCGCCGTCTAGTGTCGTTTCCATGGGTGCGCCAGTGAGCGCGATCACAGCAGGTCCCAGGAAACGCAGCTCTGGACCGCTGAGAGTGATTTCCAAGCCTTCCTTGCCTCGATCATTACCGACGAGCATATTGGCTATGCTCAGTGCCACTGGATCCATCGCACCGCTGTGAGGGATGCCTTTGCCAACGGCAGGCCGACCAGGCAAGTCCTGCATCAACGTGTACGCACCAGCTGAGATGACGTCGATTGCAGCAGGCTGGAAGACGAAGTCCTCGAGGAAGCTCGTGAGTGTATGTCCTAACGTAAATCTGTCGTCACGAAGGACTGCTGCGAGAAAGTCCAGATTGGTCGGCGGACCCGAAATCGTGGACCTCGTAAGCATCATGTCCATGCCCTTGATGGCGGCTGTGCGAGTCCTGGCATGTAGCATGACTTTCGCAATGAGGGGATCGTAGTTCGAGGTGATGGTCGATCCAGTGAAAACCCAAGTATCAATACGAGAGTTGTCGAGTTCCGCCCACTCGACTTTCTGCAGAAGGCCAGGAGAGGGTGCATAGTCGCGAACAGGGTTCTCTGCATAGACTCTTGCCTCGATCGCAGCACCAGTGGGCTTCGACGGTTGTAGCCCCTGTAGTTGGTCTGCAGAGAATCCTCCACGCCCAGCCAACTGAGCATCTGCTTGCCGGAGCATCAGCTCAACAAGATCGACATCGTAACAGAGCTCCGTAATGCCGTGCTCGACTTGCAGTCGTGTGTTCATCTCCAGAAAGAAGAAGTCACCACTCTTGTCGTCGACCAGATACTCCACGGTGCCAGCTGAGCCGTACTTGATCGACTTTGCTAGCTTGACAGCGGCATCGCCAAGTTTCTCACGCATGCCGGGATGGGCCTCGACGAAAGGTGACGGCGCCTCTTCTATCACCTTTTGGTGCCTTCGTTGGATGCTGCATTCGCGTTCGCCGAAGTGTATCGCTTCCCCTTGCCCATTGCCGAACACCTGCACTTCAATATGGTGACTTGCAGGGTAGTACCGTTCGATGAAGACGCCAGCATTCTTGAACAGGGCTTCACCGCGCGACTTGACCATCGTAAAGCCTTTCTTGACTTCCTCTGCAGTGTTGCAAGTCACAAGACCCATTCCGCCGCCACCGCCCGTTGCTACAACCAATTAGCATGGTCCTTCTTGGGTCATCGAGAGAACGTGCCTTTCAACATCACGGGGTACCCCAGCTTCTCGCTCTGGGTGACAGCATCTTCCTCGCTATCGACAAGACCCTTCGTGCCGGGCACGATAGGCACACCTGCTTTTTCCGCAAGATCTCGAGCGACTGTCATGTGTGAGTAGCTTGTTCATCTGATGGACAGAAAATAGAGTACCGTGCTTGATGCCGAATGCCTACAATATGATCAGTTACAGTCCGCGACCATTGCCGCCTCAAGTCGTACCTCAATCGCCTCGGGCCCAGGTCCAACCCACACCATGCCAGCGTCGCCCACCGACCTAGCGAAGTCGGCGTTCTCTGACAGAAATCCATAGCCTGGGATTATCGCATCGACATGCTGCTCCTTAGCTATCTTGATAATGGCAGCTCCATCGGTATAGCCTGAGGTTTTCGTTCCAGGTAATAATACCGCCTCGTCTGCGTGTGACACGTGCAGCGAAGCAACATCGGCGGCAGTGTAGATCGACACGGTCCTGATGTTCAGACGCTTCGCAGTGCGAATAATACGGACCTTGTCAAGTTAGTAGGTTGTGAGCCTGAGCGCCGGAGGAGGACGTACAGCGATTTCACCTCGATTGGCGATCAGCAAAGTCTTGATCTTCTCCATCTTTGGAACCGGAATGACCACAGTTGCGATCTAGGAAAACAAAGGAAGAAAAGGGTATTTGAACCGGATGAGTGTCTATTGGTAACAAGGGCATATCATATCACCCCGCTTCATGAGAGGTCTTGCTAGCATCGCCTTCTACCTTGAGCTCTACGCGTCATTCTGACTGTGCTATTGGCTACGCGACGATAGCAAGACGAGACATGAGAAGTGAGCATAGGAGATACTTGAAAGAAACTGAGAGACTCGCATCGTCGGCAATTGCTCTTCGTCCGTAGCAGACGCGTTTCGCGTGGTGATATCGCGCTGTAGCTTTGCTCCCGCGAGTGCTGCGGTATCGACTTGTCAACCAGTAGAAGTGCGCTATCAACAATGGGACTAACATCGGCGTATTGAACGCTACACAGATCGCGCCTGCCCGCATCTTAGTATCTGATGTGATGCGAAGACGGGTACAGGACATCGAGAGACTGCCAGTGTGGACTACTCCCAGCGATGACGACATGGCTGTCGCGTGTCCCACGCGTGTGAAAGTGATTGTACCGGATGCGACAGTATTGGGCATAGATCTTATACCGCCAGGCCGTCTAAACTGACCGAGTACCACGGCTGCAGACAGGGGTCGTGTGTCAATTATGAGATGAGCACTCCAAGCAAGAGACGCAAGAAGAATGACTACCAGCCATCACCGCAGCCTGTTCGTGGACTGGACTTCTTCTTTGGCAAGCAACGGGCAGAGACCGGCGTGAAGACTGAGAAGGATAAACGTAATAATGCAGATATCGGTAGCAGTCAGCAGGGTGGCGAAAATGCCGACAAGGAGACGGAAGCGACCTTGACGGACGAGCAACTTGCTCGAAAGCTTCAGGCCGAATGGGATGAACAGGATCGAATACCAACGAACGGACACACGGTCGAGACAGCTGCTGAAGCTACTTTGCAAGATGTCAAGGCAGACGAAAGTGACGATCTTTATGCTGTCAGCGTGAAAGACGAATCGGAAGTGCCTAATGCAGTGCCTGAGGTCGAGGTCGACCAGCCCGTGACGAACGCATTCAGTAGCCTGGGTAAGAAGAGCACTTTGACATTGCAGTCCGCTTCAGCAGAGGAAGATACAACGTCAAGTGCGATACACTTCGATCAATCGCCCTTGATATTCGACCCACAGAAGTATGTACCCGAACTGAAGAGGCAGTGGGCGAACGAGGGAAATCAGGCCACATATGCACTTCTCACGCACTGCTTCGTACTTGTCAATAGCACGCAGTCGCGCATCAAAATTGTCGATACCTTGGTGAACCTGCTTCGAGTCCTCATTGAGGGAGACCCTGACTCACTACTGCCAGCGGTCTGGCTAGCAACGAACTCTATATCGCCACCATACATTGACCTGGAACTTGGTCTGGGCGGCAGCGCCATCAGTAAAGCTCTCAAGAAAGTGTGTGGCCTCGATAATGGTGGTCTCAAGAAGCTGTACGACAAGCACGGCGATGCTGGTGATGTGGCATTTGAGGCAAAGAAGCGACAGAGCGTCACGTTGCGTAAGCCAAAGCCCTTGACGGTTAAAGGAGTATTTGACAGCCTTGTCAAAGTAGCCAACTCCAAGGGCCAAGGCAGTGTCGAAGCTAAGCAGCGGATTGTCGAGCGTCTGATTCAGGACGCTCGCGGTGCCGAAGAGAGTCGCTATA